>SJYA01000985.1:0-25502 GCA_006410615.1 Neotragus moschatus | reverse complement strand
GACAGAGGATGAGATGGTTGGATGACATCCCCAACTCTATGGACATGGGTTTGGGTGGACCCTGGTAGTTGGTGTTGGAGAGGGAGGCTTGGTGTGCTGCAGTTCAAGGGGTCACAGAGTGGGACATGACTGAGTGATTGAACTGATTGATTGACTGATTGATTGATTCAGCATCTCTACCTGGAATGCCAGTTTTATGGTTTTCAAAGTGGGCCTCTTACCTCCCCTCTACCAGNGGTGTTGGAGAGGGAGGCTTGGTGTGCTGCAGTTCAAGGGGTCACAGAGTGGGACATGACTGAGTGATTGAACTGATTGATTGACTGATTGATTGATTCAGCATCTCTACCTGGAATGCCAGTTTTATGGTTTTCAAAGTGGGCCTCTTACCTCCCCTCTACCAGATCTCAAAATTGTTCCTTCCAGCATTTTTCCCGGTAAATGATAATTTCATTTTTCCTCCAGTGGTTTAGAACAAAAAGGAAACATTGGATTTTTCAATAGACCTGGAGTTGTTTTTTTTACTCTTCTCTCCGTATTTACTTTCTATATAGACTTTATTTTTTGGAGCAGTTTTAGACTCACAGCATAACTGGCCTGAATGTATAAAGATACTCCTGCCTCTGGGCATTCAAAGCCTCCCCCAGTACCGTCATTGTCCCCCATCAGAGTGATGTGTGTGTTATAACTGATGAACCTACATTGACACGTCATTGTTACTGAAAGCCTGTACTTTACATAAGCTTCACAGTTGGTGCCGTACATTCATGAGTTTGGGAAAATGTATATTGCCATGACTCCACCACCATAGCATCATTCAGAATAGTTCTTCTGGCCTAAAACCCTCTATGCTCTGCCTATTCATCACTCTCTCTCCCTTAACCCTTGCCAATCACTCATTTTATTTTATTTTTTTACTGTTCAATAATTTTGCCTTTTCCAGAATGTCATGTAGTTGAAATCACTCATTATTTAGCCTGTTCAGATTGACTCTCTTCACTTTGTAATATGCATTTTAGGTTTCTCCATATATTTTCATGGCTTAGAAGCTCATCGGTTTTTGGCTCTAACATCCCATTGTCTGTATGTACCACGATTTATTTATTTATTCGCCTACTTCAATCTCAGTTGCTTCCAGGTTTTTGCAATTATAAATAAAACTGTCCTAAGCATATGTCTGCAAGTTTTTGTATAGACATGAATTTTTAATACCTTTAAGCAAGTATCAGAGCATAATTGCTTCATCTTTGCATCTTATGGTAAGAAAATGTTTAGCTTTGTAAGAAAGTGCCAACAAGTCCTCCAAAATGGCTTGCCATTTCATTTTCCACTAACAATGAATTAGAGTTTCTCTCTTATTTTTGAATCCTACGTTCACTTCATAAACAAATCCTTTTGTTCCTCACTTAAACCCACTTAGTTTCAAGCTACCATGAGCTTTAACTCACATTATTTCATAGATCTGTAAATAGACTCCCTATGTTTGTCTTCTGTCTTCAGGCATTGTATAATGCAGAAGACAGAGCAAGTGACTTAAAATATGCAAGAGATCATGTCACTCATCTTAAAACCCTCTGATGATGTCCATTTCAGAGTAAAATCTCAAATCCTTACAATGACTAATTTAAAAATAGCTTTTCCACATTAACTTCCTGATCTCATCTTCCCACTGCCTCAGACTCACTCTGTTCCAGCCATACTGACCTTATTTCCCAAACATCTCAGCCATGCTTCAGGATTTCGGCACTACCTGCTCTCTTTCTTAGAATGTTCTTTCCCTGGATACGTGCAAGGCTTGCTCCTGTACTCCTCCTTATTTTTATTCATGTCACATCTCATTGACACTTTCCGGGGTGTCCTGTCTAAAATAGCAATGCTTTTGTCAGTCTTTGTTTCCTTTACATGCTTCTTTTATATAACTCAGTTTAAAAAAGTTTCTTAAAGTATGGTTGATTTACAATATTCTGTTAGTATCAGCTGTACAGGAGAGTAAAGCAGTTACACACATACATATACTTCCTCTCTCTATAGATCCTTTTCCCATTTAGGCCATTACAGACTATTGAATAGAATTCCCTGTGCTATACAGTAGGTCCGTTTTAGTTATCCGTTTCATATATAGTAGTGTGTATACACCAATCCCAATCTTCCAATTTATCCCTTCCCTCCTTTACCTTCTAGTAACCACAAGCTTCACCTCCTCCCATTACACATTTATATGACTTTATTTCATTCATTGCTCTGGTTTTTTTTAACCTCCAATTGCAATGCAAGCTCTACAAGTCAGTTTTTGTCTGTTAGTTGTTATTATTATTGCTGACATTACATCCCCTGCACCTAGAATGCTTGACAATACTAGGTGCTCAATAAGTATTTCAGAACAAATAAATGAATGTCGACTTTATAAATAGACCAAAATTTCTTCTGGCTAAAATTCATGTGTTCCTTGAGGATGTTGGAAACACATGCATCTCAGTCGTTTAACAGTAAATGTTGCTGTGAATCATTTTAAATCTAGCCCAGTTAGTTTCTCACATAGATAATCTAATCATATACCTAGATGCCCAAGTGTTCTTTATTTATCCTAGAAGACCAGTAACTTTAACTTCTCTTTTTTCAAAAAGTCTGGGTTATAGGCAACCCTTTCAACATATAAAATTAGGTCTTTTTTTTTAGATCCGAAAAGATTTACTAAACCATAGCTTTAAATACCTATGTATTCATTTTTTTCTTTTTCACTTATATCGGGGTATAGCCGCTTTCACAGTGCTGTGTCAGTTTCTGCTGTACAGAAGAGTGAGTCAGCCATGCTGCTGTTGTTCTTGTTTCGTCACTAAGTCATGCCCAAATCTTTTGGGACCCCATGGACTGTAGTCTGCCAGGCTCCTCTGTCCACAGGATTTTTCTAGACAAGAATATCAGATTGGGTTGCCATATCCTTCTCCAAGGGATCAGCCTGACCCAAGGATCAAACTCACATCTCCTGCATTGGCAGGTGGACTCTTTACCAGTGAGCCACTAAGGAAGCCCTTGAATCAGCTATGCTAACACACACACCACTTCTTTTTTAGATTTCCTTAGCATTTAGGTCACTGCAGCGTATTGGGTAGGGTTCCCTGCGGTATACAGTACGTTCTGATGACTTATCTATTTTATACATGAAAAGAATGTATAATGAAAAGAATGAATAGAATACACACGAAAAGAATGTATAGTTGCCCAGTCATGTCCAGCTCTTTGTGACCCCATGAACTATTGCCCACCAGGCTCATCTGTCCATGGAATTTCCAGGCAAGAATACTGGAGTGGTGTAGCATTCCCTTCTCCTGGGGATCTTCCTGATGCAGGGATCGAATCTGAGTCTCCCACATTGTAGGTGGATTCTTTACAGGCTGAGCCACCAGGGAAGGCTTTGACACAGTGTAGTGTGTATATGTCAATCCCAATCTCCCAGTTCATCCCACTCTCCCTCCCCCTCTTGGTGACCATAAGTTTGTTCTCTATTTCTGCTTTGCAAATAAGTTTATCTGTACTGTTTTTCTGGATTCCATATGTAAATGATATTATAGGATGCTTGTTTTTCTCTTTTTGACTTGCTCTTCTCTGTATGGCAGTCTTTAGGTCCATCCGTGACTCTGCAAATGGTACTATTATCTTCTTTTATATGGATGAGTAATATTCCATTGCATACATGTGCTGCACCATCTTTATCCACTCCTCTGTTAATGGGCATTTAGGTGGCTTCCATGCCTGGCTATTGTAAATAGTGCTGCAATGAACATCGGGGTGCATATATCTTTTTAAACTATAATTTTCTCCAAGTATATTCCCAGGAATGGGGAATTACTGGGTTATATGATAGTTCTATTTTTAGCAAAAGCATATTTATTAGGCTTTGAAGTTGCCTTTCATATTATGTGTGTGTGTGTGTGTGTGTAGTCATCTTTGCTTTCCTTTGTTCTATATCTGACATCAACAAACTTTTAAAAGCCTCTGTTCAATTTTCTTACTTTTTACCTGCCTTTCATGGCCTTACTATGCTTTGAGCAGATTCTATTTTCCTTTGTGCTCCTTCGAATGCAGACATGTTTTGTAGATTATGTTTTTCCCTTTCCCTTTTTACTTATTTCTCAATTCGCCAGCTCATGCTACATCTCTTTTGGTTAACTTGGTATATCTTACTAGTGCACTTTTTAAAAGGTATTTTTAAAATTTTATTTATGACTGTGTGTTTGCTCATATATTACATCTGCTCTATGGCAATATTTTTTCTTGTGAGGCTTAGTCATCTTTCACATTTTGCTGTTCCTTTTATTCTCACTTCTTATAGTATCTTTGTGGAGATCCCGTGCTGCTTCCTTCTTAATGGTTCTTCATCTTTGAGGCGGGTGGATTCTCACAGGAGAGCTATTTGCAGGAGAATTTGTGTTGTATTGATGACAGAATGAGTTTAGGCATTGAGTTTCCCCATGTAACAGCATGAGGTGGCTTATTTGGCAAGGTTATATGACTGATTTTTTGGTGTCTTTGCCTCTTTCCAGAAAACAGAGATCTAATGTAGCCAGATTGCTCCAAGGTCAGTATCCTTCCTTTTCTGAGAAACTGCTTCATTATTTCCTGAAACCACTTATTTTGCCCACATCTTAGTCCTGTGGAAGGGGTGTCAAGGATTTTGGTCTGCATGAAAAAGTGAAAGTGTTAGTTGCTTGGTCGTGCCCAATTTTTTGTGAACCCATGGATCGTAGCCCCCCACCAGACCCCTCTCCCCATGGGGATTCTCCAGGCAAGAATACTGAAGTGGGTAGCCATTCTCTTTTTCAGGAGATTTTCCTGACCCAGGATCACCAATCCAGACCCTCCCCTCCCTACCCCCCACCCCCACACCATTGCAGGCAGATTCTTCACCATCTGAGCCACCAGAGAAGCCCCAAGAATACTGGAATGAGTAGTCATTTCCTTCTCCAGGGGATCTGCATGCAATGGGGGGAGACCTTGGTTCAGTTTTCACCCAGGGATCAAGCCTGGGTCTCTGGTATTGCAGGTAGATTCTTTACCGTCTGAACCACCAGGGAAACCTGCTAGTCTGCATACCCTGTTCTAGTTATTAAAATAAATAAATAAATAAACGTGTTGGATTTGCCCTCTGTGTATTACATATTCTTTTGGGAGCTATTTTTGCTGACTTTGGTTTATAGATTTGCCTTTTTCAACAAGTGTCTTTGCCCTTCGGTGCATTTGGCAGCTCTTTCTCATTTATTGTTATTCAAGGTCATAGGTATTTTTAAATCTTTTAAAGGTAAATTTGAGTCCTGTGTACTTTATATCACACTGCTTCCCAGAGAAGTTTTATCCATAGATTTGTGCAGGAAGAAGAAAAGGGAGCAAGTTGTAGACACTTCAATTGCAACAACATTTAATGCTGAAGGAGAAAAAGTGCTAAGAGTATGAACAGGAGACCCAGCAGGGTGTAGACAGGTGGAAGGGGACTCAGGATGCCCACTGGGTGAATGTTGATGACCATCCTTATCTAAGGCATTTGCAGGAAGGCTTTCCTGGCAGACTGCTCCAGCTCAATGAATATTGAAAGGTAAATGTTATGAAGAGGATGAGTTTGAGATGGGAATTTAAGTGACTAATACCTGTGTCAATTAGAAAATAAAAATACAGTTGAAATTGAGATAAAGTGTAGTATCAGAAAAGCAGAGGGTGGTATGTCAGATTTTGCATATTTTGGGTCTAGTGAGAGGAACCTCACTAGAAGCGGATAAGTAAGAATAAGAAAGAAGCAAGAAGTGCTTCTCTGCAAGAAATGTTGAATTGAGTTATTTTAACGATGACATTTTAATGGCATATTTTTGTTGTTGTTCCTATAAAACATTCTTATTGTTACTTTATTGATTCATGTAACACATATTTATTAAGCCTCTTTTATGTTCCATTCCAGACCCTAGGGAAAGAATATGGGGAAATTATAGCCCTAGTTTTCAATTATGGTCTTAATCAGGTCATACTGCTATAACAAAATGCTGTAGACTGCATGGCTTCAATAACAAACATTTATTTCTCTACAGTTCTGCGGATGGCATGTCCAAGCTCAAGGTGCTGGTAGATTTGGTGTCTTTTGTGTGTGACAGATATGGTATCATGTTTCCTGGTTCTTGCTGCCCCTTCACATGGCAGGAGGAGGGTGAGAGAGTTCTCAGGTGTCTTTTACAAGGGCACTGATCACATTAATAAGGGCTCCACCCTCCATGACCTAATCACCTTCCAAAATACCCACTTCCTAATACCATCTCACTGGAGGCCAGGATTTCAACCTATGAATTTGAGGGATACACGTTCAGACCATTGCAATTATGCTTCTTCATTGGAAGAATATTGTGGTTCTTCCTTTTTTTTTTTTGGTTTTGGTTTTGGCTTGGGATAAAAGATCCAAATCGGAGTATTTAAGGACCCTACCTGACATTTCAACAAATATTACTAAGAATCTATTAGGTGCCAGGCACTTACTTGGGTACAGGAGACAAAATGGTGGATTTAGTCATTATTTCTCACATATATTTGGTTTTCCTTCATATTTCCTGGTATACAACTTTCAAAGGAATTTCCCGAGTGATAAAATTTAAAGATGCTTCTTATGTTAATGGGTTACTTTTGTAAAGGACCTACACGTGGAGGTTGGTTGCCCAGGGATCCGACCACAGGGACTGAAACTTTTTCAGCCTCACCACTGCCAGACTCTGAGAAGAGGTGAAGGATTGCAAGTTAAATCAGTTGCCAACAGTCAATGAGTTGATCAATAATGTCCACATAATGGAGCCTCCACAAAACTCAAAAGAACGGGTTTCAGAGAGCTTTTGAATTGGTAAGCACAGGGGGATTTGAGGAGAGTGAAGATCCCCGGGAGGGCACAGGAGCTTGTGCTCCTTCCTGTAAAACTTGCCCTATGTATCCCTTCCATCTGACAGCTCCTGACCTATATCTTATAAAACCAACCAAGGATTTAGTAAATAAAATGCTTCTCTGAATTATGTGAGCCAGTCTAGTAAATTAATAAAACCTGATAAGGAGGTTGTGGAAATATATGGTTTGCAACCATTAGGTCAGAAGTATAGGTAACAAGGGGATTCTCAGATGGCACTGGTGGTAAAGAATCTGCCTGCCAATGCGAGAGATGCCAGACATGTGGGTTCAGTCCCTGAGCTGGGAAGATGTGGGTTCAATCCACTGGAGTAGGAAATGGCAACCCACATTGGTATTTGTGGCTGGAAAATTCCATGGACAGAGCAGCCTGGTGGGCTACAGTCCATGGGGTCAAAATGATTTGGACACCAGTGAGCGCACATGCACAGATAACAACCTGGGGTCTGAAGTCCAGGGAGGGGACGGTTGGAACCTCTAATCTACACCTGGCTGGTCAGAAGCACAGGTGATAGTCATCTGAAGTGGAAGATGGTATATCTTGGAGGACTGAACTTCAATCTTATGGAATCTGATGCTGTCTCTGGGTAGATAGTGTCAGAATAGAGTTGCATTGTAGGATACTCAACTCGTGTCAGAGAACTGCTTGTGGGTATGGGGAAGCCTCCTTCACACACATTGGCACTGAGTTCAGAAACCACAAAATTCCTCAAGGGGGAAATGAAAACATTTAGTATATAAGATGACCCTTTTTTGAGATGGGAAATCATATGAATCCTGTTATAGGTTAAGAATCACTGGTTTGGGGTTTAGTACAGATTATAGAAAAGCTATGACAAACCTAGACAGTGTATTAAAAAGCGGAGACATTACTTTGTCAACAAAGGTCCAAATAGTCAAAGTAATGGTTTTTCCAATAGTTATGTATGGATGCGAGAGTTGGACCATAAAGAAGTCTGAGCACAAAGAACTGATGCTTTTGAATTGTAGTAATGGAGAAGATGCTTGTGAGTCCCTTGGACAGCAAGGAAACCAAACCAGTCAATCCTAAAGGAAATCAACCCCGAATATTCACTGGAAAGACTGATGTTAAAGCTCAAGCTCCAATACTTTGACCACTTGATGCAAAGAGCCAACTCTTTGGAAAAGACTTTGATGCTGAGAAAGATTGAGGTCAAGAGAAGAAGGGCATGACAGAGGATGAGATGGCTGGATGGCATCACCCACTCAATAGACATGAATTTGAGAAAACTCTGGGAGACAGTGAAGGACGGGGAAACCTGGTGTGCTACAGCCCATGGGGTCCACAAAGAACTGGACACAACTCAGTGGCTGAACAACAACATAGGTGAAATTGCAGACAATAATTGAAGGAAAGATAAAACGCATCATGAATTTTGAATACCAGAAATCCTATACTAATACCTCCCTGTCTCTAAAATTCAGTGAGGGATCATCATCCTCTTCTTACACTGAAGGAACCTCAGTCTCAGAGCTTAAAGCACTTTGCCCTGAGTCACACAGGTGTCCAGTGCAGGGAGCTGAGTTCTGCCCCAGGCTTCTGCAATTTCCTGCACCTTACTCCATTGTCTGCTAAATCATCACAACCGAGATTCCAGAACTGAGACTTAACTTTTGATAAATAAAGGCACTGTTACTCTGATTCTGTTCTCCAGCTCCAGCTGTTCTCACTTATGGTGAGGACATCAGCACACTCCTTTTTTCTGCTCACATGCCCCAAAGTAAGTGTTAATTAATAAACCTGCTTATTTTCCCAAACATCTGAAAGGCATAAAAAATATGGAGACTTAGAAAACCAACCTTTCTTCTTTCCTAGCCAGTGATCTGCAAACTCTTAGAGGCAATGGTAGGTGCTGGAAAATGTAAATAGATGCAATTTGTGGAAAAACATGTCAAGATTGAAAACCATGAAAAGTTTCTCCATTGAATAAATGGTGCTAAACAACAACTAAAACCTGCCCTGGAAGGCAGTATCTTTTCACATAAAAGAAATATTAATTTAATTAAATATTCTAAGACCTTACATAACTCCAGTAACCTGAGTGGCAAAGAGAGAGAGAGAAATATGGCAGATAAAGCCATTCACAGCTAAACATATTAAAACCAGAATGTACAAAGAGCATTGTTTTGTTTATTCTGGATTTTACACTCTTTGCTTAGAGCAAAAACAGCTGCTTTTCTCAACTTTACTTCAGAAACTTGTCTTCAGTCTCTAGCTTTGGATTGATATTTATATGTGCCTGTATTTGTGCAAGTTCCTATATTCAAATAACACAGCGTTTAAGAACTTGTTTCTCTGTGTGTATGCCTTAGTGAGTCCTGGATTTGCAGGCATGTGTAGAGCCTTTGAGCCATCGGAAAGGCACACTTGAGTTTGTATACATTCATAGGTCACTGATCCCGTGTGTGTACCCGTGGATGTGTATACGTCTGTGTGCGTGTGATTGTGAAGCGCTGCATGTATGAGCAAATATAAATGCCTCAGGGGGTGTACGTTTGAACCACTGTGTGGAGAGGAGCATGAGGACCTGTATGTGCAAGCTTCCTGTAAGCCTGTGTGTGCAAGCCCAGCTGTAGAGTCCTCTTTGTAAGAATGTGTGCATGCCTGTGTGTACTGTATAAGTCTGGGGGAAGGTGGAGGGTGTGTCAGCTGTGTGGGAGAATGACAGAGTGTTACTGGAGGGGCTGTTTCTCAACCATCATATTTCACTGTCAGTGCGGAAGCTATTTCCAGAAATGGCTGCTGCCAATTTGTCGTGCTGTTAATTGATGTCAGAGCTGTGTCTCTTGAGTCTGGCACTCAAGCGGTAAAGTGAAATTCCCAAACAAGTCCAGACCCCCGGAAGCTGTCCTGAGTTTGCAAGGTGATTGGAAACAGATATTTTTAGGGAAAAAGAAAAGATTGCCTTTTTGGTGGTACTCTGTCTAGGGGACACTTTGGCAGGTCTGTGTGTAGCCCATCTGGGATAGGTTAGCAGCAGTGAGGACTAGATGGGAGAGGAGCCCAGGAATTGAGTAAAAGGGCTGCTGGCCAAGCTCCAGTGGTGACAGCTTCTCCTTGCATTTCCCCAAACTCTGACTAGCTGTTAACTGCTTCAGGGCTTCCCCCTCCCCAAACAGTGCCATTCGTTTGTTCAGATTTTAGGAAACTGAAGTCTAAAGGGGGAAGACTACCTCCCTGATATAAGAGACAGACTTCAGATTATAAGTTAATGAATTGTGAGAACTGTTTGGAGAATTCAAATTTTTATTTCCTTCTAATATCCTTTTCTTTTTTGCTATCAATCAATATCACTTCATGGCAAATAGATGGAGAAACAGTGGAAACAGTGGCAGACTATTTTTTTGAGTCCCAAAATCACTGCAGATGGTGACTGCAGCCATAAAATGAAAAGACGCTTAGTCCTTGAAGAAAAATTAAGACCAACTTAGCGTATTAAAAAGCAGAGATATTACTTTGCCAACGAAGGTCCATCTAGTCAAGGCTATGGTTTTTCCAGTAGTCACGTATGGATGTGAGAGTTGGACTATAAAGAAAGCTGAGCACCAAAGAATTGATGCTTTTGTGCTGTGGTGTTGGAGAATATTCTTGAGAGTCCCTTGGACAAGGAGATCCAACCAGTCCATCCTAAAGGAAATCAGTCCCTAATGTTCATTGAAAGGACCGATGTTGAAGCTAAAAGTCCAATACTTTGGCCACCTCATGTGAAGAGCTGATTCATTTGAAAAGACCCTGACGCTGGGAAATATTGAAGGCCAGAGGAGAAGGGAACAAAAGAGGATGAGATGGTTGGATGGCATCACTGACTCAATGGATGTGAGTTTGAGTAAACTCCAGGAGTTGGTGATGGACAGGGAGGCCTGGCATGCTGCAGTCCATGGGGTCTCAAAGAGTCGGACACGACTGAGCAACTGAACTGAACTGAATATTCTTTAAAAATATATATATATTCAAACAAACCAGTAGCTTGGCAACTGCTGGTTTCATTGGGGAAGGCAAGAAAGAAGGTCTAGAAGGCAGTGTTCATGGCCCATCACTTCTTTTCCTCATTCCTGTGTAAATCCTTCATTTGAAACCCAACACACATGTAATCCTCTCTTTCCACAGATAATATGAAAAATTGTTATAGCTTAAAATACTTCTTATCAGAAGATACTTTTCATTTCCTTCCTATCCATTATGCTGAATTTAACTGAACATCATTTTACTCAACTAATGCTATAAGTACATTCATTTAATATGTTTGCTTATGTAATTCACAGTAAAGGTGAAAATGCAAATTTGTAACATATGTAACAAGATTAGCTATATATTTTAAATTTATTTTTTAATTGGAGTATAATTACTTTACAATGTTTTATTATTTTATGCTGTAAAATAACATGAATCAGCCATATGTGTATATATTCCCCTCCCTCTTCAGCCTCCCTCCTACCTCCCCATCCCACTCCTTCAGTGTGAAAAAATACTTGCATTCTATATGCCAACTGCTAACTTTATATATAAAGAAACAGATTTAGGGCTAGTGGTATAGTTAGGGTGAATAATTTGAAATGAAGTTGTATGGCAGATCTATGTATGGCAAACAAAAAATTCAAGTACCTTTAGAAGGGATGAAACTTTATCACAGAACTGAAGGTGTAACTTTGAATGGGAATCTACTTGGAAGGGATATCTAGCTATCTATAATCAGAGTGTTAAAACTCCGATTATAGAGTTTTAACTCTATAATTATAGGGATATATATATATATATATATGATTATAGGGATATTTAAACTTCTGCAATGAGATCAAAATACCCTTATCACTCTCAAGGACGTTACTGTTTCATGTCATCAGAGAATAAAGTTCGAGTTTGGTTACCAAATTATGAACTATGTGAGGACCTCTTTGGGTGACTGTGTGGTTTTTGTTTTTCTTTTCTCTCCTTGAATTGTCCTTTTTGGTGTATGATGTTTTTGAGATTTCTCACTGTTTCACTGATGCTTCGTGGAATTTGATGAACCAAGTCACGTCCAAAGTTGCCCTTTACATGGGAACACACTGAGGGGCAGCCCAGGTCAAAGAGACTATTTGGACCATTTGTGCCCTGAGAAAGGAGCGTTGTCCATTACCTCTGCCTCTAGAATACTAGGACCTCTACACTCACAGTCAGAATCAGAACTGAAATCAGCAAAGAAGGGTGCTCTCCCTGAATTGAGACATACCACTTAAAACTGTAGTCAAATAAGTGTTTTAACACTACTTCCAAAGTCTTAAAGACCCATGACTCAACTATGGTTTCACCTTAGAGCCATCTAGGAGAGTTTTCTTAAAACTCCAATGCCCAGGAACCCCCAAAGATCCCATTATTTGGTTAGAAGTTGATTGATGCCTTAAGCAGGAGTAAAGGAATTGAGACTCAATATGGATTGTGTGTGTGCTCAGTCACTCAGTCATGTTCAACTATTTGTGACCCCATGGACTGTACCCCAGCAGGCTCCTCTATTCAAGGGATTCTCCAGGCAAGAATACTGGGATTGGTTGCCATTTTCATGGGATCCTCCCAACCCAGGGATGGAAACTGTGTCTCTTGCGTCTCCTGCACTGGCCGGTGGATTCTTTACCATTGTGCAACCTGGGAAGCCCCAGTGTAGATTAACCTAAACCAAAATGTCAGGAGACAAAATAAAGGCTAATTTTGTCTTATAAATCCTTATGATAGCATAATTTATACATTAGAACGACACCTCTATGAATCTTTTTAGATTTTCAGTACTGAAAGTTAGCTTTAGGATTCACAGGTTAAGAAACCCGGGCATCGTCTTTTTATCAAAGACAAGGTGTAACATCAAGTAATTTATAATGAGCTAGATTAGAAAGGGATGTTTGTATCGCCTCCCCACACTTTCCCCCTGGCCAGACCCCTCGGAAACATCGGTTCTTGCCTTAGGTGGGAGGAGTAAAGCAATTGAAGTTCAATGTGGATTGTGTGTGAGTATGTACGCTCAGTCATATGAAGCACATGGTTTCTATACTTTCCCTTGCTTCCTTAGCCATGTCACAAAGTTGTGAGCTACAAAGTGTTAGTTGCTCAGTTGTGTTCCACTCTGGTGACCCCATGGACTGTAGCCTGCCAGGCCCCAGGCCCTTCTGTCCATGGAATTCTCCAGGCAAGAGTACTGGAGTGGGTTGCCATTCCCTTCTCCAGGGGATCTTCCCAACCCAGGGATGGAACCTGGGTCTCCTCCATTGTATGCAGATTCTCACCAGGAAGTTCCTTAACTGCACTAATTGTACTAAGCCTCTCCCAATTGTACTAATCCTGTCAGTCACTGCTCCTCTGTAGTTCAAGTCTTTCTTAACCTATTATGGATCTTTCTGCTCATAAGACAAGGTCATATGCTTTGTCTCTAGCGTCATTTCAAGAACATACTAGCATCTAGATCAAACTCCACTTTAAAAACAACAACAACAACAAAATGCATGGAGGTCTGTATCTCACTGGCCTCAGCTACAAGGTAGAAAATCCTCTTGGAGCAGCTGAGCAGGATAAGCCTATTGGTCATTCTCTCCCCAAGGCAGAACATCTCAGTGGTTTATATCCTGCAACTCAAACCAGGGACCAAAAATGCAGATGTTTCAGGACCCACCCCAGGACCACTGAATCAGAATGTTAATTTTCACAAGGTTCTCATGTGATACACATGAAAATAAAAGTTTCTGAGAAGCACTGGTGCAGGCCAAAGCATCTCTCTCCATCCTGGTTATGTAATAAATCAGATGAGGAACTTTTACAAAGTGATCTGAAGCCCAGGCTCCATCCAAGAGCAATTCAATCAGAATCTGCTAAGTGGGATCTGGGCATCCGTGCATTTAGAAGCTCCTTGCATGAATGCCAAGCAGAAGACTTCAGTGGACATTTATCTGAAGAAGTTATACAGATGGCCAAAGGCACTTGAAAAGGTGCTCAGCATCATTAATCATTAATCATCACTTTTCAACATGAGCTTTTGACTGATTTTGTTCTCTTCAAAGTTATATAGAGTCAATGAGGATTATTTTGATATCCATGTACTCTGGACAGAATACTTTTCTGTAGTGATGGATGTGGAAAATCATATCATACTTCTGAGGTTTGTTGTTGTTCAGTTTGTAAGTTGTATTTGACTTTTTGGACCTCAAGAACTACAGCACACCAGGCTTCCTTGTCCTCACTATCTCCCAGAGTTTACTCAAACTCATGTCCATTGAGTTGGTGATTCCATCCAACCATCTTATCCTCAGTTGCCTGTTTCTCCTCCTGCCCTTAGTTTTTCCCAGCATCAAAGTCTTTTCACTTCTGAGTCTTAGAGAGGCTAAGTACTCTTTGAAGACACTACACGTGTGCATGCTCAGTCATGTCCAATTCTTTGTGATCCCATGGTTTTTAGCCCACCATGCTTCTCTGTCCATGAGATTCTCCTGGAAAGAATACTGCAGTGAGTTATCATTTCCTCCTCCAGGGAATCTTCCTGACTCAAGGATCGAACCTGTGTCTTCTGTGGCTTCTGCATTGGTAGGTGGATCCTTTACCACTGAGTCACCTGGGAAGCCCTAAAGACATTACATCACCCTGATAGACATTGCTAGCTGAACATGTACAAATTACTTTGTTGAATATGGGCTGTATCGGCTAAAAAATCTATTTTTTTTATAACTTTCCACCTTGGCTAGAAAAGAATTTTAAGTGTTTCAAGTCTTCTGTATGCAGTTTACAACATAGTGGTATGCATGGCTAATTTTAATATGATATGTAAGACATGAACTGAGAAGAATTTGACACTTTAGAAACAAAAATACATTGATGGCCATTGTGTGTCTGACCCTGGGCTGGACAGTGGGGTAGAGTGGAAAAAAAAAAAAAAAAAAAAGTTTAAAAGCTTAATTTATTACCTGAATTCCATTGCCAATGTGTTTCTCTGTTATGAAATCTTGCCACTTATGCCTAATTAAAATTGAGAGAATAATTTGACGCATTCAGCTGATGAAACTTCTTGGAGGAATAAATAATATCCAGTGAGAGAAGTCAGCCGTGATGCCCTGGCTTGTTTACAATGGTCAGTGTCTTAAAGGAAACACAGCTGCAGGATTAAAAATACAGTAACGTTTGGCTTTTTCCAACATTTTCACATCTGATAAAATCCTTAAATCAACTCCCTAAGAAATTAATAAAGTTAATTAGTTAACATAGACTAAGTTATGCTCTGTTAACCAACAACCTCCAAAAGTCAGCTGCTTAACAAAATAATTTTTTGCCAGCACAACTTCTCACTCATTGAAATTCCAGATGACTCACTGATCCAGACTCTTTCTGTGATACAGCTTCACTGTCTCAACATGTGGACTCTATTCTGGACATAAGGAAGAGGGTCAGAATAACTTAGAAATAGAATACTCCACGGAAGCAAGCTACTCTGTATGAAGCAAAGTGGCATCTTTTTATTGAACAGAATTTAAAGACCTGGGTTATGGGCTCAGACCCCCTTAACAATAGCGGAATTTGAATAGTATGGGTATCATTAGCCTCTATATTCTCTTTAATAAATGGCAGTAGCAATATTTGTTTTACATTCAGTGAGATAAGGCATTGAAACTCTTTGAACAATATATGCTGTGCTGAGTCGCTTCTGTGATATCTGACTTTGCAACCCTGTGGACTGTAGCCCACCAGTTTTCTCTGTCCATGGGATTCTCCAGGCAAGAATGCTAGAATGAGTTGACCTTTTCTAGTCCAGGATATATTCCCCATCCAGGGATCAAACCCAAGTCTGTTGAGTCTCTTAAGTCTCCTATATTGGCAGTGGTTTCTTTACCACTAATGCCACATTGTAATGAATCCAAAAAATGAATTATTCTTATTGGGTGATCAAGATGTCCTCTGTTAAGATAAGGTTGTTTTGCTGGGCAATTTTATGTGTCAACATGGCTAGTTTTCAGTTATTCAGTCAAATAATAATCTAGGTGTGCTGTGAAGACATTTTATAGACGTGATTACAATCCATAACCAGTAAAACTTAAGTAAATATTACTCTTAATATTCTATGTGCCTGATTCAGTCAGTTAAAAAGTCAGTTAAAAGTCAGCTTTTTATTAAGATAAAAAAATTCAACCCATGGACCACAGTTTCAGCTCACACTGGAGAATCCCTTGATGGCTTGCCCTATGGTTTTTGGACTTGAATTGCCACCAAAATCACAGAGAGTTTGATTTTTTTTTAAGTGGATAATGACTCAGTGATCAACATGATTTGATTCCTAGTCTAAAGAAGCTTCTAATGTAAGAAGGTAAGATGATCTTGGCGAAAACAACTATAAAATAAAGAATGCACACATCAACATGAATCCGCCATGGGCGTAGCATGTTCCCCTCCTGAACCCCCCTCCCACCTCCAGTACAATATTGTAAAGTAAAAAACAAATAAATAAGAAACACCTCTCAAAAAATTAAAAAAATAAAGAATGGAATGATAAATGACATGGAAGTGAGGAAGAGGAGAAAGGAAAGTGACATTTTTGAACATTTATTGTGTTCTAAGAATTAGCTAAGGTTTTAGCTTCTTCTCTGGTGGCTCATGGCACCCCACTCCAGTACTCTTGCCTGGAAAATCCCATGGACGGAGGAGCCTGGTAGACTGCAGTCCATGGCATCGCTAAGAGTCAGACACAACGGAGCGACTTCACTTTCACTTTCCACTTTCATGTATGGGAGAAGGAAATGGCAACCCACTCCAGTACTCTTGCCGGGAGAATCCCAGGGTCGGCGGAGCCTGGTGGGCTGCCGTCTATAGGATTGCACAGAATCAGACACAATTGAAGTGACTTAGCAGCAGCAGCAGCAGCAGCTGGTGGCTCAGACGGTAAAGAATCAGCCTGCCAATGCGGGAGAAACAGCAGATGTGGGTTTGAGCTCTGAGTTAGGAAGAGGCCCTGGAGAAGGAAATAGCAACCCACTCCAGTAATCTTGCCTGGAGAATTCTGTGGACAAAGGAGCCTGGCAGGCTACAGTCCATAGGGTTCCAAAGAGTCAGACACAGCTGAGTGTGACTAACACTTCACACTTTAGAATCTTTATGGTTGATCCAATTGAACACACAACCATTGTATGATCTGTGCAATTGACTGTTCTGAGGAGGAAATTAGGGGCCAAAATTTGAAAGCATTTTTCCACATTTTATGAAAGAACAGGAATAAGTATGTGGAGCATATTTGGAGGGCAGATGAGGAACGGTGAAAGGGGAAAAAGATGGGCCTCAAATATTTTGGAAATAAATCCACTTACACTCAAATTGGTGTTCATTTGTCCATGTCATTTCCCATACATAAGAAGACTCTCCATTCTCTCTGCTCACCTGAAGTTTTCCAAGAACCCAACACAAGGAGTCAACATTTCATGGAAATTTTATGATGTTGTAACTTAAATTTCACCTGTCAGTTTACTTTTTCTTCAGACTCTTGACTCTTTTACATTTTGCACTATGTTTTCATGTGAATATTGTCAGATGCCTGACACATCTGGGTACAGAAAAACCTTAGTAAACATGAACAAACTGAATGAAGGCTTATATTTGTTGCTTATATTCTAAACTCATTGTGATTCTAGCACCAACTCTATTGCTAATTTTGTAAATTTGGACAGCCAACAAAATATATAGCTCTTAAATTTTTATCTCTGAAGTAGATGTTTTAAATGGCCTTTATAGAACTTTGCAACTCTAATGTTCACTCATTATTTCAAGAAATATCTCTCTGGATCTCTCTGTTAGTCTTCTGGACACACAGTAATGGTGTTGAGTTTAGCCCAATGCTCTGTGGCGACCTAAATGGGAAGGAAATTTACAAAAAAATGGGGATATATGTATATGTAAGACTGATTCACTTTGCTCTACAACAGAAACTAACCCCAAATTGTAAAGCAACTGTACACCAATACAAAGAATATCTACAAAAGATATAATATGAAAGATGTTAACAATGCTTTCAATCCGTGGAATTCTCTACTATTCTTTCCTAGGGGATTCCATGGACTAAGGAGGCTGGCAGGCTGTAGTCCATGGGGTTGCAGAGAGTAGGACGTGAGTGAGCAACTAACAATTTCATTTTTCATAAATATAATTAATATAATATTATTTATATTTAAGAATGCATTATGTGGCCTGTGGTAAGCTTGGCATGTGGATGAAGCACAAGTTGGAATCAAGATTGCTGGGAGAAATATCAATAACCTCAGATATGCAAATGACACCACCCTTATGGTAGAAAAGGAAGAGGAACTGAAAAGCCTTCTGATGAAAGTGAAAGAGGAGAGTGAAAAAGTTGGCTTAAAACTCAACTTTCAAGAAAATAAGATCATAACATCCTGTCCCATTAATTCATAGCAAATAGATGAAGAAACAATGACAGACTATTTTCTTGGGCTCCAAAATCACTATAGATGGTGACTGCAGCCATGGAATTAAAAGACGCTTACTCCTTGGAAGAAAAAGCTATGACAAACCTAGGAAGAAAAGCTTTGCCAAACCTAGACAGAATATTAAAAAGCAGAGATATTACTTTAGAGACATTACTTTACTGACAAAGGTGTGGCTAGTCAAAGCTATGGTTTTCCCAGTAGTCATGTATGAATGTGAGAATTGGACCATAAAGAAAGCTGAGCACTGAAGAACTGATGCTTTTGAACTGTGGTATTGGAGAATACTCTTGAGAATCCGTTGTACTGCAAGGAGATCCAATCAGTCCATCCTAAAGGAAATCAGTCCTGAATATTCATTGGAAGGACTGATGCTGAAGCTGAAGCTCTGATACTTTGGCCACCTGATACAAAGAACTGACTCATTGGAAAAGACCCTGATGCTGAGAAAGATTGAAGGCAGGAAGAGAGGGGAATGACAGAGGATGTGATGGTTGGATTGCATCACCAACTAGAGTTTGGACATGAGTTTGAGCAAGCTCCAGGATTTGGTGATGGACCGGGAGGCCTGGTGTGCTGCAGTCCATGGAGTTGCAAAGAGTTGGACATGACTGAGTGACTGAACTGAACTGAACTGAAGCTTTAATTAAAAAAAAAAAATCTTTACTTTTCCTTTCCTCTCTTTTTCTACACTACTCTGCAGCCACTGTCAGAGTCAATCTGATTTGGCACATCAGCCCTTGCCCTAAATCCAAAGATGATCTGTTACCTGTCTAAAAGGCAACAGATGATACTCTCTGCCAAGACCCTCTACTCTATATCACTGTTTAATCCTTCATCATCTCCTACAGACAGATTCACAGTCCTCCACGGTTTCACAGAATGAAAGCATTGTTATTATTTACACTTACTTTCTTCCCACTTGCTTCTGAAAAAAAAAAAAAAAGGTTTGTAGTCAGACAGAAGGAAAACACATGTGCATACTCTATCAATCTTTCTGTCTCTCGAAATGGTGAGATTTATGAGGACAGAAGGCAGTAGTAGAAAGAGCACTAGATAAGAAGATAGAAGACTAGTTTCTAGGTTAAAGTCAATGATTTAAAGACAAGTGCCTAGTGAATGGCAAATTTTATCAATACATCAGGTATCCTTATTATTCTGAGTCATTTGGTTTCTTTTTTTTTTTTTTTTTGCCATAACTACTATAAATGTTTGAGCACTTAATTTTATTCCTAAGTTTATACTCTTGTAAAATGATAGATTTTAATTAAATATTATCATCAGCCTCATAGCCACAAAACTTGCTTGCTACAAAACATTTTACCTTAATTATGGAAAACATCATATCCAGTACTAATAGAAAATAGACATCACTAACTGACATTATGTCAGGGCTATGGGCTTCCCAGGGGTCATGTACAGTTGTGAGAAAGGAAAGGACAGGAAATTGAAGTTGCTCAGTCATGTCCGACTCTTTGTGACCTCCGGTAGGACTGTAGCCTACCAGGCTCCTCTGTCCAAGGGATTTTTCAGGCAATAGTACTGAAGTGGATTGCCATTTCCTTCTCCAGGGAATCTTCCCGACCCAGGGATGCAACCCAGGTCTCCCGCATTGTAGACAGACGTTTTACCATCTGAGCCACCAGGTAAGTCCAGAGTTGTGACAGCTGGACCATAAAGAAGGCAGAGTGCTAAAGAATCGATGCCTTTGAACTGTGGTGTTGGAGAAGACTCCTGAAGGTCTGTTGGACAGCATGGAGATCAAACTAGTCAGTCTCAAGGGAGATCAGCCCTGAACATTCACTGGAAGGGCTGATGCTGAGGCTGAAGCTCCAGTATTTTGGTCATCTGATGCGAACTGACTGCTCATTGGAAAAGTCCCTAATGCTGATAAAGATTGAGGGCAGAAGGAGAAGAGGGCATCAGAGGATGAGATGGCTAGACAGCATCACTAATGCAATGAACTTGGGAAAACTCTGGTAGATAGTGTGGGACAGGGAGGCCTGGAGTGCTGCAGTCCATGGGGTCACAAAGAGTTGGCCACAACTGGGTGACTGAACAACAACAAAAACTGACATTATAGAGAAGAGAAAGTCCAACCAACTGGAAACAATTCTGATAAATAAGATATTTTAAAGGTTTTTGTTTGTTGTTGTTATACCAAGTTTGAGCATTTTGATGTCACAACGCACTCCTTTAATTGTCTTTAATCTTTATATTGTTGCTTATTTCCCCAGGTGGAATCCATTCCTGGTTTCAGTGTGACTACCATTGTTCCAGTTATTACAGCTGGAAGAAAAATCTGGACAACATGGCCCCATCTGCATTCCTCTCAAATGGGTCACCATTTACAAGACAGAAAATGGTTATCATGAGTGCCCTTAGTAGCTTTCTCTTGTGTTGTTGCATGTCAAATTTACTGAGTTTGGTGCAGAAATATCAGAAGTGTTCTAATACAGCCAAAGTTCACATAAGTTTGGTGTGGTTAGAAGACCAGATTCCCCTGAAGCCAAACCTTGCTGATACTTGAACACAGGGCCCAGGCAGGAAGGAAAGGAGGTATGTGCAGAAGGTAGTCAGTGGTGCCAGCAGGGCTCTCTCATGCCCCTCGGTCCCCTAGACCATCTCTCTGCCCCTTCTCCAGATCCTTGCCAATCCATTCCTAAAAACAAAGTTTTAATATAGTTACAGCACATCTTTTTGAACCATCCAAACATAGTTTTGAAAAACAATAAATCGGGAGAGAAAATCCAACATATATGTGAAAAAATGCACACATCTAATTCATATAGCTGTGTATAGAGGCACTTATAAATTAAACATATAAACAGTTTACTTATTCATTATAAATATTGAAATAGTATACTTTTATATGCTGGATGTGGTAAATGAACCTCCCACATTATAAAGAAAAACTTTAAAAAGAATTGTTAAAATTATATGAATCTAGTTGTGTAAAGGTATGTATCTGCTTAATTGTGTTAAGGTAACATATATGAGAATAAGCGAGTGCTCAAACACAGGCATGTGTGTGTGATTTGTGAGAGACAGAGGAAACATGCTCTTTTGTTTGCCACCAGCTTCAGTTAGCTCTTCTAGTGGGATAGGTTTTCTGCTTGCTCCTTACTGCAGCTTCCAAACTATTTATTCCACTAGCTATATAGAAAAGCTTCTCTTAAGTATGTGCCATTAAATTTTAGCACCCACTACTCCCTTCTTTACTGCTGTCATCAACTACGCACCAGTCAGTAACCCTTATCCATTAATGTCTTTAGCATCTGGCTTACAGTCATCTTCCCTACCACTAACTTCTGTTAACATCATTGGTGGCCTTCACCACTATGGTGATAATATTATCCAATAGCCTGGACTGTTATGTTCTTGACATTCCAGCTCCAATAATCTTGTCTCTGTGTGCTCCTATTTCTGGTGTCCGAGGACATGTACTACATCTTGTCTCATCCACAACTGCTCAGATTCTAAGATGTCTATTTCAAGTGCCCCAATCTGTATCAACCATATTTTCCTAAGAACCACACTTTCTATATAAGCATGTTTGTCTTCTCTCAGAAAACTATTTCACATAACTGTCTCCTTCCTAAAAATTTCAGCATTTGCTGTGCCCACCCTCGAAGGTAATCAATGACCTTAACTATTATTGCATAAATCCAATCACTTGGATATGATTTTATCTTCCTACCATAATATTCTGTTGTTGTTCAATCACCAAGTCATATCCAACTCTTTGTGACCCCATGAACTGCAGCACTCCAGGCTTCCCTGTCTATCTCCCTAAGTTTGCTGAAACTAATGTCCACTGAATCAGAGATGCCATCCAACTAGCTCATCCTCTGTCACACCTTTTCTCCTCTTGTTCTCAATCTTTCTCAGCATCTGGGTCATTTCCAGTGAGTCAGCTCTTCACATTAAGTGGCCAACATTTTGGAGCTTCAGCTTTAGTACCAGTCCTTCCAATGAATATTCAGCGTTGATTTCCCTTAGGATTGACTGGTTTAATCTCCTTGCTGTCATAGGGACTCTCATGAGTCTTCTCCAGCACCATGACCTGCCTGTATTTGTGTTTATACCTACATTCTTCTATCTCATTCAAATACACAGACTTTCTCTTCTCTCTAACATCAGCAATTCTACTCTGCTTTAGTCAACCTGTTCACAGGTAAAATGATCCATTATGTTTTTTTCCATTCTGTATTCAGTTCAGTCACAGTCGTGTCTGACTCTTTGTGACCACGTGGACTGCACACGCCAGGCTTCCCTGTGCATCACCAACTCCAGAAGCTTGCTCAAACTCATGTCCATCGAGTCGGTGATGCCCTCCAACCATGTCATCCTCTGTTGTCTCCCATTCTATATTATTTTGTATAATTTCCTTAAGACACAACATTTCATATTCCTCCACTGTTCATTTACAGAGCAGTCTCCCTTTGCTCCTTCTGCTGACCTGGGTTGGTTTCCCAGTAAGGCAACCCAGACCCTTACTCCTGAATTCTTGAATCTATGGGTGTTTTGCCTTGCCAGGTTATATGTGTAGCAACTATCTGTTTACTATTGTTTAAGCACAAATGTGGAGAAGGCAATGGCACCCCACTCCAGTACTCTTGCCTGGAAAATCCCATGGACGGAGAAGCCTGGCGGGCTGCGGTCCATGGGGTCGCTAAGAATCGGACATGACTGAGTGACTTCTCTTTCACTTTTCACCTTCATGCATTGGAGAAGGAAATGGCAACCCACTCCAGTGTTCTTGCTTGGAGAATCCCAGGGACGGGGGAGCCTGGTGGGCTGCCGTCTATGGGGTCGCACAGAGTCGGACATGACTGAAGTGACTTAGCAGCAGCAGCACAAAAGCGCTAGTGATACCACGAGTCCAGGGAGTAGGCTAGACCGCTGCTGCTGCTTAGTCACGCAGTCATATCTGATGCTGTGCAACCCTGTGAACTGTAGCCTGCCAGGCTCCTCTGTCCATGGAATTTTCCAGTCAAGAGTCCTGGAGTGGGCTGCTATGCCCTCCTTCAGGGGATCTTCCCAACCCAGGGGTCAAACCTGAGTGTCCTGAACTGCAGGCAGATTCTTTTCCCCTGAGCCACCAGGAAAGCCCTGTAGGCTAGACTAGGTGAACCTAATTCACTTATTTTGCACTTCCATTCTGCAAAGTACAGTGACTAATTTCTGCTTCTATAAAATGTCCCCCTTTTTGAGGCTTCATTGATGGTTCATTTCATGGGTTATTATTTTACATACGTAATTCTATATTGCATTCAATCATTCATTGTTTTATGGGGGTGACTCCTTTCTGTTTCTCTCAATGGCAAAAAATTTTATCTCTTTAAGTCTAGATACTATCTTTACTGACTAAATATTAGTACTTGTATTCAACTTCCATTTATAAAGTGAATTTTCAAGCAAAAATGTTATATGTGTCTCCTATTAAGCCAACTGTCTCTGTCAGCAGCACTTGGACAAAAGTTTCAGCTGCACTGTTAATTTTTTTCCTGACATCCATTAACTTGTGAAGTTTTTGAAACTTAGTTTTGTTCTCAGAGTATTTTCAGGTTTAAATAGAACTCTCTTCCAACTGGTGACACCCATACAGTGGTTTATTTAAACATTGCTTGGAAAATCCCATGGACAGAGGAGCCTGGTGGGCTGCAGTCCATAGGGTCGCTAAGAGTCAGATATCACTGAGCAACTTCACTTTCACTTTTCACTTTCATACATGGAGAAGGAAATGGCAACCCACTCCAGTGTTCTTGCTTGGAGAATCCCAGGGACGGGGGAGCCTGGTGGGCTGCCATCTATGGGGTTGCACAGAGTTGGACACAACTGAAGCAACTTAGCAGCAGCAGCAGCAGCAGCAATGACTCCTAAAGAGGTGGCAAAATTTTCACATTTTTAAGAATCTCACCCTAGTGGTTTTCCATCGAGGTTTGTATCTTCATTATTAGATACTTACAGTTAAAAATTAAATGTAGGAGCTCCCTTCCACTTAGCATGAGTCCTGGGAGGGAATTTTATTGAGACTATCATGATAACAACAAGGGTAAATTTTATGTAAACTTTAACCCCTTGTCTCTATTTTTCTGAAGGTGGTTGTATGTTCTTGCCTTTGACATGAGTGCAGGCAGTGCTTTTGTCATGCACCCTGAACTCTGACATACTTGAACCCCATTTAGGCTCTTCCATTTACTTGCTAATAGCACAGTTGGCCTTCCTCATTCGTTATCTAATCTAAAAAGATTTTGCACAGAAAAAGAAACCATAAACACCACAAGCAGGCAACCTACAGAATGAGAGAAAATATTTGCAACCAACAAGGAACTAATCTTCAAAATATGCAAGTAGCTCATTCAGCTCAATACAAACAAAAAACAACAACAACAAAAAAACACCGAAAGCAATTCAGTTGAAAAATGGGCAGAAAACATGCAGAAGGCCAAACACACATGAAAAGATGCTCAACATCACTAATTATTAGAGAAATGCAAATCCGAAAGGCAGAGAGTTATCTCCTCATCTGTCAGAATGGTTATCATCAAAAAGTCTATAAACAATGAATGCTGGAGAGGGTGTGGAGGAAAGAGGACCTTCTCACTCCGTGTGCCAGGATGTAAAATTGTAATAGCCACTATGGACACAGTATGGAGGTTTCCGAAAAACTAAAAATAGGATTACTATATGATCCTGCAATCCCATTCCTGGCACGTATACAGAGAAGACCGATAACTCAAAAAGATAAAAGCACCTCAGTGTTCATTGCAGCACTATTTATATAATAACCAAGACATTCAGGCAACCTACATTTGCAGCAACATGGAGAGATCTAGAGATTATACTAAGTGAAGTAAGTTAGACAAAGACAAATATTATATAACATAGTGAAATCTTTTCTTTTTTAAAATGATACAAATGAACCTATTTACAAAGCAGAAGTAGAGTCACAGACAGAAAATAAATTTATGATTACTAAAAAGGAAAGGGAGCAGGGGGGACATAAAGTAAGAGTTTGGGAAATGACAAAGACCTACTATATATCACAGGGGATTATACGCAATATTTTCAAATAGGCTACATGGGAAAATAACTTGAAGAATATATCTGTGTGTGTGTGTGTGTGT
>SJYA01000984.1:306201-316849 GCA_006410615.1 Neotragus moschatus | reverse complement strand
AAAAAAAAAAAAAAAAAAATCCACCTGCCAGAGATGTGGATTCAATCCTTGGGTCAGGAAGATCCCCTGGAGGAGGAGATGACAACCCACTCCAGTATTCTTGCCTAGAAAATCCCATGGACAGAGGAGCCTGGTGGGCTACAGTCTATGGGGTCTCAAAGAGTTGGACAGGACTGAGGCAACTAAGTATGCATACGCATTCTTCACAGTTCTGGAACCTGGGAGTCCAAGATCAAGACACCAGCAGATTAGGTGTCTGGTGAGAGCCTGCTTCCTGGTTCTCAGCCAGCCAGCCTGCCTGCCTTCCCTGTGTCCTCACAGGACAGAAGGGGAAGGGGAGCTCTCTGAGGTCTCTCTTGTGAGACACAAATCCCCTTCATGAGGGCTTTACCTTCCTGACTTAATCACTTCCCCAAGGCCCTAAGATGTGGTGTGAATTCTTTTGTGCTATGATTCCTACTCATCTTGTGTGAAACTCATAGGATTTAAGCTTTGTTAGGTAGTTCAAAATGGAGTCACGATGGCCAGTGTCAACTTCAGTGTTAATTGTTTTGAAATGTCCGGTATAGATCTGCAAATGTCTTAGAGGGATAAACTGAATGTTGCTTTATTTTTCTTAATTATCCATTTATTTATTTGGCTGCACCACGTCTTTAGTTGTGGGGTGCAGAATTTTTTTAGTTGCAGTATATGGGATCTAGTTCCCTGACCAGGAATCGAGCCCAGGCCCCATGCCCTGGAACGTGGAGCCTTAGACACTGAACCACCAGGGAAGTCCTAAGTGTTACTTTAAAGAAGCAAACCATTAGGCAGTGGCTATGGAAAGGCTTCACTGAAACAGAAGGAGTAACTGATAGACACAAAACCCCATAGAGTGTAACCATGACACCCCACTGGCATACTCTTTTAAAAAGCCCACTGAGGGATTTCCCTAGTCGTCTAGTGGTTAAGACTCTCCTCTCCCAATGCAGGGAACACAGGTTCAAATCCCTGCTTAGAGAACTGAGATCCTACACGCTTCGTGGCCAAAAAATAAGCCCGCTGAGACAAGCAACTGAAGGCTCTTTATCAGGGAACCCAACTCCCCCTGCTAAGAGTTGTTCTAGTCAAACAGCCTCTGGAGGCTCCATCAGAGGCGAGGGGAGCTGCCTGTTCACAACCTGTCATGGGATTAGAGACGACCGCTCGTGCTGAGATGACTCCTCCCCAGATTTCTTCTGGGAGTAACTCTTAACCCCCTTTCCTATTTTCCCTACTTTGACTAACCTACTGAGGCAGAAATTGTTAGGTAGTCAGTGTAGGGTTGAGGGCCTCAGTTCTTTTTTCTAATTTCAACTGTAATCTCAACTTGTTCTCTCATATAACATTTTGCTCCATTAGCCCAAAGCTATATTTTTTGTTCCAGTTTCTAGGCATTCAGAGGAATGCTTCAGGTCTGGAGGTGAAAAAACGTTCAGACCCAGGATAAGACAATCATTAACTGTCCAGTTTATCAAGGAGAAGCACTCCAGGTGGACCATTAACTCTTAAACATTCATCTGGTCCCTAAATAATGGTCTGGGGTCTTGAGAAAGGGTCAAGGGATGGCATCGCAATGTGGGGGAAACTGAGAAACTGGGAACCAAAAGGAAGCCATAAAAATGACAAACTGGACATTGCAACAAACTGGTCAGAAACTACATGCCTCAGGCCCCAAGCCAACCAAAAGCAAACAGATCAATTCTAACGATGATATAAGCTGCTGTTATTCCTGCCTTTGGGGGCTCTTTGCCCCGTCTCAGTATCTATGCTGAGCGCTTTGTATCTCTGTCTTCTAAAATAAAACTCTGCTTATGTGAGGGTATGCAAGTTTGATGAGTTCATTCCTCAGCTCTGGGAGCAGAACTCAGTTTCCTGTTTCACTATTGTGTGCAACACTTGAGTGATTTGTGAATTGAATATTGGTTACATTCTGAGTAGTTCCAATCCCATGATTTGTCCCTGGCCTTATTGCTGGACCCTGAGATAAACACCCCACTTCCAAATACCATCACATTGGAGATTAGATTGCAACTTGTGGACCTCAGAGGAACATGTTCAGTCTACAGCATAGAGAAAGCTAGTTTTGCTTTCAAAGTCTTGTAACAGATGTGGTGAAGCCCATCCACATAATCAAGAACAGTTTCCTTTTGTTTAAAGACTACTGTTTGTGGATGTTAACCTCATCTACAAAATACCTTCATAGCAACACCTAGATTAGTGTTTTATTGAATAATGGAACTGCAATCTAGCCATGTTGACCTAGAGAACTAACCATCACACTACCCTCACCCTCTCACAATTCATTCCAGCCACACCGGTCCATTGATGGTTCTCAACCCATGAGACATGTTCCCATTTCAAGCCCTTTGTACGTGACTCTTTTCTCTCCAGAATCTCTTCTTCCAGATACTTACACAGCTAGCTCCCTGTTTCCTTTCAGTCTTTTTCCTTAGGTCTTTTCAGAATTTCTCATGCCATACCTAAGCCTGCAACCCTGCCTACACATATTTCCATTTCTCCTTCTTTTCTCTGATTTTCTCCTTGACATTTATCATTATGCCCATGCTACATATGTTGCTTATTTATGTCCTTTTAAAAAATTACTTATTTGACTGTGCCAGGTTTTAGGTGTATCATGTGGGATCCTCAGTCTTCATTGTGGTATCTAGTTCCCTGACCAAGCATCAAACCCAAGCCCTCTGCATCTGGGAGTGTGGAGTCTTGGCCACTGGACCACATGGGAAAGCCTATTTCTGCTCTTTATTGTCAACATTGCCTCTAGACCATAAGCTTCCCAAGGGAAGTGATTTGTTCACTGCTCTACTCCCCCCAATGCCTAAAATAGCCCATAAAATATACCAAGTATTTCATGTATACTTATTCAATGAATGCATATTTCTTCCATTATTCTAGCTCCTAAGTATCTCCTTTGCTGGCATCTTCCTTCAGACCACCATCGTCTCTGGCCTGGATTACTGGAAAGCCTCCTACCTAGTCTCCTTCCATCTCTTCTTGTCCTTCCTTTTTCCAGCCTGCTACATTTCTAAATCTGATGATGGCAGTCTCCTGCTAAAGCCTTCACCGTTGCTAAGACTTTGAGAGACTGAGCCTTTGCTCTCTCTCTATCTTCTCTTTACCCCACACTCTATGCTCCAAGGCAGAACTTCTTGTTCCTGGAATGTGCATGATCTCTCCCCTCCTGGTTCCTGCACACATGGTTTCCTATATCTGGATTATTCATCATCCAGCTAACCCCTGCTCACCATTTATGGCTCACCTTTCACCCCCATCTTCAAGACTGAATGATTTGCCCTTCCTGTGGGCTCACTTAGCTCCTTATATTAAGAACTGTCACAGCCCTTTGTATCAATACTGAGTGGTACAGTAAAAGCATAAAACATTGTCATACTCCCAAGGAAATGGGTAGCCAGAAAACAGAGGCAATCTGTTTAAGCTAACAGATATGAAAGACAGGATGGTAAACAGGGATGGGGTGGATAAAGACTTCACTGAATAGCTTTACAATGGAAGAAATCAAGTATTGTTGAAATCAAAAGAGACAGGCCCTGCAGGCAAGAAGAGTGGAATTAACAGGGAAAGAAGAATGGGAGGAACAAGGAAAGATGGCATGTGTGCCAAGTCATGCTAAGTCACTTCACTCATGTTTGACTCTTTTTGACCCTGTGGACTGTAGCTTGCCAGTCTCCTCTTTCCATGGGATTCTCCAGACAAGAATATTAGAGTGGGTTGTCATTTCCTCCTCCAGGGAATCTTCCAGACCCAGGGATCTAACCCACATCTCCTGCATTGGCAAGAGGGTTCTTTACCACTGAGCCACCTGGGAAAGATGATAGAGAGGCAAACTACAGTGATCAGGAGCATTTCTTTGTTAATACAGGGAAAGAAGTAGGACTAATGTGTAGAGATGAAGTGACAGGTTTTATAAACCAAAAATATTCTGAGGCTGTATATGAGGTCTGAATTAGGGATTTGTTTGCAGCCTTAAAGTAAGTTTATATGATCTTTAAGACTACCTAATACTGCTTTATCAATTTGGCAGTGTACAGAATCCTCAATGATGAACTAATGAACACTTCCATAAAGAGAAAAAGTATTTATTTGAAGAGATTATATTCTTAAATTTCTACTAAGCAGATTACAATAGCTAGACTAAACAGAGGATTAAAATGACGTACACTAATCTCATAACTTCACTTTATGGTCCCCAAAGAAATAATGGCGTTTAGGGTTAACTTTTCTTAGTCATTTATTTGGCTGCGTTGGGCTTCTCTAGTTGTGACTCATGGGCTTAGTTGCCCGCTGGCATATGGGATCTTAGTTCTCCCACCAAGGATCGAAACAGCATCCCCTGATTCTTAATCACTGGACCACCAAGGAAGTCCCTGTTGACCTTTCTTTAGACTACAGTATATCACCTACCTGTNGGGCTTCTCTAGTTGTGACTCATGGGCTTAGTTGCCCGCTGGCATATGGGATCTTAGTTCTCCCACCAAGGATCGAAACAGCATCCCCTGATTCTTAATCACTGGACCACCAAGGAAGTCCCTGTTGACCTTTCTTTAGACTACAGTATATCACCTACCTGTCATTGATTACTATATCATATCAACACTTCTGAGCTTGACACAGCACAAGTGAAATTCCTCAGCACCCACAGAATGGCTCTGCTCAGAAGGAAAAATCCAACCTGGATGATGCCTCTACCAATATGCTTTCCACACTCACCTTTCCTTCACTTTCTTTTGCTATGTAAATGCTAAGATTAATGTTAACATAATTATAATCTGCCTTCCAAATTATAAATATACTAGTTATGCTATTTCATCTTTTCCCCTTTCTGGTTATTATTACCTGTGTAAAAATCATCACATATCTAAAATGGGAAGTCAGAGAGGTGGCTCTCAAGAGGGATATTCACTGAAGAGGAAAAAGAAAAAAGCAGAGAAAATTCAAAAAATATTTCAGTTTAATAAGAATCTAATTGTTACAGATGGTGTTAGTTTACTTGAGAAAATTTTCCCCCAACCAACTCATTCTAAAATGTAATGTGAAGACAGATTAATGATAAACTTGATGTGCCTTCATTCATATCAGTAAGAAAAAAAAATACTGTAAAATGTGATCAGATTAAACTAAACATTTTCAATCGCTATGAAAATTCATTAAAATGAAGCCAATGATGTCTAAAACTTAAAAAAAAAAAAAAGAAGAAGAAACAAGGGGTAGATTCTGTGTTTCTAGCATTGTTGAGAAAGTAGAACCCTTTCTTTGAGNAATATTTCAGTTTAATAAGAATCTAATTGTTACAGATGGTGTTAGTTTACTTGAGAAAATTTTCCCCCAAACAACTCATTCTAAAATGTAATGTGAAGACAAATTAATGATAAACTTGATGTGCCTTCATTCATATCAGTAAGAAAAAAAAAAACTACTGTAAAATGTGATCAGATTCAACTAAGCATTTTCAATCGCTATGAAAATTCATTAAAATGAAGCCAATGATGTCCAAAACTTTAAAAAAAAAAAGAAGAAGAAGAAGAAGAAGAAACAAGGGGTAGATTCTGTGTTTCTAGCATTGTTGAGAAAGTAGAACCCTTTCTTTGAGGAATATGAACATTCTGACTCAAGATAGGAAAAAATAAATAAAAGGCAAGTGATCTCAGACTGAATGAAATTTCTTGGCCTCCAAACTATTTGAGCCTAATGTGAACTAAGTAACATTAACAAAGTGATTTTCCTCAAACCTTCTTAATTCTTGGATAATACAAACACCCCAGTAGGTAAAAGAATCTAATCTTATTATGAATTTTAAATTTGCCTTTCATAAGTATATTAATAGTATATGAATTTGCATGGTGTGAGTACGCTAAGTGAAACATTGAATTTATAGACATTAAACCTGAAAACAGATTCCAGATGTTGTAGCCAGCATTATGTTTGATTCAATCACTTATGTTGATATTTAAACATGACTCCATATAAACATCACTTCCCTAGTGCCTCAGATGATATAAGATCTGCTTGTAATGAGGAAGATCCAGGTTCAATCCCTGGGTCAGAAAGATCCCCTGGAGAAGGGACTGGGTACCCACTCCAGTATTCTTGCCTGGAGAGTTCCATGGAGAGAGAAGCCTGGAGGACTACAGTCCATGGAGTCACAAAGAGTCAAACACGACTGGGCGACTAACACGTTAATATTTTAAACCGGCATGCAGACTGACAGAGTTAAGTTCTCTTTTAGGAATACACTCAGGGTTAAAACTTAAAGAGTCAATTGTACTCTCTCCAATGCAATATAGTATAGCCTAGGTCAAGATGTCTGAACCTCAGAACCTTGGACACTTGGGACTTGATAACTTTTTCCTTCAAAGCTCAGGTCTGACTGTGGATTGTATGTTTAGCAGCCTGCCTTGCCTTTACCCACTCAAGGCCACTAGCATGCCTGGGTGTGACAACCAATAATGTTTCCAAGAGTCACGGCAAATTGTCTTCTTTGGGACGAAAGTATCCTTGGTTGAGAATCATTTGGCTGGTTGGTTATAACTAGTTGGTTTAAGTTAAAAGTTGGGGCTCTGCAATATGATTTTGTGAGTTTGAATCCTAGTTCAACCCCCCTTTTTATAAAATTTTATTTATTTATTTTTTGAAAAATTATTTGTATATTTTTCTGGCTGTATGAAATCTTAGTTTCAGCATTTGGGATCTAGTTCCTTAACCAAGGATTGAACTCACACCCCCTGCATTGGGAAAGGGCAGAGTCTCAGCCACTGGACCACCAGAGAAGTCCCCTAACTCAGCCTCTTACTGGTTATGTGACTTTGGCAAGTTACTTCACTTTTCTTGCCATCAGTTTCTTCATCTATATAGTGCTCATTCTAACAGTATGTGACCAAGTCTAAGCTTGCTCTGGTTGCCCCATGACAGGCCAATATATCCGAGATAAGGTATGAGTCAACTGGAAAGCCAGCTGACTAAAAAAGTGGCAGTCTAGTGCCACTTGGAAAATGACCATTTTCCAAGGGCCTGGATGCTAGGTTCTTTTATAGATCAGAGATGGGGGAGCGGAGAGGTGAGGAAACAAAGGAAAAGATCATATCATTCTTGCAAATATCTCCTAGAATGACAAGTCTCAGGCAAGGAGATATGCTAGTTTCACTTCCTTACAGCCCTTCATAGGTAAGCAGGGCCAGGCTATCTCCCTGTGAGCCAAACAAAGGCACCTAGACCAAGGGTCAGGCGGAGACAGGGGTCCCTCAGGCAAACCATTGTGTATGCCTATAATAACAAAGCTATGACCAGCCTAGACAGCATATTAAAAAGCAGAGACATTATTTTGCTGACAAAGGTCCATATAGTCAAAGCTATGGTTTTTCCAGTAGTCATGTATGGATGTGAGAGTTGGACTATAAAAAGGCTGACTGCCAAAGAATTGATGCTTTTGAACTGTGGTGTTGGAGAAGACTCCTGAGAGTCCCTTGGACTGTAAGGAGATCCAACCAATCCATCCAAAAGGAAATCAGTCCTGAATAGTCACTAGAAGGACTGATGCTGAAGCTGAAACTTCAATATTTTGGCCACTTGATGCGAAGAACTGACTTATTGGGAAAGACCCTAATGCTGGGCAAGATTGAAGGCGGGAGGAAAAGGTGACGACAGAGGNAAGGAGATCCAACCAATCCATCCAAAAGGAAATCAGTCCTGAATAGTCACTAGAAGGACTGATGCTGAAGCTGAAACTTCAATATTTTGGCCACTTGATGCGAAGAACTGACTTATTGGGAAAGACCCTAATGCTGGGCAAGATTGAAGGCGGGAGGAAAAGGTGACGACAGAGGATGAGATGGTTAGATGGCATCACCGACTCAACAGACATGAGTTTGAGCAAACTCCAGGAGATAGTGAAGGACAGAGAAGCCTGGCATGCTGCAGTCCATGGGNTCTCCTCTTTCACTTTCATCAAGAGGCTCTTTAGTTCCTCTTCACTTTCTGCCATAAGGGTGGTGTCATCTGCATATCTGAGGTTTACCCCAAAGACTTTCAAATCTTTGATGCTATTGCAAATGACATTTTAAAAGATCTCTATTTTCCATTATTTGTTACTTGCATGTGTTTGATTTTTGCATTTTGATCTGTATTTAACAACCTTGCTGTACTCACTTTTAGTAGCTTTTTTGTAGATTCTAACAGATATTTTTACATAGATGATCATATTGTCTGTAAATCAAGACACTTTGGCTTCTTCTTTTTTTCCAGTCTTTATGTTTTTTATTTCTTGCCTTATCACACTGGCTAGAACCTCCTGTTGCCATGTCGGAGAGGACTGATGAAAGCACACGTCCAAGTGTTGTCTCTGATCTTAGGAGGAAAGTTGTCACAATTTCATAATTCAGAATGATATCAGCTGTAGATTGTTTTCATTTGCTCTTTATCAGGTTGAAGAAGTTCCCTTCTATTATTATTTTGATGAGAGTCTTCATCAAGAGTAGATGTGAATTTTGTCAAAAGTTTTACTGAATATATTAAGAGGATTGTTGGTCTTTCCATTTTAGTTTGCTAACATAATGAATTACACTGAGTCCTTCTAAAGATTAACCCTGCTCTGTAATGTCTTTGACTTTTGGGTCAGCATAATACTTANTGAAGAAGTTCCCTTCTATTATTATTTTGATGAGAGTCTTCATCAAGAGTAGATGTGAATTTTGTCAAAAGTTTTACTGAATATATTAAGAGGATTGTTGGTCTTTCCATTTTAGTTTGCTAACATAATGAATTACACTGAGTCCTTCTAAAGATTAACCCTGCTCTGTAATGTCTTTGACTTTTGGGTCAGCATAATACTTACCTCATAAACTGATTTGGAAACTATTCTCTCCTCTTCTCCTTTCAGGTATAGCTTGCGTGGAATGGTATTATTTCTTTCTTAAACATTTTATAGACTTCCCAGTGAAGTCATCTGAGCCGGTTGCTTAACCTCTTAAACAAGAAGTTCCTCAAAGGCAATTGCTGCTTTTAAAGTACCATACTATAGATATGCAGTAAAAACTCAAGAAGTGGAGAAATTGATTAAATGGATTCTGGTGCTGTTGCTCTGTGAACTCTTAGCATCAGGATTCACTGACATTTACAAAAATAAGCCCAGACCTTCACACTTTGCTCTTTACTCACATACGATTTTAAGCAAGAGTTTATTAATATACGAAGGTGAGAAGAATGGTATATATCAGTGCTTCCTTTATATTTGCATAATATTTGAACTGTGAGTATTAAAAGACACACACACACACAAAGAGCGAGGCAGACATAAAGAAAGAAAGGAAGAGCAGAAAAAAATTAAATGCAAACCAGACAACTCTCAGGTTACTTTAACTGACAACAGAAATGAACTCTGATGTCCAAGATTTTCAACTGAAAAACCTTCATCTTTTCTTTCATACAGATTTCTTCCTGAACGTGCCGTGGCAGCCATAAATCATGTACAGGACATTCAATTTGAAGCAGTGATTGGCCATAAAATCAAAATGAAATGAATAAATGAGCTCCAGGCTGAGATGTATGCACCTTAATGATGTGGAACTAAACTTAGAGTCAATGCTTCAAAGCTCTATTTCACATTTTTCAATGCTGTTAATATTAAAAAACATTGGTTTGGCATTAGCAGTGGTCGAATGAACAAGACTAATCACCTGTCTTTCTGTTTCTCAAGATTATGCGTGCAGTTTTAATAGATCCATTTTTCATTCTGTGCCGTTCAAAAACTTGTATGCTTACGTAAACATACTTAAGAGGTCATTTCTCTTTAAGAGATTTCATTTCTTTTCTTTTCTTTTCATTTAAAGGTGGACAAAACTACCTCCCTGAGAGTAAATACAAAAAGAACTTATTTACACAGGGACATTTTAAGACTGTTCTTAAAGTAAATCTGTAGCCTGGCCACAGAATGCCAGCAAGTACGCAGTGTGAGCTAGCAGTTAGAGACCAAGTTTAAGCAGATGGCTGTACTCCAAAAAAAGAGACAGATCACACCTATGCAAGTCAACATTTGGAAGCTTTCTCTTGCTTCTCCCTTTTTCGTCAGCCCATAACAGTGCTTTCTTACCTTATTCTGTTCCGGATATAGATTTTATATCCACCAAGAGTGTGCCCTCCACACTTTCTGCCCTTTTCACAGTCACTGAAAATACTGTGACATTACAAAAGGTGAGTCTCTCTTGAATCTCAGAGTATCTAAAATTTTAACCCCATGGTAACCTCTTTCTTTGTATTTATGCTTTCATATATTATTGGTACCAGAGATGTTTAGACAGCTTTGAGCTTCAAAAATGAAAGCTAACGCAGGAATGCTAGGCCAGCTACTTAATACTGTACTGTGGATCTGAGAGACGGAAGGGAAAATAGAGGTGTTGTTTTTCTCATATATATAAAATAGAAAAAAAATCTGACTCCAAGTACATCTAGGATAATCTAGTTTTCTCCGTTTTTCACTAATGCTATAGACTACTTTGGCTTAGACTATCCTCCTATTTTATCCTGCTGCTGCTGCTGCTAAGTCACTTCAATCGTGTCTGATTCTGTGCGACCCTATAGACGGTAGCCCACCAGGTTCCCC
>SJYA01000984.1:273302-304418 GCA_006410615.1 Neotragus moschatus | reverse complement strand
TACTGGAATGGGTTGCCATTTCCTTCTCCAATGCAGGAAAGTGAAAAGTGAAAGTGATGTCCGACTCTTAGCGACCCCATGGACTGTAGTCTACCAGGCTCCTCCATCCATGGGATTTTCCAGGCAAGAGTATTGGAATGGAGTGCCATTGTCTTCTCTGCCTGTTTTATCCTAAGTGAAAGTAAATGATTAAATGCAAATCATTAATAAAAACAATACTTTAAAAACAAATCATAAATATGTTGCTATGCTTTTAAAAAATAACCTCTTGTAGATATAAAATTAAGAGTTTTGATCTCTAAGCTCTGAGCCTCTAAGCATCTTCCAGGAAGCAAGGACCTGGGTATTATCAAGCAGACAGAGTTTACAAATGCAGAGAGGGATTAGGGATTCTCCCAACTCCAGCTTCTTTGACTGTTAGGAGGTTTACACACTGAAACTTACTGAGTCCTTTGTATGTGAGGCACTGGACAGAGTACTATTGTTTTGAGACTTTTTTTCTTGTTCACTTCAGTTCAGTTCAGTCACTCAGTCATATCCGACTCTGCAACCCCATGGACTGCAGCACGCCAGGCTTCCCTGTCCATCACCAACTCCCGGAGCCTGCTCAAACTCAAGTCCTTTGAGTCAGTGATAACCATCCTACCATCTCACCCTCTGTTGTCCCCTTCTTCTGCCTTCAATCTTTCCCAGCATCAGGGTCTTTCCCAGTGAGTCAGTTCTTCGCATCAGGTGGCCAAAGTATTGCAGCTTCAGCTTCAGCGTCAGTCCTTTAATATTTGTTCATGATTTTTGTTTCGATTGTTTGCCTTAAAATTAAGAACTTTATGAGTGGAAGCTTAAAATGTATTATTATTGTTCTAGTCATTATTTATCTATTTGACTGCACCACATGGCACGTGGGATCCTAGTTCCCTGACCAGAGATCAAACCCTGCATTGGAAGTGTGGAGTCCTAACGACTGGACCACTAGGGCAGTCCTCAAAAGGTATTATCTTAAAAGTATGAACACAAAACTTCAAAAGAGAAATATGTAAAGTAGAAAAATATAAACCTATCCTCCCCAGTGCCATTCCCTAGAGATCAGGCTATCAATGTGCATCTTCCCATGTTTTTCTCATGCACGTATGAGCACACATATGACAAATACATTCTTTTACTGCATGTGCTACATTCATTGTTTCAAGATATGTACTATATCCTGTAACTTGTTTTTTTAGCTCACCGAAATATCCCGGAAGCCTTTTCTCTCAGCATATAAAATTTAACCTCATCCTTTCTCATGGGCACATAGTACTGAATGGTACTATATTTAACTGTTCCTTTGTAATATAATAACATTTAGAATGTTTCCAGATTTTCTCAATTTATTTCCTTTTTTATTTACTTAACAGACACTTGTCGAGGGTTAGCCACAGTTCCAGACTTGGGGAGGCATCAGTGAGTAAAGCAAGTTCTTTTCCTTAAGGTAGCTCTCATGCACTAGGTAGGAGAAGCAACAGACTAAATGAGAGACAGGGGAGGATGTGCGTATACACATAGCTGGTCACTTAGTTGTGTAGCAGAACCTAACACAACAGTGTAAAGCAACCACTCAGTGCACGTGTGCTCAGCCGTGTCCAGCTCTTTGCAACCCCATGGACCGCAGCCCCCCAGATTCCTCTGTTCATGGAATTTTCCAGGCAAGAATACTGGAGTGGGTTGCCACTTTCTACTGCAGGGGAGCTTTCTTCCCAACACAGGGAACCTGTGTCTCCTGCACTGGCAGACAGATTCTTTACCACTGTGCCACCTGGGAAGCTCCAAAGCAACAGTACTCCAATTTAAAAAATTAAATAGAAGAGTCAAGGAAGAAGTCTGAGAACTAACATCTTGGGGTAGAAATACATGTGAATTGAAACCATGGCCCATTCAAATATCTAGGGAAAGGAAAGAGCAAATTCTGACAAAGACACAAATTTTCTGAAGGACTCTATTAAGTCAATGAAGCCAGAGTGGATGAACAAGTGGGCAAAATGTAGGCAACATGGTGAGAGAGATATCAGATTACTGGACATCACATAGGCCGCCGTGATAAGTTGATTTTTCTGAGTGCAAGAGGAGGGAACTGAGGAATTTGAGCTAGGGACTGACCCAAATAAATTAAATCCCAATGTTAGGTGCAAAGAACCAGTTTCCTTTTTAATTCAACTTAATTTTTGGCTTTCAGCTTTTGTGAGTGAAACTCAGAGAAATACCTGGGAACACAAATATTGAGATCTTTTGCCTGTTTTCCCTACATAGTTTGGCTATTAATTCTTCCTTATATGTTCCTGCTGTGCTTTTAAATATTTTACTGTGAGAATCTCCATCTCGTAAATCTCCTCAAAGGCCCTCACTCCCACCGAAACCCCAGTTCCAAGGCTACCTCCTGGGTGTGCAGGTCCCTGGGCATACCCAGGCACACTTGAAGGTGCTTGTCTACATAAAGAAGTTGGTTAACAACGTATTACAAGGACTTCCCTGATGGCCCAGTGGTTAAGACTCCACACTTACACTTCAGAGGGCACTAGTTCAATCTCTGGTCAGGGAATTAAGATCCCAGATGCTGCTTGGCCAAAAAATAAATAAATAAATATATATATATTATAAAATTCACAAGTCCATTTAAGTATAGAGATTTATTGATGAAGATTTAGAATAAAAGGGCTTCCCTGATAACTCAGTTGGTAAAGAAACCGCCTGCAATGCAAGAGACTCCACTTCAATTCCTGGGTTGGGAAGATCCCCTGGAGAAGGGAACAGCTACCCACTCCAGTATTCTGGCCTGGAGAATTCCATGGATTGTGTATAGTCCATGGGGTCCCAAAAAGTTGGGCATAACTGAGCGACTTTCACTTTAGAATAGTAAAAATTTTAATTATTGTCCACACAATGCATGTAAAGATTCTTCCCAGTATTTTTTCTTATTTGGTCCAAGAGTCATTATTTTTTCCTTTATTATCAAATGAGCCACGTGTGCATGCTCAGTTGCCTCCAACTCTGCAACCTTCTCCATGGAATTTTCCAGGCAAGGATACTGGAATGGGTTGCCATTTCTTCCTCCAGGGGATTTTCCCGACTCTTCCATCTCCTGCATTGGCAGGCAGCTTCTTTACCACTGTGCCACCTTGGGTGCCCCCATCAAATGAGCCGCTTCTTGCTAATTTCTTATCCTTCAGCACAAGAAAGAGGTAGTAATGCTATAATTTCTCATAATACCATGGTTCTTGTAACATGTTTGTATTAAAATAATATGAATCTTTTTGCCTCTAAAATCTCTCCTACCATATACATTTCATGCTAGTTACATTGTTACTCTTGATTTTGCATCATCCATTGTGCCACTTGTAAATACTAGCTTCCAATCACTCAAAGACTGCTATGGCACTTCTTAGATAATAACCACAAATTCAAACCTGACCCAGAATGTGCAGAAAATGTGAATANCTCTCCTACCATATACATTTCATGCTAGTTACATTGTTACTCTTGATTTTGCATCATCCATTGTGCCACTTGTAAATACTAGCTTCCAATCACTCAAAGACTGCTATGGCACTTCTTAGATAATAACCACAAATTCAAACCTGACCCAGAATGTGCAGAAAATGTGAATAATTTGTTTTCTGGTCATGTTAAATGTATCATTTAAGATGTTAAACAGCACATCTTCTCTTTTTTTTTTTTCTTTTGTTATTTTCCTCAAACAGCACATCTAACTATGTCTTGCCTTGAACTCTTTAGGTAATAATTATTGAAAAAAATGAAAATGTAATCTTTTTGAATAGTGACTGCACCTTGCCTCTCATACACCATCACCAGCAGGAAAGGAATTGTAGACATAATAAAATAAATAACCTCACACTTGCAAAGGATGTCTGTTCCTCATCTGGGAGAGCTTAACACTAACCAGGGAGAACACAGCATCACTATATCAATCAGAAGGGTCCATTGGGCAGCCTGGATGGAAGAGGAGTCTGGGGGAGAATGGATACATGTATATGCATGGCTGAGACCATTTGCTGTCCACCTGAAACTATCACAACATCATTAACAGGTCACAGAGTCAGACACAATTTAGCAACTGAGCAAAAACAATACTCCAAAAAGCTAAAACATTTTTTTAATTTGGAAAATTAGAAAAAAAAGAGTCCGTTGTGATGAAGAATCTTGAAAGCCCTCAGAAGTGATGTGTATCCACTCCCAAAGGACTGCTTGATCCACGATACAGAACCTACAAAGGGGATAGGGTAACTGCCCTAAATACCAGTGCCAAGGAGCATAAGGACACTGAAACCACCTGTAGAGCCCTTGGGTGTTTATATAACAGAAGTGGCAACATGGTTTGCACATAGACAGTGAAAGTGGATGCCTGAGCCCACATATATGGCCTGAGCAGTGGACCTTAGACAGTGCAGACCCCTAAATTAGAGCTACATCCAAAATAAATGAGAATCACCCCCATATCCGCATGTCAGCATTACCCCAACTGCCCAACTTCACACAATCTTGCAAAAGAAATACTTGGTCAGCCAGCAGCAGTAGTCTGATCACTAGACACCTCTCCTAGAACTGGAATCTGGAGATGAGCCCCAGGGTGATGCTGTACATGCAAGAGCACCTCAGGACATCTGGTCAACCCCATGTGCAAAGCCAGCACCCCAAATGGAGAAACAGGGCCAGCACCAAAGAGGACTTAGAACATTTCAAAGAAAGCACTTCAAAGAGGCACAGGAGTGGGGCAAGGTACCTGCATGCCCAAGTCTAAGAGTAATAGTGTCCAGGGACTTCCCTGGTGGTCCAGTGGTTAAGACTCTGCACTTCCAGTGCAGGAGGCATGGGTTCGATTCCTGGTTGGGGAACTAAGATCCCACATGCTGCATGGCATGACCAAAAAATAAATAAGTGCAATAGTGCCCGGCTCCTCCAGGTTTATGCATAGCTTCAAGGGGTGCCAAAGTAGATGTATCACTGAAGAAAAATTTTTCACTTAGTCTCAGATCCAAATCTTGTATCATGCCTATAAAAATGTTTACAAAAATGAGATAACATCTAACCTTGAAACTCCCACTTATACAGGGCATGATGCCCAAAGACTCATCCAGGGGAGGCTCAGTTCCCTTGCATCACAATGGTCATGTGAGATCATGTTGGGAATGCAAACTCTCGGGCCCCACCCCAGATCTGCATAATTCAGTTCAGTTCAGTCGCTCAGTCACGCCCAACTCTTTGCGATCCCATGAACCGCAGCACGCCAGGCCTCCCTATCCATCACCAACTCCTGGTGTCCACCCAAACCCATGTCCATCGAGTCGGTGATGCCATCCATCTCATCCTCCATCGTCCCCTTCTTCTCCTGCCCTCAATCTTTCCCAGCATCAGGGTCTTTTCAAATGAGTCAGCTCTTCGCATCAAGTGGCCAAAGGAGTATTGGAGTTTCAGCTTCAACATCAGTCCTTCCAAGTCTTTATTTTTTTTCTTGGTACTTTTATAAAGGACCCCTAGTGATTGATGGTGTTTCCTTGGTGGCTCAGACGATAAAGAATCTGCCCGCAATGCAGAAGACCTGCAATCTCTGAGTTGGGAAGATCCCCTGGAGAAGGGAATGGCAACCCATTCCAGTATTCTTGCCTGGACAATCCCACGGACAGAGGAACCTGTTGGGCTACAGTCCATGAGGTCACAAAAGAATCAGACATGACTGAACAACTAACACTTTCATTTTTTCATTTCGGGTGATTGATATATACATTAAAGCTTGGGAGACTTGCTTTTTAGGACATCAGCTTTGAATTTAGTGTGGCACCAAGTCAGAATTGGGCTATTCTAAATATATGATAATTACAACAAAACCAATATTTACCGCTGGTCTTATTTCTTCACAAACTGTGTGAGAAAGCACAGGGGGAGAATTCCAACCCCCACCCTAAGGGTCTTTTCATGCTTCCTACTTTTTGCTTCCTCTTGTATCTGAAGTTATTAGGTAGCACATCATCTTCAATTTACTTATTCAAATATGCTAGGTGTTCTATTGAAAATCCGTTCTTCATTTGATTGGGTACACTACACCCAGTCAAATTTGTCTGTCAACTGCTTGCAACAAGGTTGAGATTGTAGGAAAATCAAGTGACACAAATTTGATGGGAGTTGTCTTAGTCTGTTTAGGCTACTATGACAAAAATGCCATAAACTAGGCGGCTTATAAACAACAGAAATTTCTCTCTCATCGTTCTGGAGTCCGAGAAGTCGAAAATCAAGATGCTGATGTCGGCTAAAAAAATATATACAACTTGAGAATTGCAAGTTAAGTTTTACTTGGGGCAAAACGAGGACTGCAGCCGGGAGGCAGCATCTCAGATAGCACTGAGAGGCTGCTTCAAAGCGGCAGTGGGGAAAAGTCAATATATAAGGTTTTGTTGAAGAGGGAGTTCCATGAAGCACTCACTTTACAAAAGATTTTTTGTTAGTCATGAGAATCTGATGTCACCATGGAGGGATTTAGTGTTTCTCTAGATATGAGATGAAAGGATTGAGATCATAAAATCTGTTCCTAAGAACATGCAACTGTCTAAAGACCTATTCCTCCAGATTCTCTGGAGCACAGAGTGCCTCACCCCACCCTGAATGCCCTCAGGAGTTGCTGCAGCAGCATGGGGTTCAATCTCCATACAGGCAGATGGCAAATGCCTTTGTTGTTCAGTCGTTGGCAATATTCTTGGTAAGTGTCAGTTTGTAGTTGACACTGGAAAATTAAATGCTTGATGAAGGCTTTTTTTGCATGTGTACATGGCAGAAGTGGTGAGAGATTCCTCTAGGATCTCTTTTAATAAGGGCACCGAAACTAACGCAACTATACTGCAAAGCAACTATACTCCAAAAAATAAATAATAAGGGCATTAATCCTATTCACAACGCTTCCGTCTCCCTGAACTATCAATCGCCCAAAGGCCCCATCTCCAAATACCTTTTACACTGGGGATTAGCTTTCAACATACACATTTTGGAGGAACACAAAGATTCCTTCCACAGCAGGAATCTTTTATAGGAACAGTAATCACTGGGACTTCTCTGGTGGTCCAGGGGCTAAGATTCTACGTTCCCAATGCACAGGGTCTGAGTCCAGTCCCTGGTCAGGGAACTAGATCCCACATGCCGCAACTAAGACTCAGCACAGTCAAATAAAAAAATATATTTTTAAAAAAGCCATAATCATAGTCTGACTTACATAGGATGCAATCATTTCCCATTCAAATTAGCTTTACAAGTTCAATGTGCAGGTAAAAAACAGTCATAAATTCACACCAGAAACTTATGAAAAGCAAAACACTTGCCTATTGCACTCTAATAATGAGCCATTATTTCAATAGAAACTCTTAAATGTGAAGTTTTTAAAAATAATTTTTAAATATGAAGTTAATTTGTGTAAATTAAAATAACTGTTTTAGCACAAAGCTCAACACCTAAACTGCCTATTCTAATATCTAGTTCAAAGAGCTAGAATTTTTCTTTTAGTTGCTCCATATCTTTTTCATTCTGATGGCTCTTTACTCATTAGTTCATACTTTGTTGAATTATTTTGGTCCATTTAGCCCTCACTTTCTCCTCCATTATATTCATTTCATTGTCGTTTCAGCCTCCGTCTTCCAAGCTCCTACCCACACTCTGATCTGGCCTGAAAAAATACCCAATTTTTCAATCATCGAAGTTACACTCTGTGTGGGAGGAAAAGAAGACCACTCAATACTGAATTCAATTGGAAATTATATAAATTAAATACTTTAAACAATATTATAGCTTTAGCCTACCTAGTTATCTAATAACACTGCTAATTTGAGTGCTTTTCCTCATCTTAGTGAATCCAACATACACAATATCCAACATACAAAATAAACAGATGGAAACAATTTACAGACTATTCTCAAACCAAACAATTTTTTTTCTATGTAGTGTTTTTCTTGTAGTTTCTACAAGAAAAGATACTCATTCAGCATGAATTTTCTTTAAAAACTTGATTTTTTTAAAAAACTTGATTGGAAATGGATTATACTAGGCTGTAGAAAAATGAGAGAATAAGATGTGATCCTTTAAAGAAGATTACAACAGAGTATGACACCAAATACACTATAAATAATTGTTCACAAAAGAAAAGTGGAGTTAGTGCCAATGAAAATTACTAACAAAGTGCTTTGTGAATAGAAAGCATGATTAATTAGGGGTAGGAAGGCCAGTCTTTACTGATGAAACGTAGTTTAAGACATTAAATGTTCTGTGTCAATAACATTAGAGATTAATCCAAAGGCATCTCCTCTTTCTCACCAAGCTCATTGGAATCTGACTCCTCAGTGTAAGACTTCTTTGTGGCCAACAACTTAATTCACCACAAAAGAGACAGATCGCTGCTGATTTGGGCTGAGCTGGACAATTTCTAGACAACATTCTGGCCATTATGCCTCAAGGTCAAGGTGACCTTTGCTGAATGTGGGTAAAGCACACTTAATAGGTTATCAATTTATTTTTAATTGGAATATAAATGTTTTACAATGTGGTACTGAAGCACACGTTTGACAATCCATATGATTTGTAGAGATGAGTACTCGTTTTCCTCTCCACTACGTCCCCAAGGCCTTCACTTTTCATCACTAAGCCCTGGGAGCTCGTGCTCTCTGGTTCCTTTTCTTCCGGTGCTGGTAGTTGTTCTTGAAGGCAATTGCATGCATGCATAGTCATGTCTAACTCTTTGCAACCCCATGGACTATAGCCTGCCAGGCTCCTCTGTGCACAGGATTCTCCAGACAAAAATACTGGAGTGGGTTATCAGGCCCTCCTCCTGGGGATCTTCCTGGCCCAGGGGTCGAACCCATGTCTCTTATGTCTCCTGCATTGGCAGGCAGGTTCTTTACCACTAGTGCCACTTGGGAAGCCTGACTTTTCCACCACAGATTTCAATTTTGTTATTACCTGCTTTTTAATCATTCCAGACTGAATCCAAGGAAAATTCACCAGACAATTATACAGTGGTCCCCAACAATTCTGGCACCAGGGACTGGTTTCAAGGAAGACAATTTTTCCATGGACTGGGGTAAGAGGGGCGGGCAGGGGGTTGAGTTCAGGATGATTCAAGCACATTACATGTACTGTGCACTTTATTTCTATTATTATTACGGCAGCGCCACTTCAGATCATCAGACATTAGATCCTGGAGGTTGGGGACCCCTGAGTTAAAGAATGTCTTGGAGGATAGCTTGTCTTTTTGACATAGCCTGAAAATAGATTTGAGGGAAGTAAAATCAAAGATCCCTAGGGCTCCAGGAATCCTAGAAATCTAGGTCTGACTCATTGTCATCAGCATGGGAAGTGTTAACGTGTTTTATTGACACTTGTGTAACATCACTCCATGGTGGCTGCATCGTATCAAAGTCTGTATACTCTTCACAGAAGGTGCTGCCCTTTTGTTTCAGAACTTGCTAAACAGCAGAAAGTTGAGCGTTATAAACTTTGGCTGGCAAAGCTTAAACAGACGCAAACACACCTAACATATTTGGGAGTGGTGTCAACACAAATGTCAAATCAGATGCTCTTGATTTGCCAAGGCCCCTGCCAAGTGGAGGCTGATGATTTTGGTATGAAGAACTTTGTTCAGTCTCAGTTAAATAAAATTCATTGTTGGAACTGAAACATGACCTTTGTTCACACAGAAGGTTGTCTTAGTTCAGTCAGTTTGAGAGTGGGCTAGAGTAGAAATTGGAAAAGATGTCTCAGTTCCTACTTTTAGTGGCAGGGGAGGGGGGAGCCTGGGGAGTGAGAAAAGCTGTTTCACCATTGCTTGCTTGCTTTTTCTATATGATTTTTTTTTTCATTTATTCATTTATTTTTGGCTGTGCTGGGTCTTCATTGCTGCAGCCTGGTGAATCTTCCCAGACCAGGGACCTAACCCATGTCCACTGCACTGGCATGTGGATTCTTAACCTGAATCCCTGAACCACCAGGGAAGTCTGTTATTGCCTGCCTTCCTGGTTTTTAAGGGACAGTAACTTTTTAGAAACAAAGAAATTGTGGAAGTAGAGATGAAAACACATTTTCATGCATCAGGGACCAAAAATGTTTTGCCAAGTAGATAAAGGAATATGAGTAGCCTGATAATGTTTGCTGTGATAAAACAAGATACTGGAGCAAATAACCCCACATTTCCAGTGGTTAATTAATGCAATGAAAGTGTGTTTCTTATTCATATAAAGGACCCAGGCAGGTGTGTCTAGTCAAAGGGCAGCTTTCATTCTTATTCCAGGGTGCTTGGCTCTTCCGTTTTGTAGTTCTGTTTTCTAGGATCTCCAGAGTTCTCTGAAGCTGATGGAGAAAGAGAGAATGGAGAAGAATAGAGACGCCTCATCCACTTCTAAGAGATCTGCAGCCTCATTGGATCCACAGATGACTGAGAAAACAAAACCATGTTACATCCACACTGTGGAATATTATTCAGCCTTTAAAAAGGAAGGAAATTCTCTCTCAGGCTGCAACATGGGTGAACTTTTTGAAGACATCATGTTAAGTGAAACAAGCCAGACACAAGAGGGCAGATACCATATACTTCCAGTAATATGAGCATCTAGAACAGTCCAATACAGACAGAGTGGAACAGTGGTTATCAGGAGCTGGGGGAAGGAGGACTGGGGACTGTATCTTTAAAAGGTACAGAGTTTTAGCCTGAGAAGGTGAAAAAGTTCTAGAAATGGAGAGTGGTGATGTTTGTACAACAAATGTGACTACACTAAATATCATTGAACTGTACACTTAAAATGAGCAACTTTACACGTTACCATATGTAAAATAGATGGCCAGTAGGAACTCACTGTATGACTCAGGGAGTTCAAACCAGTGCTCTGTGGCAAACTAGAAGGAAGGGTAGGGTGGGTGGGAGAGAGGGTCAAGAGGGAAGGGACATATGTATACTTGTGGCTGATTCCTGTTGATGTATAGCAGAAACCAGCACAATATTGAAAAGCAATTATCCTCCAATTAAAAATGTGAATTTTTAAAAAGGTAAGTTTCATGTTGAGCACATTTTATCACAATTTTATTTTAAAGGCCTCAGTATAGAACTAGTCAAGAGCACCTGGACAAAAACAAACTTTGGCTGCCCAGTTGCTTTCAAGTAATACCTATACCTATGAGAGGGAGCGCAGAATTTGCATGGACACCTAAATTTTCTGTCACAACTGGGAAGGAAGAGGGGCAAAGCCCTGGAGTATTCCTTATGCTCACTCATCCATGTTCAAATAAAATGTCTTCTGGGTCATTATTTTCTTTCAGTGGTAATAGTTTCATCTCACCTTTTTTTTTTTAAGTTTAAATTTTTATTTTTTAGTTTGTTTTGCTTTACAATACTGTATTCATTTTGCCATACATTGACATAAATCAGCCACCTTTTTCAAGGTTATCTAGATTTATGTAGCAGCAGCAGCAGCAGTAGTGAGCCCTTAACGTCTCCTAGCCTGTGTTATAAATGCTCTTCACATGTTAAATTATTTAACTATCATAAAACCTTTATGACGTACATGATTTTGTTGTCCTTGTGTGCATGCTAAGTCACTTCAATTGTGTCTGACTCTTTGTGACCCTATGAACACACCAGGCTCCTCTGTCCATGGGATTCTCCAGGCAAGAACACTGGAGTGGGTTGCACGTCCTCCTCCAGGGAACCTTCCCAACACAGGAATCAAACCTGCATGTCTTATGTTTCCTGCATTGGCAGGTGGGTTCATTACCATTAGGGCCAGCTAGGAAGCCCTTTGTCATCCTTATTTTAAGATCAATGACCTGATGTACAGAGAAATTACTAAACGAGGTCAGAATGTACAGCTACTGAGTGACCCACTAAGGACTGGAGCCACTGTCCAACAGAACTCATATTTATTTATTTGGCTGTACCTGGACTTAGTTGGGATGTGTGAGATCTAGTTCCCTAACCAGGGGTCGAACCTGTGCCCCTTGCAGTGGAAGCTGGGAGTCTTAACCACTAGACCACCAGGAAGTCCCTAGAATACATCCATTTTTCTTTTTAACTGCTATACCATACTGCCTCCTGGGAAGCTGTGGTGTATTGAGATTAATATGAAATATACGATATATTTCGCTAAGGAAGTAGTTCAGCTGCTTTTAATACTAGCTTACACAAAAGACCTGATTTATTTCTCTCTCATTTAAAAACTGTAAGCTAGAAACTTCCCTGGTGATCCAGTAGCTGAAACTCCAAGCTCCCAATGCAGCAGGTCCAGGTTCAATCCCTGATCAGGAAACTAGATCCCATATACTGCAATTAAGGCTTGGTGCCACAAAATAAATAAAAATATTTTTTTAAGTACTAATTTTAAAAAGCCTAAACTATTGGGAGGTCCAGGAGAAGAAGCCAGCCCTGCTCTACAGTGTCATTTAGGGACCCAGGACTCTTTCTACAATATTTCTCCATCTGCTCCTACGGTGTATCTGTCCCCTGTCTCCCAGGACATTGTGGTTCCAGCACAAGGGAAGTAGGAAAGAGGAAGTGAAGGGAAAGCAGTTTTCTTCTGAGTATGACTTGGAAGTCATACACACCATTGCCATTCCTATGAAGAGAAGTGAACGTAGTTCAGTCGTGTCCAGCTCTTTGCGATCCCATGGACTATAGCCCTCCAGGCTTCTCTGTCCATGGAATTTTCCAGGCAAGAATACTGGAGTGAGTTGCCATTCCCGTCTCCAGGGGCCCTTTCTGACCCTAGTCTCCCACACTGCAGACAGATTCTTTACCATCTGAAGGCACCAGGAAAGTCCCCAGCTCAGCCATAATATCATCATACAGTCTCAACAAGCTGTGTAAGGAACTGAGAATGTAGGGTTCAACAAGGCAGCCATGAGCTCACTGGAAACTCAGAAAAGACTTGATTCTTTGCAATCTGACCTCACTTGGTCATCACATAAACATCACGTTCTTAATCATCAGACCATATGTAGTACCTAGGTTGCAGAGATGGAAAGTTATTTTATTTATTTATTTTGCCATATATTGACTTGAATTTGCCACAGGTGTACACGTGTTCCCCATCCTGAACTCCCCTCTCATCTCCCTCCCCATCCCATCCCTTTGGGTCATTCCCAGTGCACCAGCCCCGAGCACCCTGTATCTTGCATCGAACCTGGACTGGTGATTCGTTTCACATATTATATTATACATGTTTCAATGCCATTCTCCCAAATCATCCCACCCTCACCCTCGCCCTCTCCCACGGAGTCCAAAAGACTGTTCAATACATCTGTGTCTCTTTTGCTGTCTCGCATACAGGGTTATGGTTACCATCTTTCTAAATTCCATATATGTGTGTTAGCGTATTAGTATTTTTCTTTCTGGCTTCACTCTGTATAATAGGCTCCAGTTTCATCCACCTCATTAGAACTGATTCAAATGTATTCTTTTTAACAGCTGAGTAACATTCCATTGTGTATATGTACCACAGCTTTCTTATCCATTCATCTGCTGATGGACATCTGGGTTGCTTCCATGTCCTGGCTATTATAAACAGTGCTGCAATGAACACTGGGGTACACGTGTCTCTTTCAATTCTGTTTCCTCAGTGTGTATGCCCAGCAGTGGGATTGCTGGGTCATATAGCAGTTCTATTTTCAGTTTTTTAAGGAATCTCCACACTGTTCTCCATAGTGGCTGTACTACTTTGCATTCCCACCAACAGTGTAAGAAGGTTCCCTTTTCTCCACACCCTCTCCAGCATTTATTGCTTGNTTATACATGTTTCAATGCCATTCTCCCAAATCATCCCACCCTCACCCTCGCCCTCTCCCACGGAGTCCAAAAGACTGTTCAATACATCTGTGTCTCTTTTGCTGTCTCGCATACAGGGTTATGGTTACCATCTTTCTAAATTCCATATATGTGTGTTAGCGTATTAGTATTTTTCTTTCTGGCTTCACTCTGTATAATAGGCTCCAGTTTCATCCACCTCATTAGAACTGATTCAAATGTATTCTTTTTAACAGCTGAGTAACATTCCATTGTGTATATGTACCACAGCTTTCTTATCCATTCATCTGCTGATGGACATCTGGGTTGCTTCCATGTCCTGGCTATTATAAACAGTGCTGCAATGAACACTGGGGTACACGTGTCTCTTTCAATTCTGTTTCCTCAGTGTGTATGCCCAGCAGTGGGATTGCTGGGTCATATAGCAGTTCTATTTTCAGTTTTTTAAGGAATCTCCACACTGTTCTCCATAGTGGCTGTACTACTTTGCATTCCCACCAACAGTGTAAGAAGGTTCCCTTTTCTCCACACCCTCTCCAGCATTTATTGCTTGTAGATTTTTGGATAGCAGCCATTCTGACTGGCGTAAAATGGTACCTCATTATGGTTCTGATTTGCATTTCTCTGATAATGAGTGATGTTGAGCATCTTTTCATGTGTTCATCAGCCACCTGTATGTCTTCTTTGGAGAAATGTCTGTTTAGTTCTTTGGCCCACTTTTTGATTGGGTCGTTTATTTTTCTAGAATTGAGCTGCAGGAGTTGCTTGTATATTTTTGAGACTAATTCTTTGTCCGTTGCTTTATTTGCTATTATTTTCTCCCATTCTGAAGGCTGTCTTTTCACCTTGCTTATAGTTTCCTTTCTTGTGCAGAAGCTTTTAATTTTAATTAGGTTCTATTTATTTATTTTTGCTTTTATTTCCAATATTCTCGGAGGTGAGTCATAGAGGATCCTACTGTGGTTTGTGTCAAAAAGTGTTTTGCCTATGTTTTCCTCTAGGAGTTTAATGGTTTCTGGTCTTACATTAGATCTTTAATTCATTTTGAGTTTATTTTTGTGCATGGTGTTAGAAAGTGTTCTAGTTTCATTCTTTTACAAGTGGTTGACCAGTTTTCCCAGCATCATTTGTTAAAGAGTTGTCTTTTCTCCATTGTATATTCTTACCTCCTTTGTCAAAGATAAGGCGTCCATAGGTGCATGGATTTATCTCTGGGCTCTCTATTTTGTTCCATTGATCTATATTTCTGTCTTTGTGCCAGTACTATACTGCCTTGATGACTGTGGAAAGTTATTTCAAAAAATGTGTATAAAAAGCAACTCAGAAAAATTCTAGGTGGTAGAGAATAAGATGAAAAATAGTTTGTACAAATAGGTAAGCACAGTTTGGTAGTAGTGGGATGAACCCCAATTTTAGATTCTATAAGACTTGGGGTCTAATTTGTCTCTGACATTTAGTAGTGTGTGAAGGTGGGCAATTTACTTAAATTCTCTCAACTTTGGATTCTTCATCTGTAAAATGAAATTGACAACCAACACTTACTTTCAGAATTATTTTGGCAATTAATAGATAAAGTATATGATGTCTATAGAACATGTCAAGTTTGACATTCCCCACACCAAACTCTCAGTATTCTTTCCCAAACCTGCTTTTCTGATAGTCCTCCCTGTCACAATAGATAGGCAACTTCATCCTTCTATCTTCCCAGCTAAAATCTTTGGAGTTATCCTTATCATTTTACATCTTCATATATAAACCATCAGTAAATCCTGTCCACTTGCCACACAAACCACATCCACAATTCAACCACTTCTCACCACTTGTCCTGCCGCCTCCCTGCTTCCAGTCATCACTTTGCCTTGCCTGGATCATTCCAACAGCCTCTTAAGCGTTCTTGCTTCTTCCTGAGCCTCCTACACTATCTCCTAGAAGGCGAAGTCATCTTTTTAAACATAAGACTGATTATGTTCAGAGCCTTCCTCTGTTGTCTCAGAGTAAATCCTTCCCAATCTGGCCACCTGTTGACTCTCTGACCTCATCTCTTATTATTCTCATGATTTTAAATTCAACTGGAGTCTGAAGATCATAGATTAATACCTATAAAGCAGCTGGTAAAGTATGGCTGGGGTTCATCTATTAAAAGTACTCTTGCCTGGAGAATCCCATGGAGGGAGGAGCCTGGTAGTCTACAGTCCATGGGTCACAAAGAGTCGGACACGACTGAACGACTTCACTTCTAGCCAGAGCACTAGGGAGAAGAAATATTAAACACGTTACTGTGTTGAAGACCAATATTTTTAAAAAGCATTTAAAGAAAAGTGAAAGTGAAGTCGCTTAGTCGTCTCCGACTCTTTGCAACCCCATGGACTGTAGCCCACCAGCCTCCTCCATCCATGGAATTTTCTAGGCAAGAGTATTGGAGTGGGTTGTCTTTTCCTTCTCCAGGGGATCTTCCAGGCCCAGGGATTGAACCCGGGTCTCTCACATTCCAGGCAGATGCTTTACCATCTGAGCCAATTTTATTTTGAAAAATGCTCCTTAAGAATTCCCTGGCAGTCCAGTGGTTTGGACTCTGTGTTTCCATAGCAGGGGGCATGGTTTCAATTCCTGGTTGGGGAACTAAGATCCTGCATGCCATGTGGTGGGGAAAAAAAAAAAAAAATTCTTGTCAAAAGAAGCATTTGGAAAAGCAGCTGAGGCATCATTCAGACCTCAGCTTCAATGACCATCTCATCTGAATTAGCCCCTTTATCCTGTCATTCATCACTGTATTATATTTCTTTCATAGCACCTCCCAGTTCAGTTCAGTCTCTCAGTCATGTCCGACTCTTTGCAACCCCATGAACTGCAGCACACCAGACTTCCCTGTTCATCACCAATTCCCAGAGCTTGCTCAAACTCATGTCCATCAAGTTGGTGATGCCATCCAACTGTCTCATCCTCTGTCGTCCTCTTCTCCTCCCACCTTCAATCTTTCCCAGCATCAGGTTTTTTTTCCAATAAATCAGTTCTTCACATCAGTGGCCAAAGTACTGGAGCTTCAGCTTCAGCATTAGTCCTCCCAGTGAATATTCAGGACTGATTTCCTTAGGATTGACTGGTTGGATCTCCTTGCAGTCTAAGGGACTCTCAAGAGTCTTCTCCAACACCACAGTTCAAAAGCATCAATTCTTTGGTGCTCAGCTTTCTTTATAGTCCAACTCTCACATCCATACATGACTACTGGAAAAACCATAGCTTTGACTTGACAAACTTTTGTTGGCAAAGTAATGTCTCTGCTTTTTAATATGCTGTCTAGGTTGGTCATAACTTTCCTTTTAAGGAGTAGGCATCTTTTAATTGCATGGCTGCAATCACCATCCACAGTGATTTTGGAGCCCAAAAATATAAAGTCAGCCACTGTTTCCACTGTTTTCCCATCTATTTCCCATGAAGTGATGGGACCGGATGCCATGATCTTCGTTTTCTGAATGTTGAGCTTTAAGCCAACTTTTTCACTCACCTCTTTCACTTTCATCAAGAGGCTCTTTAGTTCTTCTTCACTTTCTGCCATGAGGGTGGTGTCATCTGTGTATCTGAGGTTATTGATATTTCTCCCGGCAATCTTGCTAGTGTTAGAAACACTAGCAAGGACAACAGATGTTCAAACATGAAAACCTAAGGTAAATTGTTTATGTAAAATGCATTCATATGCAGAATTAGAATAAATTTAAAGGAATTTAAAGGCAAATAAAATTATAAAATTAATTTGTAATACTTATGGAAGCTATCAGATTCACACGTTTTCTTTCCAGTAACCCTCTGGTCATATTTCTGTGGAGTGTCCTTAGTGGCTGTGTGCTTCTCTTCCCAACTCTTCATTCAGTGATATGACACCCGCAGCATGAGACCTGCCATTGTGGGAGTATTTACAGAAGACGAGTATTTACAGTATTTACAGGAAAAGGGGGAAATCAAAAAAAATCAGATTTTGGAATCCTCCCATTCTGGGAGAACTAGCTGTTAAACATTTACCATCTCATGGCTGAACTTAGCATTTGCTAAGTTTACTATATGGAAATATATAGTAAGAGATATTTTACAAACCTGTTAGGAATTGTGGGAAACTTGAACCATAAGTTCAACAACAACTAAGCAAGTAGGAAAAAATGAAGCAATTGTTATCTCTGCTTCTGTTTAGTCTCTAAGTCATGTCCAACTCTTTTGCAACCCCATGGACTGTAGCCCACCAGGCTCCTTCTGTCCATGGGATTTCCCAGGCAAGAATACTAGAGTGGGTTGCCACTTCCTTCTCCAGGGGATATTCTCAACCCAGGGATCAAACCCAAGTCTCCTGCATTGGCAGGTGGGTTCTTTACCACTGAGCCATGAGGGAAGCCTAATTATTATCTCTAGGGAAAGCAAAACAGATAAATATACTGTAATTATAATGCATTATCTGACTCAGCTAGGGGCAAAATCTTACGTAATCATTATAATGAAAGCACTGAGGACTTCCCTGCTGGCCCAGTGACTAAGACTCTGTCTTCCCAATGCAGGGGGCCTGTATTCCATCCCTGCTCAGGGAACTAGATCCCGCATGACACAACCACGAGTTCAAATGCCGCTACTAATGATCCCTCATGCCACAATAAAGACCTAGTGCAGCCAAATAAATAAAAAATTTTTTTTTTTTAATGAAAGCCCTGTGTGCATGCTAAGTTGCTTCAGTCATGTCCAACTCTGGGCACCCTATGAACTGCAGCCTACCAGGTTCCTCTGTCTATGGGATTTCCAGGCAAGAATACTGAAATGGGTTGCCCTGCCCTCCTCCAGGGGATCTTCCCATCCCAGGGATGGAAGCCCCATCTGTCTGAGTCTCTTGCATTGCATTATTTACGACTAGCGCCACCTGGGAAGCTCCAGGTCTCTGCGTTGCAGGCAGATTCTTTACCATCTGAGGCACCAAGGAAGCTAAAAGCACTGAATATGGATTTAATCATAAATGGAATATAAATTTATTGGAGGGAAGAAAAGAAGGAAGGAGCTCTGTGTAAGGGAGCAAAGATCTTCACCTGTTGCATTGGAAATGGTTGATAGGCATGGACTGTCCCCCTCTCAGACCTCTAGATGAAGGGAGCATGTCTACCCAATGGGTCTAGTCGCCACACTTTGAAATTGACCACTATAGCTATGTGGAGGTCACTCTTCCCATGGGCTGTGCCCAGCCAATGACTGGGAGATAGGGCATCCCTCCAAAGGGTGACTGTGACTCAAGGACTCCTCATTGGCCTTGCTGACCTTTCCTTAGGGCTGCTCTGTGATCTAAGGTGACTCTACCCCATCTTCTCCCCTTCCCTGTCTCTTGACTCAGTAAAATTTGCAGGCTGTCTAACAGAATTGCCCAAGCTTCTCCCAGGTCCCTTTCCATTTTTCCTCACAGGCTTGTCCTGAAATAAAGCTTTCTCTTTTGTGTCTGCCTCTTGGAGGGTCTGGATTAACACAGAAGTCAATTAATAATACCTAAAATGAATGAATCTAATGATTATAGATATATATAATTCTTAAAATACACATGTAAATATCAGAAGAAGTAGCTAAGAACAGTAAAAGTGCTGAAGGGCATATATTTTTAACTATTTAGCACTACTTGACTTTTGAATATGTGCTTATATTAACTATTTTTAAACTTTATTTTATATTATAAATTATAAATTTATATCAAATTTATTTGATAATAATTGATTTATTATTTTGATTATTAATCAAAATTATATCAAATTGTTGATTAACAATGTTGTGATAGTTTCAGGTGTATAGCAAAGTGATTCAGTTATGTGTACACATGTATCTATTCTTTTTTCAAATTCTTTTCCCATTTAGGTTTATATGAACTATTTTGGGGCTCCCCTAGTGGCTCACATGATAAAGAATCTATCTGCAATGCAGGAGACCCAGATTCAATCCCTGGGTCAGGAAGATCCCCTGGAGAAGGAAATGGCAACCCACTCCAATATTCTTGCCTGGAGAATTCCATGGACAGAGGGGCCTGGCAGGCTGCAGTCCATAGGCTTGCAAAGCATCGGACACAACTGGGTAACTATTTTTAAGTAAGTTGTCTAAAAAGGCAAAGGCCACTGTTCTAGATATTGGTTGCTGTTGATTGTTAAGGGGAAACAAAACTGCATCTACACTTTATCATCTGTTTTTCTAGCAATGACTCCTTTCACTTTCTTTTTGAATTCACCAAACTCCTAGCAAACAGCTCCTCCCAGAGGGAGCAAAATGATCTACCATCTGAGTGCCCTCTCTGGGATGAAGTGCTAGTGACCATGCCCTTGAGTTACTTTTTCTACATTTAATATACATGAAAGGATAATTTTTAGAGATGTCGTTTTTCTTTTCTTGTCTTCTCACTTCTGGTAGACAAGCCCTCATTATGAGTTTGGCTGGGGAATTTTTGCAAATGCCATCAAATCTCTATAAACCTACTAGCACTAGAACACCTTTTCACATAAAAAGGACGGTTTACTGAAACACTGTATTTTATTATCCCAACACAACAATAAGACCATTCACCATCTTCACGATTGGTTCACTTATGTCTGACTCTTCTCGACCCCATGGACTACAGCACACCAGGCTATCCTTCACCAATTCCTGGAGTTTACTCAAACTCATGTCCATTGAGTCGGTGATGCCATCCAACCATCTCATCCTCTGTCATCCCCTTCTCCTCCTGCTGTATAGCAAAGTGAAGTGTATACATATCATCTTCATGATCATTAAAGAAGATTTTGCCATGTGGTGCTCATCTTTATGAAAATGTCATCTAATCCTAAATCCTTTTCATTTTTCACTGAAAAATGTAGCGGGAAATTCTAGTTAAACTGATAAATTAAAACATAAATTTACCACCATTCCCTCTCATAACTCCTCTAGAATAGCAATGACGGAAACTTTAAAAGATGTAAAGTCACAGGGTAAAAAAAGATTGCAACCGAGAAGAGAATACACAAAGCAGATGGATGAGTGATAAGTAACAGCAGAACATAGAATCCTGAAACCTAACCCTCAGACGGCTAAACCTGGAAGAAACAAACTGACATTTGCATCTAACTTTTGAGGAAATTAAAGTAAAACAAGCAAGCACAGGGCTCGCTGCACTAGCACATATACTAAAATTGGAATGATACAGAAAAAATTTGTATGGCCCCTGCACAAAGGTGACACTCAAATTCGTGAAGCATTTCATATTTTGGGGGATTGGAAGACTGGGACTGACCTATATACATTCAGTTCAGTTCAATCGCTCAGTCGTGTCTGACTCTTTGTGACTGCATGAACCACAGCTACTATGTAAAAAGCAGATAACCTATAAGAACTGACTGTATAGCACAGGGAACTCTACTCAGTGCTCTGGGTGGCCTTCCTTCCTAAATGGGAAGGCACTCGAGGAAGTGGGGATGTATGTACACGTGTGGCTGATTCACTTTGCTCTACAGCAGAAACTAACACAACACTATAAGACAATTTTACTCCAATTAAAAACGTTTTTTAAAATCCTCTGTTAAATGCTTGATTTGCATGTGCCACAAATTCTGTGGAATATTCTGATATGGGTTTGAACTGTCTTCATTAAAGTAATCTTTATGCAATCTGATTAAATCACTTTTAAGATCCCCTGGTGGTTCAGAGGGTAAAGTGTCTGCCTGCAGTGCAGAAGACCCGGGTTCAATCCCTGGGTTGGGAAGATCCCCTGGAGAAGGAAATGGCAACCCACTTCAGTACTCTTGCCTGGAAAATTCCATGGACTGAGGAGCCTGGTAGGCTACAGTCCATGGGGTCACAAAGAGTCAGACACGACTGAGTGACTTCACTTTCACAAGATACCCTGGAGAAAGAAATGGCAACCCACTCCAGTATTCTTGCCTAGAAAATCCCATGGACAGAAGAGCCTAGTGGGCTACAGTCTATGGGGTCAGAAAGAATCTAACACAACTTAGTGACTAAACCACCACTCATGAGCACTTAAAAAAATGCAAATATAATGATATCCTCAAAGATTTAAGACATTGTATAAGATTTAAGACATCCTTAGAACAAGAAAAATGTGCTAATGAACTTTTAGAAAACAGAGAAATCTTGGAAGTTAAGTGTAATATTACAGGTATTAGAAATGCAATAAAAGGTTTAGAAGATAAAGCTAAGGAGATTACACAGAAGTTAGAACAAAGAGTGAAAGTGAAGTGGCTCAGTCGTGTCCGACTCTTTGTGACCCCATGGACTGTAGCCTACCAGGCTCCTCCATCGGTCCATGGGATTTTCCAGGCAAGAGCACTGGAGTGGGTTGCCATTTCCTTCTCCAGGGGGATCTTCCTGACCCAGGGATGGAACTCGAGTCTCCTGAATTGTAGGCAGACGCTTTTACCATCTGAGACACCAGGGAAGTCCAGAACAAAGAGACAAAGAGTTAAAATAGAAGGAGAGAAAAAATTAGAAAACAGGAGAACCAGAGGAGTTCCAGAAGACACAGCAGAAACAAAGAAGTATAGCTTAAAAATCCCCTATTTATTAGTCATGAGTTCATTTGTTCTCTTCTCAGTGAGTGTCTTTTCTATAGCAGACATTGTGACAGGAGTGAGAATTTGGCAGTGAACAAGGAAGCAGTAGAATCCCTTATCTCATGGAGCTTACTCAGAAATGAAGGTTGTGACTTCTTAGCTAGAAAGAGCCCAGTAAATATCATGAAACAAATGGAAAATGCTGACAGTAAGAAACACCATCATGAAATTTTATAACACTAGAGATGATTTAAAAAAAAAAAAAAAAAACTCCTAAAATCTCTCAGAAAGAGGAAATCTTTTATATACAAAAGATTATGAATGGAAAAAAAAAAAAAATAGGCTTCTCAACATTCACACTAGAAGCTAGAAGACAATAAAACAATGTCTTTAGGGTCCCAGGGGAAATTTCCTACCTAGAATTAAATTCCCAACCTAACTATTAATCAATGTGAGGGTGGAATATAGTTATTTTCAGATATTCTAAACTTTCAAGGTGGCTCAGTGGTTAAAAAAAAAAAAAAAATCTACCTGCCAAAGCAGGAGACTCAGATGTGGGTTTGATTTCTGGGTCAGAAACATCCCCTGGGGTAGGAAATGGCAACCCCTTCCAGTATTCTTAACTGGAAAATTCCATAGACAGAGGAGTCAAGCTACAGTCCATGGGGTTGCAAAGAGTTGGACACAACTGAGCACACAGGCAAACTTTCAAAACCTTTACCAATCACATGTCCTTTCTTGGAAAGTTACTAGAAGAGGTTCTTCACACAATGGAAAGTGAACCGAAAGAGACGTATGATCTAGAAAATAGAAACTTCAACACAGGAAGGCAAAGAAAATTCCAGGACTGGAGCTGTGTGTTAGACCTGATGATGGTGATGCCCACGTGCTCAGTCATGTCCGACTCTGTGCGACTGACCCCGTGGACTCTAGCCCACTAGGCTCCTCTGTCCATGGGATTTTCTAGGCAAGAACACTAGAGCAGTTTGCCATTTCCTACTCCAAGGGATCTTCCTGGATCAAACCTGCATCTCCTGTGTCTCCCGCATTGGCAGGCAGATTCTTTACCACTGAGCCACCTGGGAAGTCCTAGAGGGCAAGCAATCTCCATTAGAACAGAAGGTCAGAAAGCTCCAGGGGACAGCTATTGGCAGAAAGAGGAAGGGGAGGGGGTGGTGGTGGGGATGGGTAGGGCAGAAAGAAAAGCAAATTACTTAACTGATATATATGTATAACTTAAGAGGGGATTTACCTTGCTCTCAAGAGTTATGAATGAATAAAGGGTGAATGGATAAATAAAAAGTATCCATTTACTTCATTTTTTTTTTTTTAAGAATATGCTTTCTTTAAAAGGCAATTATTAACTCTTGTGGTGGGGTGACTGTACAGAAAAGGAAATGTACCACAGACTCGTTTGTGAATAATGCTTACACACTCATAATAATGTAAACTCTGAATATTAATTTGACTAAAAGGATCAAGAAACCAACACAATATTGTAAAGCAATTACCCTCCAATTAAAAATAAATTTAAATTAAAACAAGAGTCATATAACTATATTGGGAGGTTAGACGGTAGAAGACTGCTCAAGTTTAGAGAAGCTGTTGGAAGTGTAAGATAGTGACTTTGTAGAAAGCAATAGGGAATATGTAAAATGAGAAGAAAAAAACCTCAAGAAATAGTAGTGTGAGCATATTATTTAGAAATGGGAATAAATTCCATGAATAGCTCATCAGAATTTCTTCTGACCTTCTGATGAAAAGAATGGTGGTGGGGATGAGTGTGGCTGTGGACACTCAAGCCATGTTAAAATCTGAGTGTATGTATTTCTCGGATAAAAAATTTAAGTTATAAAAAGGGAAATGGTTAAAAATTGATGCTGCTTAAAGCAGTTGTCAAAAAGTATGCAGTGAAATATAAAAATAATTGCTCAATAAAGCTATTTTACTTAACAGTAAAAAAGCAGACTTCTCCAGTTAGTTCTGTCGGGAAGTGTGTCATTTCCTCGGTTCTGTCTTGCTGCAGCAAGAATTTGAAGCAGTGGACGGACTAGTGTTATAGCTTATTTTTATTTAGAAAGTAAAGGAAAATACATCCTCCAGGTGTGAGCGCCGGCCGAATCAAAAGGAGCAAAAAGAAGAGAAGCCTCCAGCTCAATTTTGGCTTCTCTTTTTATGCGTTTTTCTCTCCTCCCCTTGAGCCTGACCTATGTAAATTGGGCTCACCAGGAGGGCGGTTTGTTTTACCTGAGGTCCTTAGTCTGGTCTTAGGATCTTCCTTTGTTCTATTTTCGAGGGCTTTTCCCTTCTTTGTCTTTTAGCCACCGCCATTTTGGACTCTTTTTTCCTATTCTACCTACCTAACAGTTCTCATCTTTTGAATCTGAAGACAGAGCAAAGGAGTAAGTCATCTAAGAAAATAAGTCCTGGCCCATGACTGTGGCTCAAAAACAAACCAGGAAGGATCCTCGCTTTGGCAGCTCATCAATTAAGACTGGAATGACACAGAGAAGATTAACATGGCTCCTGCACAAGGCTGACACAGAAATTTGTGAAGCATCTCGTATTTGGGGGGAGTTTGGGATTAGCAGAGGCAAACTATTACACATAGGATGGATACACAACACGGTTCTACTGTAAAGCATGTATATCTGAGTCACTGCTGTACAGAAGAAGTTAGCATGTTGTAAATCAACTATACTTCAGCAAAAAAATTTTTTAAAGAATGAAATCAGAAAAGGCCTCAAGCAATTTGGGCAGTGGGTCTACAGTATATCCTTAAATAGGCATGAGGTTCTGATCTTCTGTTCACCATTTCTAACTGTCATGGAAGTCTTGTTTGCAAGGGAACTCAGAGTCATTTGGCAGAATTTGTACTCATCATCTCTTCCTTCCTAAAAGGGAAGTGGTGTAAACTTGGTGGTGTCCAAAAAAGGGAGCAGAAACAATGTTAAATATCTGTAGAGTATTAAAAACAGAGAGAGATGGGAGTCAGAGAGAGAAACAGAGAGAAAACGTGTGCTGCTTTAAACAGAATCTTCTGACTTAGCAATTTTTGTTTTATTATTATATAAACCTTGAGCCAAAAAACAAAAAACTCTTTGAAGCCCCATCTGGACTAAATCTACTACTGGGCCAGAAAAATGACTCAGTAAATTCTCAAAGTATTTGAAGTAAAAGAGTACTGTCTTTTAAATTCCTTCATCTAAATTTTGACAAAATAAGTAAAACACAAAGATTCTCCAAGAAAGAGAGAGAATGGAATAAACAAAAATGAGGAAACCTCCTTTCCTCCCACCAGGGATTAATGATACATATGAGGGAAAAAACTGGATTTCCTTACCATCCATTCTTAGCCACGTATCTCATTAATAATTTGTCCTCCCTTTCACTTACTGAGTAGCGTTGTGTTAGTCACTCAGTCATGTCCTACTCTTTGCGACCCCATGGACTGTAACCCACCAGGCTCCTCTGTCCATAGGATTCTCCAGGCAAGAATACTGGAGTGGGTTTCCATCTCCAGGAGGAGAAGCCATTTCCTTCTCCAGGGGGATCTTCCCAATCTGGAGATCGAACCCAGGTCGCCTGCATTGCAGGCAGATTCTTTACTCTCTGAGCTACAGGGAACGCAAACTTAATAACGTGCATCAAATGGAGATTTTCTTTCAGAGACTATGTAACATCCTCTCCCAGAAGAGAAGAGCCTCGGGGCTTCAAATAGCCTTTTTAGCAAGAAAGAAATAGCAACAATGATTAAGTAACCCTTCTGTTCCTCTTCTCTCTTCTTGTATTGAAGTATAATTGCTTTACAATGCTGTGTTAGTTTCTGCAGTACCATGACCAAGTGAATCAGCTATGTCTATTCATATATCCCGGCCCTTCTGGGCCTCCCTCCCCCTCACCCCTATCCCACCCCTCAAGGTCATCACAGAGCACTGAGCTGAGCTCTCACAGGTTTCCACTAGCTATCTGTTTTACACATGGTAGGGTACATCCCTACCTAATCTAATCCTAATCTCCCAACTGGCCCTACCCTCCCTTCCCCCGCTGTGTCCACAAGTCCGTTCTGCACATCTGCATCTATATTCCTGCCCTGTAAATATTTTCATCTGTACCATTTTTCCAGATTCCACCTAGCTATCTGAAGCCAGTCGCATGTTTCCACATCCTGATCTCCCTATCCTCAGGGCTCACCTTAAGGAATGGCTGCAGTCTGATGGCTGCTAGATGGCAGCTTTCTTTCCTTCCTGAGCTCCTGGGGTGCTGCAGTTCATGGGGTCGCAAAGAGTCAGACATGACTGAGCAACTGAACAACAACAAATGGCTTAAGAGGCTCAAACAGCAACGTTAAATAAACATAAGCAAGATGTGAGGTAAAACAAGTCATTCTCCAAGGATAAAAATCCACCTAAAACAAGAATTCCAATACTTTTGGCCACCTGATGCAAAGAACTGACACACTGGAAAAGACCCTGATGCTGGGAAAGATTGAAGGCAGGAGGAGAAGGGGACGACAGAGGATGAAATGGTTGGATGGCATCACTGACTTGATGGACATGAGTTTGAGTAAGCTCTGGGAGTTAGTGATGGACAGGGAAGCCTGGCGTGCTGCAGTCCATGGGGTCACAAAGAGTCGGACACTGAACTGAAAACAAGAACGCTGGATAAAAACAATTCTAGAATAGTCTCAACTTGAGACTATTATTCATACTTGAACTTTAGCTTTATCTCGTCCTGTGGCCACTGCTGAGTTTCCCAAATTTGCTGACTGATGCTGAAGCTGAAGCTCAAATACTTTGGCCACCTGATGTGAAGAGCCAGCTCATTGGAAAAGACCCTGATGCTGGGAAAGATGAATGCAAAAAAAGAAGAGGGTGGCAAAGGATGAGATGGGTAGACACCATCACCAACTCAATGGACATGAATTTGAGCAAACTCTGGGCGATAGGATGTGCGTCCTAAGTCACTTCAGTTGTGTCTGATTCTTTGCAACCTCATCGACTATAGACTGCCAGGCTCCATCCATGGCATTCTCCAGGCAAGAACACTGGAGTGGGTTGCTGTGCCCTCTTCCAGGAAATCTTCCCAACTCAGGAATCAAACCTGCGTGTCCTATGTCTCCTGCATTGGCAGGTGGGTTCTTTACCACTAGTGCCACCTGGGAAGCAGGACAGGTGTCCTGTTCTGCTACTGTCCATGGGTTTGCCAAGAGTCAGACACGACTTGGCAACTGAACAAAAGCAACCTCTTCTAACTTTTTTCTGTCCTCAAAACAGTTTCAGGATTATTTCTAGAGTCTCTGCTCTCACAGATGAGATGAAGAAAAAGAAAGGATGCTGCTTTCATAGTGCAGTTTAAAAACTGCTGTATTTGAATCAGCTGAAAAGCAGTGATCCAAAAATTTTCAGACTTTGCTCAACAGTAGCATCATGTAAAGGAGGTGCCTAGGGGAATTGCTACTCTGAGACAAACTCTAACCAATGGGGAGGAATAACTTGGTGAAATGGAAAAGACAAGAATCTTGGGAGAAAATTACATGTCAGTATTAGAAATAGAATGAAGAGGCAAGGACTCATAAGGCACACAATTGCTGTCTTTACATATTTGAAGAGCATCCATGTGGAAGAGAGATTTAGACTGTTCTATGTATCCCTAAGAACAAAATTGGGTCCAATGAATAGAAACTGCAGGGTAATAGATTTCATTATTGTAAAGAAATAACTTTCAAAAACAGTGCTATTCAGTAAGGTGTACCTCCAATAAGTTGTATAGAACGACCACATAAATTACATTATCAGTAGTATAGACTGTCATAATTAGACCAGGAACATTATTTTGAATCTGATTAGGTTGATTTTTGTAGTTTAATCAAAGAATAATCTCAAAGTCAGGCCCACAGCTCAGTGTAGTGGAAATGTCTTGAATTTATTTTTAAATCACATTAACCCTAATATTAATATGGGGGTTATGTAACCCACCTATAATATGGCAAGAAAATGTTAATATAACTTAAATAATGGAGTATACATTTTCTTCTTGAGCAAGTCTTATTTGAATATAAGACTGAGTTGCTTGTTTTACAAATTTTTCTCTTGTTTCTTTTGTTTACAAAGCTTAAGTGAAGGAAGGATGTTTTAAAAAGAAAAAAAATACTCAGTGCTATTCAAAGATTTGATAACTATAATTATCAGTGCCAACTTTTTTTGTTTTGTTTTGATTTTCATCTCATATTACACAAAAGTAGAGAAAGTTACTGTTACAGGTGGGAAATTCTGTTTGCTAGGGTTGTCCAAGTCATGACTGGGAGGCCTTGTGGTTAGAACTGATCCTATAAGCAAGGGGATATTTAGCTATGTATTGGCATGTAACAAACTACTCCAAAGCTTAATGACTTAAAAAAGAGATATAGCAAGACCCCTGTATACAAACCTTCAAGCTGCAAACTTTCAAAGATTCGAATGTCCTTCCACATGTCCAATCATGTGAGTTAGTTCACATGTCTGGCATACATTGTCACATGCGTGCATCCTCTACAAGCGGCTTTGCTTTTGTGTACCTTACTGCTCAGTACTATATAGAGCACAGTAGTACAGTATCTTTATTTCAAGCACAGGATGTCCGGAAGCAAGCATCAAAGACCAGTGATGTAGCGGGTACTGCTAAGAAGCACCAAGAGGTGACCAGAGAAACAAAAGTGAAAATATTTGAGGCTGGAGCTTGCCCTCCGTCTCTTATTGCTGACGATCCTTCAGCTCTGCCATCTCCCATCTTCTCTCCCTCCTCCAGTCAATAACTCTTCTTGCCTGTTCACTTAGTGCCAGTTCTTGTATGCCAACTGTTGTACTGCACTACTGTAATTTTCAAAGTAATGTACTGTAAAACCAAAAACATTTTCTTGATTTTTATTCACTTTTTATGCATTATTTATGTAAAAAGTATTATAAACCTATTACAAGGTAGTACTGTATAGCCAATTGTGCTACTTGGGTATCTAAGCTAATTTTGTTAGACTTACAAATGAATTGGACTAACTAATGAATGTGCTCTCAGAACAGAACGTGTTCATATGTAGGGTACTTACTGTGTTTACTTAGCTCATAATTCTGTGTATGAGCACTTTGGTGTAAATTTAGTTGGACAGTCCTTTCCTGATTATGTTTGCCCATGTGTTTACACAGTAGAGAGGAGGGTCTCGAGAGAATGAGAGGAAATGTACAAATTACTAGCAGAAGCCTGCTGCATCTTATTGGCTGAAGCAAGTCACAAGGTCACCCAAGATTCATGGAAAGGGGAAACAGATTTCACATCTTAATGGGAGGAGTGGAAAAGTCATACTGTAAAGGGCCTGGCTACAAGGAAGATGAAGGATTGTGGTCGTTTTCACAATCTTGCACCAAAATGTCCCAGATGGCACTAGTGGTAAAGAACTCACCTACCAATGCAGGAGAAGCAGGTTCAGTCCCTGGATCAGGAAGATCCCTGGAGAAGGAAGTGGCAACCCACTCCAGTATTCTTATCTGGGAAATCCCATGGACAGAGCAGCTTGGCAGGCTAAAGGGTCACAAAGGGTCAGACATAACTGAAGCAACTTAGCATGCACCCATGTACAAAAAAGTCACTCAAGGATCTTCAGCAGTGGAACGTTGCAGTCAAATAAGTGTTCTAGAATTATCACTCGGGCAGCGTGTTGAGAACCATTTCTTTAATATCCCTCAACTTACACTACAGAAAACACACAAGTTATACACAAGACAAGTTAGTCTTGTCTTTGCATGGTTCTGAAACTCACAAAACTCAGTTACCACAGGATAGCTAAATAACACCATCACCCAACAACATGGGTTCCAACTCTGCTACCCTGGTACAGCTTGTTGTTCAGTCACTAGTTGTGTCCAACTCTTTGTGATCCCATGGACGGTAGCATGCTCTTCTGTCTTCCTCTATGTCCCAGAGTTTCCTCAAATTCACGTCCATTGAGTTAGTGATGGCTGTCTTACCATCTCATCCTCTGCCACTCCCTTTCTCCTTTTGTGCCAGGAGCCAGTGTGGGAATCCCACCCGTGAAACGGTCACGCGGCAGAAATCCGATGGGCAAGGCGATTCGGATTTCAGAGGTTCCCCCTGAGCTTCCCTGAGCATCTACACCCCCAAAATAAGGAAACCCGAATATGCCTGCTTCCAGGAGCCAGCATGAAGATTCCCACCCATGACATAGTCATGTGGCAGACTCGATGGGCAAGGACAATTCGAGTCTTGGGGTTTCTCCCTGGCATTTCCTGAGCGTGTACCTAGAAAATAAGAATCTGCCTGACATTGTACTTTTTCTAATTCTTCTGACATTCTCTGGAAAAAGTTAATTCAGGGCTTTAGTCTTCTGCATTTGAAAGGAGTGTTTCAGCTCAATCCCCTCTGATAAGGCTCTAACTTAAATGCGCTCATTTGCCTAAGTTCCCCGAACCTTTTTACAGCTTGTGAACTGCTTACAGCCCCCAACTGCGAGGGGCACAAAGCTTGAAGTATCTTAAAGCTACTTTTTAAGAGCAAAAAACATATTGGTGACAGGATTTCACTGTTGATTCAATGAATGCTGCCAGACCTCCTTATTCTTTGTCTTTTGGGCACCCGGGAAGATGTTAATCAATGTAAATGGGATATGGGAAAAGATATATAGTAGTTTTGATGATAACAATGCTAGACTTTTGAGTTAATTACCTTTCCTTTGTTATAAATCACTGTACTCCTCTTGTTACAAATTGCTATGTAAGA
>SJYA01000984.1:253710-271734 GCA_006410615.1 Neotragus moschatus | reverse complement strand
GCGTGGAGGCTCGCCATGTCTACTTACTTGTCCTGGCTTGGACTCCGGTGGCCCAAAGCAGATGGTGCTAACCTCTTGTCTCAAGGTTTTATTGGCTTTCCACATAAACCAAGTTATTCAGCCTCTTTTCTCCACTTAATTTTCCCGCTATACTATTATTTCCTAATCTGATCTTATATTTCTAAATAAATAAGTTTTTCCTTGCCTATCCATCTCCCCTTCGAATCACCCTGGATCCACCGGGGATGGACCCTGGCACTTTTGCCTTCAATCTTTCCCAGCATCAGGATCTATCCCAATTAGTTGGCTTTTCACATCAGGTGGCCAAAGTATTGGAGCTTCAGCTTCAGCAACAGTCCTTCCAATGAATATTCAGGGTCAATTTCCTTTAGGGCTGACTGCTTCAATCTCCTTGCAGTCCAAGGGATTCTCAGGAGTCTTCTCCAGCACCCTGGTACAGTAATTGAGTATAATTACATAGAGTGCCAACTTTACTGCTTGCTTTTTAGTCCACAAATCACTGTGTAAGTAATTAATGTACACATGATCAGTGACCAATCATGTCACTTCTTTTGAAGGTTGTCAGTGACTTGTCATTGCATACCTGCAATTTAGTTCACACTTATACAGCAAAAATGCAGCTGTGTGGTCCTCTCTTATCTCCTAGTAATAAACTCCTGTGACATCTTTCAAAGATGCATCTTTGAAAGAGGGAATTGGCTAAGAAAGATGGTGGTNGTTGTCAGTGACTTGTCATTGCATACCTGCAATTTAGTTCACACTTATACAGCAAAAATGCAGCTGTGTGGTCCTCTCTTATCTCCTAGTAATAAACTCCTGTGACATCTTTCAAAGATGCATCTTTGAAAGAGGGAATTGGCTAAGAAAGATGGTGGTGGTTTAGTCGCTAAGTTGTGTCTGACTCTTGTGATCCCATGGATGGTAGCCTGCCAGGCTTCTCTATCCCTGGGATTCTCCAGACAAGAATACTGGAGTGGGTAGCCATTTCCTTCTTCAAAGGATCTTCCCGACCCAGGAATCAAACCTGGGTCTCCGGCATTGCAGGCATATTCTTTACTGACTGAGCTATGAGAGAAGAAGAAAGATGAAAGTACAGCAAATAAACAAAAAATAATATTGCTAGATATAAAATTCAAATCGAACATAAATGGAGTTATAAAGAAAGCGCAGGCCATGGGAATGTTGACATTGTATATGCAGCCAGAAAGGAAATTTAGTGAAGGCAAACTTATTGACATAAATGAAGAAAGCAGTTGTAATAAAAAGGATAAAGATGTTCCAAGAGAAAAGACAATAGCAAAGAAAAACTTCACATTAACGCAACTCTCAAAGATATTTTACAACACTGAAAGCACAAAGAATAAAATTTTGGAAGCTGATCCAAACTTACAAAAAAATATGAGAATAAGCCAAAACACAGAAAAGTTGCTCATTCCATATTTTAAGTTCTGCAATAAGAGAGCAAGCACTATTCAAATGATTTGTGATAAGTTTTTTACAAACATTTAAATTATCAATATGCTTAATGTTTTAAATCATAACACACTAAATAAATATTAGTTTTATTATTTTTCAATTTTCTTAAACATTTATAACCAACAGTTAAACTTTTTAATGTTTTGACAGAAAGTCAGAGAATATTTGCAGTTCTTATCGAAGATTCCTGTGCATGGTTTCAGCCAACTTACTCATTTTATGGTCCCATAGTACTGGGCAGAGAGGATTCCCTGGTGCAAGAAAGTTCCTTCTTAGTTCATGAGATTGTTCTTCATTTATAATTACCAGATTTGAAATTGTTTTAATCAGAAACAAAAAATTAGACATTAGGAAAAACAAATTGAGTTTTCATAAATAAAAATATTTTTAATTAGAATTTATCCCATTGTTGCCGTTCAGTTGCTCAGTCGTGTCCAACTCTTTGCACCCCAGGGACTGCAGCATGCCAGGCTCCTCTGTCCTCCACTATCTCTAGAGTTTTCTCAAACTCATGCCCATTGATTCGGTGGTGCCATCCAACCAGCTCATCCTCTGTCGTCCCCCTATCCTCTTGCCCCCAATCTTTTCCAGCATCAGGGTCTTTTCCATACTAGTCCCACAGCTTCAAAAAATAAAAGATCAAACCACTATCCAATAAAATGTTCCCAGAAAAAGAACTGCTCTTCCCCAAACATGACTTCGGAGCCTATGATAATGATGCATAAAGAGCAACAAGCAGATCTTTGTCAAGAATCAAAGCCTCCTGCTGTAAAGTAGAAATCAGTTATGGCCTCATCTAAAATGAAATGCTTCCAAGCTTAAAAGCAGGCCAGCTTTCAGTGGTAGAGGCTCGCTGACAATCTTGGTCCCAGGATACTCTGGTTGTATTGGTCCCTCTGGTCATCTGAGCTGGAGGAATAAATAAAAGCCCCACAAAGACCACTTCTTCAGTAACTTTTCCATGCCCTTATTGTTCAGTCTAAAAGTACCGGTGAAAGCATTAAGGCTGAACAGCAAATTACGTGTCCAGCAAAACAAGTTCACACACCAAAAAAGAAAAAAAGCTTGGAAAAGATAAATGACTTAGCTTTCCCCTCCCACAACTAAATGGATCAAAATAAATATCCATTTTAAAAAAAGAAGAAGAAAATAAGGGAAGTAGTGAAAATGCAAAAGTGAGCTTTGTTTATATAACAAGTAACTTCTGAGATTCTCTTCATACTGGAACTGAAGTCACTCCGTTGTATCCGACTCTTTGTGACCCCATGGACTGTAGCCTGCCAGATTCCTCCATCCATGGGATTTCCCAGGCTAGAGTACCAGAGTGGGCTGCCATTTCCTTCTCCAGAGGATCTTCCCAACCCAGGCATCGAACCCTGGTCTCCCATACTGCAGGCAGATGCTTTACCATCTGAACCACCGGGGAAGCCTCGCTCTTCACATGAAGTTACCCTTATAATCTAAATATGGAGTTGGGTTTTTTTCAATTTATTTTTTCTCACTCTGGGTCATTGTTGCTTTCTCTAGTTGCGATGCATGGGTTTTGCATTGTGGTGGCTTCTCTTGTTGCAGACCACAGGCTCTAGGCCCAAGTTCTTCAGTCATTGCAGCATGCAGGCCTCAGTATTCATGGCATGCAGGCTCCAGAGGGTAGGCTCAGTAGTTGTGGCACACAGGTTTTAGTTGCTCCAAAGTATGTGGAATCTTCCCAGACTAGAGATCAAACTCAAGTCCCCTCTATTGGCAGGCAGATTCCTAAACACTGTGCCACCAGGGAAGTCCATGGAGTTGTTTTAATGTAATAAGAAAACTATCACATTTATGTATTGAACAAATATCTACATAGATTTTACTATATGCCAGGCACCGTGCTGAGGACTTAATGAATATTTATTCTGGGAGTCATCTCAACTGCTCTTTTCGGTATTTTTAGGTATTTCATTTTAGAAGAAATTGAGGCACAGAGAGGCTAAGTAACTTGCCCCGTATCACATTACTAATGTAGTAAAGCTGGAATTTGAACCCAAGTAGACTGCCAATAGAGGCTGTGCACTTTTTTCACTGTGCTGTGAACTGTTATTTTTTCCATCCTATAGTTTAGTTTGGTATGTTTTTGTGCCTCTTTTCAGATCCCTCCCACTGAACTCTGTTTGCTCTGCTGACACTTGGAAAGCATTATCTTCTTTACCCATCTATAGGATCTTGAATCTGATTCCTAATCTATGATTTTCACTCAGCGTAACAGTCTATGAACTTTCAATGAGGTCACATTGTATATAAGAGAGAGATGTATCTTTGTTTCCTAAAACAACAGAGGTCTATCTTTATAAAGTGACAGTCTTTGAAGAAATAATTATAGTCATCCCATTCTAGGATCACTAGGTACCAGGCAATGTGCTAAGCACTTTTATGTGCAGTTTTTCCTGTCTCCCATACAACAAGCCTAAGATGTAGGTATTACTATAATTCCCATTTTATAGATTGGAAAATTGAGGTTAAAAGAGGTTAAGTAACTTGTTCAAAACAAGACAGCCAGTAGGTTATGGAGCCTAAATTCAAGGCTTAGGTATATCTGGCTCTGAAGATCATTTGTTTTTGTCCATGTTTCTATGCCATTTTACACCATTTTATTTCCTTACAAGGATATTCAAAGGAGTTTGAGGGACTATTCTTCCTCTGTGAGATGATAAGCCACACAGATACCCAGTGGCTTCCCTGGTGGCTCAGTAGTAAAGAATCTGCCTGCCAAAGCAGGATACTTGCAGGAGATGCAGGTTTGATCCTTGGGTAGGAAATATCCTCTGAGTAGGAAATGGCAACCCACTCCAGCATCCTTACCTGGAAAAGTCCCACAAAAGCCCAGCAGGTTCCTCTGTCCATGAGTCACAAAAGAGTTGTGCACTACTGAGGGACAAAACAACAAACCCTTATATAGTCAACAAGTCCTTGATCTATAACCAACCATAATAAATACTGTGTAATAAAATTAAAGGGAAGTTAAACTATAATGAAAACATACCTTCTAAGAAAAAGTGTCATTACTATTTCTTACCTATTCTAGACCATGTCCCATAAAAATAAAAAATTCAGGCACAGTACAAACACCTTACATAAGTCTTCCACAAAACACTTAACACTATGACATTTCCAAAATAATTACACTTATCAGAAACTAGACATTCTTCAAAGTGCTCAAAAGTCTCAGTCACAGTTTTNTAGACCATGTCCCATAAAAATAAAAAATTCAGGCACAGTACAAACACCTTACATAAGTCTTCCACAAAACACTTAACACTATGACATTTCCAAAATAATTACACTTATCAGAAACTAGACATTCTTCAAAGTGCTCAAAAGTCTCAGTCACAGTTTTTCAAAACCACACATTTCTCATTATCAGTGAAGGAACACTTCAAAAAATGTGACATGTACCCTTTCAAGCATCACTTCCTTAGAAAAACAAAGAGAGAATGCAAAAAGAAGCTGTTTGTTAAATCAATTTTAGATACTGCATCTAATGTTTTTTCATTACAGAACTTGGAGTCTATATTATGTGTTAATTTATAATTTGACTATTCTATATTAAATGATTTAAATAATAACTCTTCATATTCAGATCTTTTTTCTCCTAAAGAATGTATTTATTTACTTATTTAAGGGTCCCAGTGGTTGCCAAGCATCTGCCATGGTCTCATAGTTGGGAAAGGAGGATAAGATTGCCATTGCATTTTATTGCCTACTCAGCAGTTACAAATGGATTCCCTCAGAAGAGTAGTAATTTTAAATATTTATTTATATATTTGGCTGCGCTGGATCTTAGTTGTGGCATGTTAACTCTTAGTTGCAGCATGTGGAATCTAGTTCCCCGACCAGGGATGGAACCCAGGCCATCTTTGTTGGGAGCACAGAGTCTTAGCCACTAGGCCTCCAAGGAAATCCCATGAGTNGAGTAGTAATTTTAAATATTTATTTATATATTTGGCTGCGCTGGATCTTAGTTGTGGCATGTTAACTCTTAGTTGCAGCATGTGGAATCTAGTTCCCCGACCAGGGATGGAACCCAGGCCATCTTTGTTGGGAGCACAGAGTCTTAGCCACTAGGCCTCCAAGGAAATCCCATGAGTAATAGTTTTCGCAAAGTAAAAATTACATTAATTTTGGAAGAACTTTGGTTATGGTTTTTTTGCATGAGTTTATCTATCCCACTGGGAATTTAACAAAGAAGGCAGAGTGCCAAAGCATTGATGTGTGGGAACTGTGATGCTGGAGAAGACACTTGAGAGTCCCTTGGACTGCAAGGAGATCAAGCCAGTTGGTGCTAAAGGAAATCAACACTGAATATTCATTGGAAGGACTGATGATGAACTTGAATTTGGCCACCTGATGCAAACAGCTGACTCATTGGAAAAGACTCTGATAGTAGGAAAGATTGAAGGCAAAAGAAGTGGGTGGCAGAAGATGAGATGGTTAGATATGAATAGCATCATTGACTCAATGAACATGAATTTGAGCAAACCCTGGGAGCTAGTGAAGGACAGAGAAGCCTGGAGTACTGCAGTCCATGTGGTTGCAGAGTAGGACACAACTCAGGAACTAAACAACAACAATATTTAAGAAAACATAAAAGAAACCTGTTTTTAAATGAGACGTTTCATTAACACTGCTGAATTAATCACTACTTCATCACGTCTTGATTCTCAAAATTTCCTGGCAAGAACTCCTTAGCATTTCTGTCCCACACCAAGGCCCCATATTTTATTTTTAAGTTTGAATTTTCAAGCACAAATACTTTTTGTGTTGAAATTTTTTTTTCAAACTTTAAACTTTTTATTTTGTATTGGCGTATACTCCAATACTCTTGCCTGGAAAATCCCATGGACGGACGACCCTGGAAGGCTGCAGTCCATGGGGCCGCTGAGGGTCAGACACGACTGAGCGACTTCACTTTCACTTTTCACTTTTATGCATTGGAGAAGGAAATGGCAACCCACTCCAGTGTTCTTGCCTGGGGAATCCCAGGGACGGGGGGAGCCCGGTGGGCTGCTGTCTACGGGGACGTGCAGAGTCGGACACAACTGAAGCGACTTAGCCTAGTCTAGCCTGTAGCCAATTAACGATGTTGTGGTGGTTTCGGGTGTACAGCGAAGGGACTCAGACATATACATATACACGTATCTATTCTCCCCCAAACCCCACTTCCAAATATTTTTAATAAACAATTTCTTCCATTTTATAGGTGTTGGACAGAGGGGTGCAAGAGCTGGCCTTGTCGTTTTGCCTGCAAAGCCATGGATCCAGCCTGCCCTGGGAGAAAGAAAGGAGATTAATACAGAATTTGAGAAGGAGGCATGAAATTAAGATGGGTCTGATGAGAATGAGATACAGTAACAGAAGGAGAATCTTTGCCCTCAAACAGTGGTGAGAAGATTAGCAGTTCATTCTCAACATTGTTGTTGAGGCAACTCTCAACATTCAATTACACAAATCCGCAAATAAAACATTCCGGGCTGATGCTTTTCCCTCAGTCTCTTCCCCAATGCAGGATGTCTAAACCAAGTGCTTCTTATTTGCATCATCTAAAGTTTGAATAAAAGACTGATGAATTTTTCTACACTNATTGTTGTTGAGGCAACTCTCAACATTCAATTACACAAATCCGCAAATAAAACATTCCGGGCTGATGCTTTTCCCTCAGTCTCTTCCCCAATGCAGGATGTCTAAACCAAGTGCTTCTTATTTGCATCATCTAAAGTTTGAATAAAAGACTGATGAATTTTTCTACACTTCCCTGAAAAGCACGTGCAATGTGGCAACGTCTCTCTCAGAGCTCATTCCTGTAGTTAAATACTTAGGTGCCTAGAGTAGCCATAGCTGGTGCACTGGCACCATCCCTCTTTCCACATCACTTCCCCAAGCTCCAGCATTACAGAGAGTTACTAAGGCTAGATTGAAGGGTTTAATGAGTGGAAAGATTAAACAAAACAAAAACAAAAGAGCCATCACAAACTGCAAATTAAGGGATCAGCAAACCCCCCGCTGGTTTAGAAATCCCATTCTACCTTGCCAAGGCACTAATTAATATAATAAAAAGCACAAAGATCTTGCTTAAAATTAAACGAGCAGGCTGCCCACGCAGGGCTCACTGCCCACTCTCTGAGCAAGCATCTGCTTAGAATGTAACCGATTGTCTCCTTGGGAGGTTAAAGGAAGGGAGGAAAAATTGCTTTGGCAGAGAGTCTAACAGTTAACTATGCCCCCTTTGAAAAGAGAATTCTTATCCTGTTTTTAATGCCAAGCACATACAATGTCAAGTAACTCGGTCTTAATACCAAACATGACAGAACTGCAGCAAAGGGATAAAACTGCTCCTATTTATATTAACAAAAATAATAGAAGTATGGATATCATTTATCACAGTGTTAACCAGTAATTGCAATTTTTCTTCTTTCCAACTTTCACTCCTCTCTTGTACCTAGCACAGCACTTGGCACATATTGGAGACTCAATAAATATGTATTTAATAATTATTCTAATTTAAAAGGGCTTCCTTAGTGGCTCAGTTGGTAATGCAGGAGACCCAGGTTCAATCCCTGGGTAGGGAAGATTCCCTGGAGAAGGAAATGACAAATCACTCCAGTAGTCTTGCCTGGAGAATTCCATGGACAGAGGAGCCAGGCAGGCTACAGTCCCTGGAATTGCAAAGAGTTGGACACAACTGTGCGACTTTCACTTTTGCTAATTTAAAAAGTATATATTTGTTGATGTCCCACAGACACTGTTAATGCTAGCAGTTCAATATTAGTTCTTTTTTTTAAATTTTATTTTATTGAAGTGTAGTTGACTTAATACAATGTTGCATTAATTTCCGCTGTACAGCAAAGTAATTCAGCTATACATATATATATGTTTTCATATTTTTTCATTATGATTTATCACAGGATATTGAATATAGTTTGGTGTGCTATACAGCAGTACCTTGTTGTGATAAATTCTAACGCCCAAACTCAGAGGCCAAATATCTTGTTTTGCTTTATTCAATCAATAATGCATTTATTATGTCCATCGCTGTTTTAGACACAATAAATAATATTTTAAAAATAAAGCTTCTTTGAGCAGCAGGTCTTCTAGAGAAAAAAAATGCACAGATAGGAAAATAGTACAGAGAAACAAGAACTGAGTGACTCGTAGCAGGAGTAAACTGCTATCCTTTTATTACTGTTTCTTAATCAATAGTAAAAGATGCCATTTATTAAGCATCTTCTATGTGCTAGACACTGAAGTAGCTGGTTTATGTACATGATTTCATTTAATTCTCACAACTTTGCTTCAGATTAGATTTTGCAATCCGTGGGAATAAAGAAAAGAAAACAGATACTCAGAGTCACTCAAGATGATGCCAGTAAAGGACCAAGTCAAGGATTCCAGGGGTCTCGCTTCAGATATTACATTCTTTCCAAGATGTCATTCTGTCTCCTGCTCTAAAACCTATGACATATTTCTGTGCCTCTCCTCAGGGTCACTGAGATGTGTAGGAGACATAGCTTGGATATTAAAATCCTGGAATTTAGGACATTTAGAGAAGTTTGGGAAGAAAAATGGTCGAAGAATTTGAAATCTGGATTATCTAGGAAAATTTGTGCTGTGTTCACTGTACATATATAAAGAAGGACAGATTATTTAAAGATCGTGACATTTGAGTCAGACATTTCAAGAAAGAGATGAGATCTGAGCTATGCATTCTTCTTGTTGTTTAATCGCTCAGTCATATACAACTCTTTTACGACCCCATAGACTGTAGCCTGCCAGGCCCCTCTGTCCATGGGATTTCCCAGCTAAGAGTACTGGAATGGGTTACCATTTCCTTCTCCAGATCTTCCCGACCGAGGGATAGAACCCACGTCTCCTGCCATTGGTAGGTGGATTCTTTAACCCTGAGCCACCTGGGAATCTTGAGCTATGTCTAGAGGAATTTAAAATTGAGATTCACTCTGGCACTCAAGGAGTGAATGGTCAAAGGAGAAAGACATAAATCAATGGACATTTATACAGGATGAAGACACTTAGGTGTAAACTAACTTTTCCTCTACACAATTAAAGCATGGGCTCTGTAGTTAATCATGTTTGCTCTTGGGCAAGTTTCTTGCTGATGGCCATGACTCATGTAGAACACATCCTTCATTTTGCTATGGTGTGAAAACTAGAGTTCTAACTAGAAGGACCAATGATACTCTACTTTTCAAAACTAAATACAGAATTTGTAATTCAGTTAAATGTTATTTTAAATATATCTTAAAGGTAAAATATTTGTATAATCATAAAATATTCTAGCAATAAAAAATGTATAAAGCATAAAGTCCCCACACTCCCCCTTTTCCTATTCCCCTGGAATCCTTCCTTTCATTGACTACTCAACAAATATTTATTGAATTCCAGGGTGGCACTAGTGGTAAAGAAGCCGCCTGCCAATGTCGGAGTCATAAGAGACGTGGGTTCAATCCCTGGGTCAGGAAGATCCCCTGGAGAAGGGCATAGCAACCCATTCCGAGTACTCTTGCCTGGAGAATCCCATGGGCCAGAGAAGCCTGGCAGGATACTCTCCATGGGTTGCAAAGAGTTGGACACAACTAAAGCAATTTAGCACGTACATATGCCAGGCAATGCCCTAGCTAGATTCTTGGACATCCATGAGCAAAATAAACAAATACTTTTGTTCTCATAGATGTTACATTCCAGAGGGAGAAAGACACATAATAAACACATAATAAATATTTAAGCTATACAGTACATTAGAAGATGGTAAGGGCTATGGAGGGGGGGAAAAAAAAGCCAGCAAAACAGGGCAAAGAAGGTTAGGAAGGCAAGATGGGTGGGTGTAATTTTAAAGAGGGAGCTCAAATTAGGCTTCCCTGAGAAGCACCATTCTCCGTGCAAATCCTATTAAACACTGACTCATTATTAGTTTCACAACATAAAGTCATATTTTGACATTGCTTTTTTCCATTCAAAAATAGATCGTGGGTACAATTCTGTGTCATTATGTATGGATCTCTTCCATTGGTTTTAATCATGGCATGGTATTCCATCACATTTACGAGTGTGTGTGCTCTGTGCTGAGTCAATGTGTGTACTGTTACTCATTTAACCAACTTTATCTTGAAAGTTACTGAATCTGTTTTGAATTTTTCCTACTACCACAAATAATGCTGCAATGAACATCTTTTTATGTGTATCTATGTATTTATAGAATTATAATATTTGAGACTGTTAATAAACTAGTTATTGATTTAAAGGGATTCAACCACATTAAAGACTAACAGAGAGAGATGTATTTGCTTTTTATTTTATCTCTTCTTGCCACCTCTGGCATTTCTTTCACCCCTGACTTAAGTGTTAGATGTGGTTAAGCACCCTGATCTTCCTCTCTAGGTCTCAGGTTCATCCTGAGAACAGGAATATGATCATGTGAAATCAGAATTGGGGTACACAAAAGTCAGGACGGTGCCTAAGTACTGGAGACAGCAAGAACGCTGACTGTTTCCACTCTTGTCCACTTACAACCCACAGTCTGCACAGTGGTAAGAATGAGAGTAAGGCTAGAAAAAAAAAAATCAGACCATAATATTTTGCTTTTCTGATGGCTTTCCTTTGCTCTTCAAACATAAAGTCCTTACAATGACCTATAAAGCCTCACAAGATTTGGCCTCTGGTTACATATCTGACCCCCCTCTCCTACTTCTCTTCCAAAGTGTTGCCACATTCCAGCCAAACCTCCTTGTTTCTGTTTCCCAGAACACCAAGTTTCTTCTTACCTTCATATATGCATATCCCTACAGCTCCAGCTCTCAGTTGGTTAGATAGCATCGCCGACTCAACGGAGCAAACTCTGGGAGATAGTGGAGAACAGAGGTGCCAGGCGAGCTGCAGTCCATGGGGTCACAAAGAGCTGGACATGACTTATTGATTGAAAAACAACAACCAGCTCTTTCCCTGGTGATCATGTGATAAGATCTTTCATAGCACATGGGAGGCTATTGATAAATATTAGTTAAATGAGTAAAGAGAAAAGGTAAATATTCAAGCTGATCATACATTAATTAATTTAGCTAATACATTTTGATCATCTACTATGTGCTAAGTATTGGTGATACAAAGATGAACATAAGACAAGTTAAAACCTTACTTTCTTTTCAGGAGGAAAAGTATTGTTGTTTTAGATGCTTATAGAAATCTTAAAGTACCAACTTGAAAATACCAACCTTGAACCATGATTTCTTTTTTAACAAAAGTATTTATTTATTTATTGGCCTCTCTGCATAGTATATAGGGCCCTAGTTCCCCAACCAGCAATTGAACCCCCATCCCCTGCATTGGAAGTGTGGTGTCTCAACCATCAGGAAAGTCCTGAAGCATGATTTCTAAATCAAGAGGTAAATTAATATTGGAACCATATTAACAAAAAAGCTTAAATTCCAAGATCCTTCCTCATTGTGCAAACTGGTTTTGTTCTCTTATTGAGTTTTTCCAGATGCAGTTACCCAAATGTATTCACCTTTGGGGATTGTCTTGTGACTATCTCCATGTCTGCTATAGAAGAGAAAGTTCTAAGACCTTTGATAAAAGTTTGCATATGTAAGTATGAAGANTCCTTCCTCATTGTGCAAACTAGTTTTGTTCTCTTATTGAGTTTTTCCAGATGCAGTTACCCAAATGTATTCACCTTTGGGGATTGTCTTGTGACTATCTCCATGTCTGCTATAGAAGAGAAAGTTCTAAGACCTTTGATAAAAGTTTGCATATGTAAGTATGAAGAAGATTTTTTTGTAATGATATACACTTTCTGTCGTTGAATTCTGGATTTTTATCTCATCTGAATTATGTTTGAAATGGACAAATATTACACACAGTAGAAGATCAGTCAAATAAAAACAATCCAGCATAAAATTTATCCAGGAATGAAGCATGGTAAATGTCAAGAAAATTCAGTGAAAGAAAGGATTTCAGAAGGCAAAGAGGAAGCGAGAGATCTCATGCTGGGTGGCCTCGGTCTTCAAAGGTGAAATGGAAGACTCTTCAGTTAGAGTAGAGAAGTCACAAGATCTAAGGGCCTGAGAATGTCACCCACATAAATTTTGGAGAACCTCATGGAAAAAGTTAAAGGATCAGGTAGAAATTTGCAGCGATCTCAATCAACAGGTTTGGGGTTTTTAAAAAAATATTTATTTATTTACTTATTTGGCCACATTGGGCTTAGCCACAGCACACGGGATCTTTCATTGCAGCAGCACGGACCCTCTAGCCGTGGCTCTCAGGCTCAGTAATTGAAGTGCGTGAGTTTAGTTGCTCCACAGCATATGGGATCTTAGTTTCAAACCCGAGTCCCCTGCATTGCAAGGCAGACTCTTAAACACCGGACCACTAGGGAAGTCCCAATGGGGTTCCTTAGTTTCAGAATCAGTAAAGAGAACAATGATAGTGTCCTGGGTTTGGAGATAACTAATAGAAATGGCAAGTGGAGGGGCCTCTGCACTTTCATTGCAGGGGCACGAAGCAAGGGTTCAATCCCTGGTGAGAGAACTAAGATCCTACAAGCCACATGGCGAGGGAAAAAAAAAAAAAAAGGGCAAGTGGACCGGAAAATCAAAGACTGTAGGAAAAGTAGAAAGAATAGCTTAAAAATCCCATGTACTCAACATCCAACTTCAGCAATTATCCCCTCATAGAAATCTTGTTTTATTTTTACTGCCACACTCCTCCTCAACTCATTAGAATTATTTTGAAGACAATCACAGATATAGTAATATTTCACCTGGATTTTAATATCTCTAAAAGTAAGAGCTCTTAAAAAAAAAACCATAATCACAATACCATTATTGCAGTTGAAAAATGAACAATTCTTGATACAAATATCCTATCCATGTTCAAGTCACTCCAACTGCTTCATACTTTGTTATAGTTTTATTCAATTCAGAGTCCAACCAGAATGCACACATTGCATGCGCTTTATAGGTTTTTTAAGTTTCTTCTAACTTAAGAGTTCTCCCTCCCACTCTTTCTTTGTAATTTATTGTTGAAGAATCTAGAAGTAGGAGATGGACTCAGATCTGCATCTAAGGCTAGACTTTGTAGGAATTTACCGGCCACTGTGAAAGCCACTAAGAAAGTAAAATATTGTTGATCTCAATTTTAGAAAGAAATTTATTTATTTGGCTGTGCTGAGTCTTAGTTGCAGCATGTGGGATCTAGTTCCCGATCAGGGATCGAACCCAGGCATTGGGAGCATGAAGTCTTAGCCACTGGGCCACCAGGAACTCCCTGAAGTCAATTTTTTCCTAGCCTCATTCTCATTCTGGCTGCCGTATGGACAATGGATGACAGTGGGCAAGAGTGGAAACAGTCACTCCATCTCCAGCTCTTGTGCACTGTCCTTATTCTGCGTCCCTCTGTTAACGGCTTCACATGACGATTTTCCTGTTTTCAAGATAAACAGTGACTACATTGGGTATTTGTGAATGCTTTCAATCAAATAGCTCTCTTTAGAACAAAAGACAATCTTCTTTTCAAGATTCTTGATCATGGACATGAGCGAATACACAGCAGATTAATCTTGGCATGGCAGAGAATAAGCCCTCACTTGCTCTGAAGTACTCCCCTCTGTGCAGAGACAAAATGGACCTTGGCCAGACTCACCAGTATGAGCTGAATCCCACTGTTAACAGCAGCTTGCAGCACAAGCCTCACTGAGTCTGCTTGAGTTGGCAGCATTAAAAGAAACTTGGCCCTTGTTAACTCTCAGAGGCAAATGCCCCATCCTGTTTTTTTTTTTTTTCCTCCAGCTGCCACTTCAAAATAAAGTGAATATTTCAAAGTCTATTGAGTGCTACAAATAGAACTCAAAGATTTAATAAAAACACACATTTCAAAGAGAATTCATATGGAAGCTTTTGAGTGTGCCTGCTACCAATAACATCTGAAGTCTAAGTTCCAGGAAAGAGCTTTCCCTAACCCAGGATACTTAATAATCAAGAAAAAGTGTTGTATTCTTCTGTTTAAAAAGATTAAAATTTTCAATAACCTCTAGAAGGTACAATAATATTTGTCACCATGAATTATTTTTTATGAAAGTATTTCCTGTTTATCAGTTCCTTTGGAACTTTGTGGCATAGTGACAATGACAAGTCAAATAATATAAGCTGAGTGGATTCCATGTCTACTGCTTGGGTTTGAACCCTAGCTCTTCCCTTTCTTAACTGTGAAACCTTAGGCAAGTTACTTAACCTCTCTAAGTTCAGGGTTCCTCCTAGTAACAGGACTGTCATAGGCTTGTAATAAGGACTGAATGTGTTAATAGCTACAGTGAATTCTGAACGCCAACAATAGTGTTAGAAAGTCTTAGGTATTATTAGCTACCTTCAAAGTTTTAAAATCTTGTTGAGGCTATGATTCTTATTTTAAATTTTTTAAGTTAACAATTTAGTGGGTTTTAGTATTTTCACACAGTTGTGCAATCATCGCAAATATATACTTCCTAGTCATTTTCCACATCCTGACAATTACTAACCTACTTATGGGCTCTATAGATTTGCCTGTTCTGGCCACCACTTTTAAATAGAATCACAGGTTCAGTTCAGTCGCTCAGCCACGTCTGATTCTTTGCGACCCCATGGACTGCAGCACGCCAGGCTTCCCTGTCCATCACCAACTCCCAAAGCTTGCTCAAACCCACGTCCATTGAGTCGGTGATGTCATCCAACCATCTCATCCTCTGTTGTCCCCTTCTCCTCCTACCTTCAGTCTTTCCCAGCATCAGGGTCTTTTCCAAAGAGTCAGTTCTTTGCACCAGGTGGTCAAAGTAAAGTGAAAGTGCTGGGTGCTCAGTTGTGTCCAACACTTTGCGACTGCATGGTCTATTCATGGGATTCTCCAAGCAAGAATACTGGAGTGGGTTGCCATTCCCTTCTCCAGGGAATCTCCTCTACTCAGGGATCGAACCGGGTCTCCTGCATTGCAGGCAGATTCTTTACTGTCTGAGCTACCCAGGGAAGCTACATTTCTTTTTATGGCTGAATAATATCACTTGTATGGACATATTATATTGTGTTTATCTACTAATCAGTTGATGGACATTTGGGTTGTTGCCAGTTTGAGGCTGTTACAAATAATCCTTCTATGAATATTCATATACAAATTTTTGTATGGGCATACATTTTCAATTCTTTTCAGTAAACACCTGGAGAGGAATCCCTGTGTTATATGATGAAGTGAAAGTCATTCAGTTGTGTCCAACTCTTTGAGACCTCATGAATTATTCAGTCCTGGGAATTCTCCAGGCCAGAATACTGGAGTGGGTATAGCCTTTTCCGTCTCCAGAGGATCTTCCCAACCCAGGTATAAAACTGAGGTCTCCCACATTGCAGGCAGATTTTTTTTTTACCAGCTGAGCCACAACAGAGGCCTTTGTTATGTGATAATCCTACTTTTAAATTTTTGAGGAAATGCCAAACTGTTTTCCAAGGTGGTTGCAACATTTTAATATTCTCACTGGCAATGAATGAAGATTCCAGTTTCTCTGTATTCTTGTCAACACTTATTATTCCTTGTTTGTTTCTATTATAGCCATTCTAAAGTTATGACCCACCTAGACAGCATATCAAAAAGCAGAGACATTACTTTGTCAACAAAGGTCCATCTAGTCAAGGCTATGGTTTTTCCAGTGGTCATGTATGGATGTGAGAGTTGGACTGTGAAGAAGGCTGAGCGCTGAAGAAATGATGCTTTCGAACTGTGGTGTTGGAGAGGACTCTTGAGAGTCCCTTGGACTGCAAGGAGATCCAACCAGTCCATTCTAAAGGAAATCAGTCCTGGGTGTTCATTGGAAGGACTGATGTTGAAACTGAAACTCCAGTACTTTGGCCACCTCATGTGCAGAGCTGACTCATTGGAAAAGACTCTGATGCTGGGAGGGATTGGGGGCAAGAGGAGCAGGGGACGATAGAGGATGAGATGGCTGGATGGCATCACAGACTCGATGGACATGAGTCTGAGTGAACTCCGGGAGTTGGTGATAGACAGGGAGGCCTGGCATGCTGCAGTTCATGGGGTCACAAAGAGTCGGACACGACTGAGCAACTGAGCTGAGCTGAGCTGAGCTGACTGAGTGTGAAGTGATATGTCACTGTGGTTTTGATCTGCAATTTTGCTAGTGACTAATAATAGTAAGCATTTTTTCATATGCTTATTGGTTATTTATATATCTTTGTTAGAGAAATGTTTATTCAAGTCCTTTGCTCATTTTAAAATGAGATTGTCTTTTTAATTGTTGCATATACATATTTTTTATACATTTGGGACATAGATTCCTAATCAAATATATTATCTGCAAATATTTTCTCCCATTCTGTGAGTTATCTTTTCACTTTCTTGATAGTGTCATCCTTGAAGTACAAAGGTTTTTAGAGTTGAGGAAACCCAGTTTTAAAAATTTTGTCTTTTATTGCTTGTGTTTTTGGTGTTGTATGTTGCATCTAAAAATCATTGCCTATTCAAAAGCTACAAAGATTTATGCCTAAGTTTTCCTCTAAAAAAATCTTTAGTTTTTACATTTAGATCTTATATCCATTTTGAGTTAATTTTTGTGTGTAGGACAATATAGGTATCCAAATTCATTCTTCTACATGAGAATACCCAATATGTGTCTTCTTCCTCCAGTACCACACTGTCTTGATTAACGTAGCTTTGTAGTAAGTTTTAAAATTGGGAAATATGAATCCTCCAACTTTGCTCTTTTTTAAAAGATTCTTTTAGCTATTCCGTGTGCCCTGCATTTCCATACGATTTTTAGAATCAGCTTGTCACTTTTGCAAAAATGTAGCTGGGATTATGTTGAATTTCTAAATCAATTTGGAAAGTATTATCATCTTAATGATATTAAATCTTTCAACATGAGATGTTTTTCCATTCATTTAGATCTTCTTTCATTTCTTTCCACAAGGTTTTATCAGTTCAGTTCAGTTCAGTCGCTCAGTCGTGTCTGACTCTTTTCGACCCCATGAATCGCAGCACGCCAGGCCTCCCCGTCCATCACCAACTCCCAGAGTTCACTCAGACTCACGCCCATCGAGTCAGTGAAGCCATCCACCCATCTCATCCTCTGTAGTCCCTTTCTTCTCCTGCCCCCAATCCCGCCCAGCATCAGAGTCTTTTCCAAGGAGGCAACTCTTCGCATGTGGTGACCAAAGTACTGGAACTTCAGCTTCAGCATCATTCTTTCCAAAGAAATCCCAGGGCCAATCTCCTTCAGAATGGACTGGTTGGATCTCCTTGCAGTCCAAGGGATTCTCAAGAGTCTTCTCCAACACCACATTTCAAAAGCATCAATTCTTCGGCACTCAGCATTCTTCACAGTTCAACTCTCACATCCATACATGACTACTGGAAAAACCATAGCCTTGACTAGACAGACCTTAGTCGGCAAAGTACTATCTCTGCTTTTGAATATGCTATCTAGGTTGGTCATAACTTTTCTTCCAA
>SJYA01000984.1:79115-252359 GCA_006410615.1 Neotragus moschatus | reverse complement strand
ATTGTGATCCACACAGTCAAAGTCTTTGGCATTGTCAATAAAGCAGAAATAGATGTTTTTCTGGAACTCTCTTGCTTTTTCCATGATCCAGTGGATGTTGCCAATTGGATCTCTGGTTCCTCTGCCTTGTCTAAAACCAGCTTGAACATCTGGAAGTTCACAGTTCACGTATTGCTGAAGCCTGGCTTGGAGAATTTTGAGCATTACTTTACTAGCATGTGAGATGAGTGCAATTGTGCAGTAGTTTGAGCATTCTTTGGCATTGCCTTTCTTTGGGTTTGGAATGAAAACTGACCTTTTCCAGTCCTGTGGTCACTGCTGAGTTTTCCAAATTTGCTGGCATATTGAGTGCAGCACTTTCACAGCATCATCTTTCAGGATTTGAAATAGCTCCATTGGAATTCCATCACCTCCACTAGCTTTGTTCATAGTGATGCTTTCTAAGGCCCACTTGACTTCACATTCCAGGATATCTGGCTCTAGATGAGTGATCACACTATAGTGATTATCCAGGTCATGAAGATCTTTTTTGTACAGTTCTTCTGTGTATTCTTGCCACCTCTTCTTAATATCTTCTGCTTCCCTTAGATCCATCCCATTTCTGTCCTTTATCGAGCCCATCTTTGCATGAAATGTTCCCTTGGTATCTCTGATTATCTTGAGATCTCTAGTCTTTCCCATTCTGTTGTTTTCCTCTATTTCTTTGCACTGATCGCTGAAGAAGGCTTTCTTATCTCTTCTTGCTATTCTTTGGAACTCTGCATCAGATGCATATATCTTTCCTTTTCTCCTTTGCTTTTCGCTTCGCTTCTTTTCACAGCTATTTGTCAGGCCTCCCCAGACAGCCATTTTGCTTTTTTGCATTTCTTTTCCATGGGGATGGTCTTGATCCCTGTCTCCTGTAGAATGTCACGAACCTCATTCCATAGTTCATCAGGCACTCTATCTATCAGATCTAGGCCCTTAGATCTATTTCTGACTTCCACTGTATAATCATAAGGGATTTGATTTAGGTCATACCTAAATGGTCTAGTGTTTTTCCCTACTTTCTTCCATTTGAGTCTGAATTTGGCAATAAAGAGCTCATGATCTGAGCCACAATCAGCTCACAAGGTTTTATAGTTTTCAATATACAAGTCTTGTATGTCTTTTGATGCTATTGTAAGTGGAATTTTCTTAATTTCTTTTTTGAGTTGTCTATTCTAGTGTATAGAAATACAGCTGATTTTTGTGTATTGGTTTTGTATCCTGCAAACTCGCTGAACTCATTTATTAGTGTAATAGTTTGTGTGTGCATGTGTACTCAAGATTTTTCTATATAGAAGATCACGTCATCTGTGCATGACATTTTTTCTTTCCAGTTTGGATGTCTTTTATTCCTCTTTCTCAGCTAATTGTCTTAGGTAAACCTCCAGTACAATGTTGAACAAAAGTGACGAGAATGAACATCCCTGTTCCTGCCATTAGGGGAAATCTTTGTCTTTCACCATTAAGTACAATCTCAGCTGTGATTTTTCATACTCTTTAGGATGAGGGAATTCTCTTCTGCTTCTAGTTGGCTGTGCATTGTATCATGAAATGGTGTTGCCTCTTGTCAAGTACTTTTTCTGCAACCACTGAGGCGATCACATAATTTTTTTTCCCCTTCATTCTTTAATACATTACACAAAAATGATTTACATTCATATATTGAATCATCCCTGCATTTCTGAGATAAAATCCCATTTGGTCAAGGTGTGCAATCTTTTAATAATAATACTGGTTTGGTTCACTAGTATTTTGTTGAGGATTTTTTTATCTATATCCATAAGGGACATTGATCTAAAGACTTTTTTTTCTTATAATGTCTTTGTGGGTATTGGAGTAATACAAGCTTTATAGAATGAGTTGGGAAGTTGGTGCAAATCTAGGAATCTTCCCATTACACACAGGTTATCTAGAGCTATAATTGGCATACAATCTTCACAGTATTTCCTCATAATCTTTTTTAAAATTTCTGTAAGGCTCTTCATAATATCTATGCTTTCATTTGTGATTTTAGAAATTTGAGTCTTCTTTTCTTGGTCAGCCTTGCTAAAGTTTTGTCATTTTGTTTATCCTTTTCAAAAAGACAACTTTATTTTACTTTTATTCATTAATTTGTCTTTTTGTTGTACCACATGGCTTGTGAGATATTAGTTCCTCAACCAAGGATTCAACCTGTGTCCCTTGTAGTAGAAGCATGGAGTCTTAACCACTGGACCACCAGGGAAGCCCAATCAAAAAGACAACTTTAGATTTCTTTGATTTTTTTTCCTTCATTCTTATATTCCCTATTTAATATAATTCTAATCAGTTATTTCCTTCCTTCTGCTTGTTTTCAGTTTAATTTTCTCTTCATTTTCAAGTTCCTTAATGTATACAAGTAGGTTATTGATTTAAGACTTTTCTTCTTTTCTAATGTAGGCAGTTCAGTTCAGTTGCTCAGTTGTGTCCAATGCTTTGCACTCCCATGGACTGCAGCACGCCAGGCTTCTCTGTCCATCACCAGCTCCTAGAGCTTACTCAAACCCATGTCCATTGAGTCAATGATGCCATTCAATCATCTCATCCTCTATCGTCCCCTTCTCCTCCCACCGTCAATCTTTCCCAGCATCAGGGTCTTTCCAAATGAGTCTGTTCTTCACATCAGGTGGCCAAAGTACCGGAGATTCAGATTCAGCAGCAGTCCTTCCAATGAATATTCAGGACTGATTTCCTTTAGGATGGACTAGTTGGATCTTCTTGCAGCCCAAGGGTCTCTCAAGAGTCTTCTCCAACAACACAGTTCAAAAGCATCAATTCTTCAGTGCTCAGCTTTCTTTATAGTCCAACTCTCATGTCCATACATGACCACTGGAAAAACCATAGCCTTGACTAGACGGACCTTTGTTGACAAAGCAATGTCTCTGCTTCTTAATATGCTATCTAGGTTGCTCATAACTTTTCTTCCAAGGAGTAAGCATCTTTTAATTTTATGGCTGCAGTCACCATCTGCAGTGATTTTAGAGCCCCCCAAAACAAAGTCAGCTACTGTTTCCACTGTTTCCCCATCTATTTCCCATGAAGTGATGGGACTGGATGCCATGATCTTAGTTTTCTGAATGTAGAGCTTTAAGCCAACTTTTTCACTCTCCTCTTTCAAAGCTCTTTAGTTCTTCTTCACTTTCTGCCATAAAGGTGGTGTCATCTGCCATAAGGGTGGTGTCATCGGCCATAAGGGTTATTGATATTTCTCCCGGCAATCTTCATTCCAGCTTGTGCTTCATCCAGTCTGGCATTTTGCAAAAGCAGCTATAAAACTTTTGTTCCTGCTCTAAGACTACACCTATCAAGAAATAATTAAAGGCTAAATGTATGAAATATAAGACATAGTGCTTAGCATCCAAGGACCTAAATACATTAACAGTACACAGACATTTTTTTTGAAGGAAGAGCAAAAAGAGAATTTATCACTACTAATGTTAAATTTGTATTATTATATTTAAAATATGAACTGCTGCTGCTGCTAAGTCGCTTCAGTCGTGTCCGACTCTGTGTGACTCCACAGACAGCAGCCCATCAGGCTCCCCTACCCCTCGGATTCTCCAGGCAAGAACACTGCCGGGGGTTGTCATTTCCTTCTCCAACGCATGAAAGTGAAAAGTGAAAGTGAAGTCACTCAGTTGTGTCTGGCTCTTATCAAATCTAACATTATTTTCAGAAGTAGGATATAAATGAAAAATATATGACTTACCATCTATCACTCTATTAATTTCTCCCTCCATCAGCAATATTTTCCTTATTCCCATGCTATTATATTTATCTCAGTCTAGTGATTTATTTATTTAATCAATGATTTGTATCAGTATGTTGGTTATTAAGTCTCCCAGTGAAATTAACTAGAACCAGGCTAACTTTGTGTTTCCCTAATCATCGTGTTTTTAAACAACGTTTTTGAATGAGAGCTCCTACTGAGAACAGCTAAATAAACAAAAGTTTTAAGAAAAAAAAAATGTACTGGCAAGTACCTCATACATCAAGTCCCAGCTCAAATATAACTTTTCTTTGAAGTTTTTTCCTGATCCTCTAGAGAACTATGTGTCCCTACCAACTTCCAATACATTCTTTTTTATAGGATTTGCCATGTTTTGTTGTTACTGCTTGTGCTATTAGAGTTTTCTTCAGTAGGCTGCTAAACTGGATTCTAGGATGAGGAGGAGAAGGTTTTAGTCATCACCATGTCACCAGGCCTTTACACAGTGCCAGGGACTCGGTGCTAATCATCTGGGAGTATGGCTACTAACCAGTCATGGGATTTTAGCCACAGGGATATGGGACACCGTGGAAGTTTGTGTCACATCTCTCGGCTTCTCATTTACTCTCCATTGTCACAGAGTTTGGGGTTGTCACCGCCATCTTCACTTTAAAATTAGAGAGACACAGTACAGAGATAAGTGACTTTCCAGAAGTTACATACTGAGCGAAAGTCTACTCTGTAAATACATTTTCAGTCGTCAGTGTTCTAAAATGATATTATGCTGTTCTCTGAGGCTGCTCCCCTAATGTGTCAGTTCACGAATCAAGCTGGGCTTCCCAGGTGCCTCAGAAGGTAAAGTGTCTGTCTGCAACGTGGGAGACCTGGGGGGGCTCAGTGGTAAGGAATCTGCCTGCAGTGCAGGAGACGCAGGTTCTATCCCTGGTTCAGGAAGATCCCCTGGAGAAGGAAATGGCAACCCACTCCAGTATTCTTGCCTGGAGATTCCCATGGACAAAGAAGCCTGGTGGGCTGCAGTCCATGGGGTCACAAAGAGTTGGACAGAACTGGGCAACTAAACAACAACCATGAATCAAGTTAATGCTTTTTGTATCATAAGGTGAATATTCCTCACATATAAGGGAAAAGTGACAAATTTTACAAAATCAAAACCTTAGAAGAAAGTCTATTGTGGTTTTTAACTTTCCTTTTAACCTGGTGTCAATGCTAACTTTGAGATTGTTTCCTCTGTTTCCATTTCTTCCACCTTGGAGGTAGAGCTCTTCCTTCACTATTGCTCCTTAACCAATATATTCCAGCAGAGGGAGCTCCAAGTGTTTTACAACTACTGTTATGGTTTCTCACTTCCTCCCTCCGTGCCTATCCCAGAGACAGTGAAGTGAAGTTGCTCAGTCTGACTCTTTGCAACCGCACGGACTGTAGCCTACCAGGCTCCTCTGTCCATGGGATTTTCAAGGCAATAGTACTTGAGTGGATTGCCATTTCCTTCTCCAGGGGATCTTCCCAACCCAGGGACCGAATCCGGGTCTCCCGCATTGTAGACAGGTGCTTTACCATCTGAGCCACCAGTTTTAGCTTAATTCTGGTGCCAAGTTATTGAATGGGTCTGGCTTTCCCCTGAGGATGCATTACAAGCTTGTACGGTCTGAAAAACCTGAAGAGAGAGACTCTGTGTTTTATAATATATCTCCATATTCCATGAAGGAGGTCATATTTAAATATACAACATGAAATATACAGCATAATTTTTAATGCTTGATTTGCTATAGTATAGAATCCCTTGCAATGCAGGAGGCCTGGGTTCGATCCCTGGGTCAGGATCCCCTGGAGAAGGGAACGGCTACCCACTCCAGTATCTTCTCTAAGAAATCCCATGGAGAGACAAGCCTGATGGGCTATGGTCTGTGGGGTCGCAAAAGAGTTGGAGACAACCAAGCAATTAAGACTTTCACTTTCATTTAGCAGATCAAATACTTTAAAATACCTCTGTGTCTACAATATGGACCCAGAACTCATTCCACTCTAAATCTAGTGGTACATCTAAGAATCAAATGCTGATTGTGGTAAATTGCTGGCTTGCCTGTATTTTAGTAGTTTATGCAATATCTAAACAATAACAAAGAGTACTTTGTGGGGTGCTTCTAAAAGATTCATGTAGGTTGAAATAAGCACTCTAAAAAAACATTTATTTAAAATAAACTAAAGAATAAAAAAAGAAGTGGAAAAATATTGAATATTCGGTAAGCTGTCCATAATGTAGGCATAAGTGGTAAATTAAAATTTAACTTACCAAAATCCATTCAAGAAGTCTAACAAATTAAGTTTAACATGTAAAACTCAAAAGTTGTAAAAGAAAAAATTTTTTGTGTCAGGAACAGAAACAAGAAAATTTTTATGTGTCAGAAATTTTTATGTTTCTTAAAGAAGATATAAAAAGCTCAAGCTATTAGGGTAAATAAAGACTGATGAATTTACTTACATTCTAATTAAAAACTAGTTATCAAAAGATACCATTAAAAAGTAAGAAGCCAAGCCACAAACTGGAAGGAGATGTTTAATACTCAGATAATAAACAGAAGATTAGTATTAGTGTTTAGAATATTAAAGGTTACTTCTAAAATCTAATCAACAAAAAGAACAAAAATCCACAAGAAAAGGAAAAATTTGAGCAAGAATTTTACAGAAAAGAAAATCTGAATTGGTAATAAACATATGTTTGTTAAAATTTCATTCATTGTTATATTAATTCTAATTAAAATCAGGAGGGACTACCCTGGTGGTCCAGTGGTTAAGACTTCGCCTTCCAAAGCAGAGGGTGAAGGTTCCATCCCTGGTGGGGTAGCTAAGATCCCACATGCCTCAAGACCAAAAAACATAAAACAGAAGCAATATTGTAACAAATTCAATAAAAATTTTTCAAATGGTCCACATCAAAAACAAAAGTCTAAAAAATAAAAAAACAACAAATTAAAGCCAGGAGACACTATTTTATATTTAACAGACTGGCAGAAGTTAAGAAATCTGGCAAAACTAAATGTGAACCAGAATGTGGGACAACTGAAATCCTCAGAAACTTTTCTTAAAAGTATAAATTGACATAATTGTATTGGAATACAATTTGGCATTAAATGGCAACCCACTCCAGTGTTCTTGCCTGGAGAATCCCAGAGACGGGGGAGCCTAGCTGGCTGCTGTCTATGGGGTCGCACAGAGTCGGACACAACTGAAGCAACTTAGCAGCAGCAGCAGAAACATCAAGGGGCTTCCCAGGTGGCTCTGTGGTAATGAATCCACCTGCCAATGCAGAAGACACAGGAGACTTGAGTTCAGTCCCTGGGTTGGGCCCTCTGGAGGAGGAAATGGCAACCACTCCAGTGTTCTTGCCTGGGAAATCCCATAAACAGAGGAAGCTGGCAGGCTACAGTCCACAGGGTTGCAAAGAGTTGGAAAGCACTTAGTGACTGAGTACGTATGCACGGTGACATTAAAGTCATGAACACTGTGAAATCAGCAATTCTACCTAAGTCTTGCCTTTGCTATGTAAGTTTGTACATACCACAAGTGTCATAGTCTGTAATAGGAAAAAAAAAAAAACAGAAATAACTCAAAAGATACCAACAGAGGAACCGAGTAAATTATGGTACTCATAATTATGGTACATACCCAAAGCAATATGACACAGTAGTAAAAAATGAATAAACCATCAACAAGAAAAAATCTTACAGTCAGTGTTGAGCAAGAAAAGCAAGTTTCAAAAAAATATGTATATTATGATATTGCATATTTAAAGCCAAAGGCATGCAAGCTAAATGCAAGGGTAAAACTGCAAAGCAATATATGGAAATGAAAAACATACATTTAAGATAGTATTTACCTCTGTGAGAGAAAGGAATGTGTTTTGAAAGGATCCCTCAGAGTAAGACTTTAATTATTCTTTATATCTCATGTATACACATATACTGTTATGTATAAGATAAATTTAATTATTTTAAAATTATGAAAATTGTGTGTGTAAAACTCTTTTAGCCCTAAAGGGAGAAGTTCTCCTGACAGAATGCTGCTGCTAAGTTGCTTCAGTTGTTTCCGACTCTTTGCGACCCCATGGTCCATAGGATTCTCCAGGCGAGAATAGTGGAGTGGGCTGTCATTTCCTTCTCCACTTGACAGAATGCGGTGGGTCTAAATTAGAATCACAATTGTAGAAATAAAGCTTTAGGAGAAAACCTGTGAAATATTGTGAGCAAAGAAACTGCATAGTCATGTTTGATTGCATCTGAATACAAAAAAGAAAAAAGATTAAAAAGAAGTTCTGCTATTTCAAATTTTGGAGTCCAAGAGAGTTTAGATAGAACTGAAGAAGTTGGCGATGGTAACAGATTGGAAGTCAGGACTCAACACGCTGAAACTGAATATTGATAGGAAAGCCAATGGAGAGATGCAGAAAGACTGATATGGAAAGCCACTGATACAGGGGTCGAGGTTAAACTTAAGTGTAAATTAGATACCTGAAGCAAGGAGCGGTCAGAGGCCGTTCTTAGACAGGTCTGTTCTTGAAGGTAGAATAACCAACCAGTTAACAAAAAGCAATGAGATCATAACCGCAGCTAGTATTAAGCAGCACTGTCTTCCTATAATTGTCTTTGTATACAGAAACAAGCCAGATCGTTAAAAAAAAGAATCGCCAATGGGAATATTAAAAAGCTCATCCTTGGTATTAGGAGAGAAATAATTATTGGCAAAGAGAAATAAAATTAATTATTGGCAAAGGCTTAAAGAAGAAAATAGAGATGACAGAACTGTCAGGAAGTAGTCTCATACTTTGCGGGTAGGAGCCGCTTATGTAAGATGTCAGATATCTTCTGAAACTGTGTGATCTCTGATGTAGCAGTTCCACTTTGGGGAAGTATCTTAATGATTTAGTTACATGTTATACAACCTATAAACAATTTTTTTTGAAAGCTGGAAAACTCAAAATAATTAAAACTGAAAGCTTGATTAGAGGAATAGTAGTTAGTAAGTCCATACAGTGAAACATTCTGAAATCTTTTTTTTTTTTTTTTCAGGAAATTAGTTCCCTGACCAGGGATTGAAGCTGTGCACTTTGTTAGTGGAAGGGGGAAGTCTTAACTACTGTACTGGCAGGAAGTCTTGGCAGTCATTTTAAATGCTATTAAACATTTTTTTTTTTTGACTTGTCAAGTTATTCAACATATATTCTTCAGTGGGAAAAAAAGCAATTAAAAAGACCCACATTAATTCATGTAAAGAAAATGTTCTAAAAGGGCACACAGCAAGATATTAACAGTCACTATTTTAGAACAGTGGTATCACTTTCAATAACAAAGATATGCTGCTGTCATAAAAAGATAAGACAACACTAACTTTATTTTTAGTATTTAAAAAATCTGTAATTTTCCTCAGGTGGATCAACAGGTGGATCTAAACATACTATTGTATGTTTAGAGACCATGAAACCCAAGAAAGAGGAAAATATCAGGACAGAGAAGCTGTATCAAGAAAAGTACATCCTTGCATATTCCTACCACAGGGGTTGGATATCATTGGTGATACCACATCATTCTATGGAGAAGGAAATGGCACCCAACTCCAGCACTCTTGCCTGGAAAATCCCATGGATGGAGGAGCCTGGTGGGGTGCAGTCCATGGGGTCGCGAAGAGTCAGACATGACTGAGCGACTTCCCTTTCACTTTTCACGTTCATGCGTTGGAGAAGGAAATGGCAACCCACTCCAGTGTTCTTGCCTGGAGAATCCCAGGGATGGGGAAGCCTGATGGGCTGCCATCTATGGTGTCGCACAGAGTCGGACATGACTGAAGTGACTTAGCAGCAGCAGCAGCATCTTAGAAGTAAACTTGAAGAATTTAAGTGTTTTATATGGGAGGTGTTTCTAGGAAGCATTGGCAACAGCAGAAAGACAGAAGAAAGGGAAAGAAGCTACTAAGGGTGAATTGTTATGCAGATCATCCTTGTGGGTCCCAGGGGATTCTGGGGAACCTCTTAGGAGCTACTTCAGAGTTGTCCCATCTCCATCATTTCCGTGAGGTTGCTTGATTTTTTAGTCACCAGCTCCTTTCAATCACTGTTTGATATCACTTGGGAGGAGACCACCCCACGTTGAAGGTCAGGAAAGGCGGCGGTAAGGAGATACCCCTCGTCCAAGGTAAGGAGAGCAGCTGTGCTTTGCTGGAGCAGCCGTGAAGAGATACCCCACGCCCAAGGTAAGAGAAACCCAAGTAAGATGGTAGGTGTTGTAAGACGGCATCAGAGGGCANCCACAGCTTTCAAAGTATGTTTTAAAATAAATGGCATTGAAACATGTATACTATCATGTAAGAAACAAATCACCAGTCTAGGTTCGATACAGGATGCTTGGGGCTGGTGCACTGGGATGACCCAGAGAGATGATATGGGGAGGGAGGTGGGAGGGGGGTTCAGGATTGGGAACTCATGTACACCCGTGGCGGATTCATGTCAATGTATGGCAAAACCAATACAATACAATACTTTACAGTATTGTAAAGTAAAATAAAAAAAAATTAAAAAAAAATAATGGACTAAGCTTAACATCCAGGTATCAGTATTGGCTCACTAGTTATGACAAATGTACTGTAGTAATATAAGGTCTTAACATTAGGGGAAACGGGGCGAGGGGGATATTGAAAGTCTTTGTATTATCTTTGCAGCTTTTTTATAAACCTAAAACTATTCTAAAATAAAAATAAAATTTAAAAAATGGGAGTGCAATAGCTTTACAATGTTGTGTTAGTTTCTGTTGTACAACAAAGTGAATCAGGTATGTGTATACAAATATCTCCTCCCTCTTAGACCTTCCATCCATCTAGATCATTACTGAGCTTTCTGTGCTGTATAATAGCTTCCCACTAGCTATTGATACCTAGCTATTGAGATATATATATATATACACACACACACACTATATATATAGTTATATATATATGCTACTCTCTCTATATATACATATATATACACACACTATATATAGTTATATATATATATATGCTACTCTTTCTATATATATATACACACATATAATACTACTCTTTCAATTCATCCCACCCTCCTCTTCCCTTCTGTTTGTCCATATTTCTGTTTCCTATGTTCTGTGTCTCTATTCCTGCCAGGCTAATAAGTTCATCTGTATCATTTTTCTAGATTCCACATACATGTGTTAATATACAATATTTGTTCTCTTTCTGAGTTGTCAGAATGAGAATACTGTACGACAGACTCTAGGTTCATCTACATCTTTACAAATGACCCAGCTTTGTTCATTTATATGACTGAGTAATATTCCGTTGTATATATGTATCACATCTTCTTTATCTGTTCATATGTCGATGGACATTTAGGTTGCTTCCCTGTCCTGGCTGTTCTAAATAGTGCTGCAGTGAGCATTGGGGTACATGTGTCTTTTTGAATGATGATTTTGTAATCTATTCTGTAGTAATTGCACATTCTGTATCCTGGTAGGAAATTTAACTCATAGCCACTGAGGGTAATTTTTAAAAACACTATTTCCTCATTTCTTAAGAAGAAAGTGAAGTAGATATATTAGACCCCATACCCTTTATCAAAATACTTTACGTTTACAGCAATTTTAGGTTTATAGCAAATTAAGTAGGGGAACAGATTTCATATACCCTGTGCCCTCATATGCCCCCTGCTTTGCCCCATGTATGCACAGTCTCCCCACTGTCAAAATCCCCACACCAACCCACATTGTGGGTTACAGTCAGTGAACCCACAATGATATACAATTACCCAAAGTCTAGAGTTTTACATTAAGGTTCACGCGTGGATTTAGACAAATGACCCTTAAAAAAAAAAAAAAAAACCTCTTAAAAAGAGTTATAGAGAACTGAAAATGGATTTGTCATTTTGAAAAGATTAAAGGGACTATTTTGAACGTTGGGATTCTCCAGGAAGAATACTGGCATGGGTTGCCATTTCCTTCTCCAGGGGATCTTCCCAACACAGGGATCGAACCTGAGTCTCCTGCATTGCAGGCAGACTCTTTACCGTCTGAGCCACTATGGAAGCCCAAAAATTAATTTCAAATGGCTTTTGTGTTTTAAAACATCAGATATTTAAACTGGTTTCTTATATTTGAATTTTCAAGAAAGGTTAATTATATATTGAGAACTAAAGAGATGAGGGAGAAGAAATGCCTCTTAGAATAACAAAATGCCCTATTTTTCAGTCCTAAAACTCCTTAGCTTGACCATTTCTTCACTTTTCTGAGAAATATGTTTTGTGTTAACCAGTGAAAGAAGAATAAACGGAACATTTAAAATATATATATATATCTTTTTTACTAATGTCAGTATACAGGATATAACCATTAGGCTTTTTTTTTTTTTAATTATTTGTCTGAAGGGCTTTTGTGGAAGCATCAGGATATAATAATGTATTGAACTCAGTTCTGAAACTAGACAATCTGGTTTTGAATATCAGCTTTTCACTTTTGATTGTGTGAACCGGAAATGGTCTTCCAAGAATCTGAATTCTGTGTGTATTTGTGGTTTTTTTTGAGGAGAAGACACATAGCTTTCAACATAAGTTTAAAAGGAGTTCACAACTGTTTTTAACTGAACCACTTAGATAACAACCATTAGCTTCAGTTATCTAAGGAGGTTTCTGTGCTAGATTTTTTGCATATTATTTTCAAAATTAGTGTTTTTGAGAAAAAGGGAGTAGAATTTTGTGTGTGTGTATGTGTATACAGATACTTTTTGAAGCACTGTGAATGCCTGTTTTTCTTCTAGAACTGGAGGTTGATATTTTTGATGTAGTATGTTGATAGCAGTAAAAGTGCTGCTGGTTACACCTGGAGTACACACCACTGATTGATCCATCACTGTTAGTTAATTTCCACGCCCTCCTCCCCGGCCCCGACTCCTCTAGTGTTGATGGTTAGTAGACTGCGTGGCGAAGAATGTACCCTAGTACCATCCAGCACATTGGAATAGTATTTTGAAGTGTTAAAAGATAACTTGGTTTATTTATCCTAAAATCTGGATTTTTTTTTCTTTTCTCAACAAAATACTAAAATGCTAACAGAAATTAAGTATTTTTTCTTCCAAGCTAGGTGATGATACTTACATTGTATATTTCTGGTGTGATATTTCATCTTATGTAACACAGAGTGTGAAGTTATATTGAATCCTAATTGATGATCATTTTAAGGTTCAGCACTGCTAGTTTGGAAAGAATATAAAATTTATAATCAGCTTATGTAGATTAGATGGTGATTTGTGATTTTAATTATGACATTTAAAATTGATCTTATTTGCATTTTGTGAATTTCAGAAGTATGTTAGAGTTCTAAGATTGAATTCATTCTTGTAATAGAGTTTGGAAGTAAGCTACATCAAACTGCCCTGTTTTCTTTGTTAGTGATAGGTTGCTGAACTGTAGGGCTTTACAGTGTGAAGCCAACTTCTGTTTCTGGGTCAATTACCGGTAGCAGTCACAAGGTCTAAAGACTATGAGATGGATCAAGTGATGGTATACCAACTTATGAATGAATCTATTCAGTGAGGTAATGTGTTTTTGTCTTTTTGAATTTCTTTTCTTTGATATTGGTGTTTTCATTTGATATCTGAATGCTTTTCACAGTTCAAGGTTTTAAATAAATAGTTGGGGATTTATAGACTAATTAGTAGACTAAATAGTCTATAAATTAGTAGAATTGTGTTCAACTCTCTAGACTTGCACTTTTTACAAAATCTGAGGTCTATATAGATCTCAAAGATCAATTAGAGATGAATGTCAGCATTTGCATAGTACCACATATATATATTTGTCACTATGCTGCATCTTTTGTTATTTTATTGCAGAGGATTATTTCTTTAATAATGAAAATGTGAGTTTAATCAGAAATGGAAAACAGAAGAATAATTTTAGCAAAAATTTTACCTGTGGCAATACTGTCACATTTAAAAGATCAGTTTTTTTATAAGGGAAAAGAATCTGAAAAAGAAAACGTCTAACTGAGTCACTACACAACATTATAAATTCACTACAAATGAAAAAGGTCAGTGATTTTATGTGTATGTTCCTACTCTTAAAAAAATTAAAAAACATTTTCTGTCTGGGGAGAATATTATATCTATATTGTGGTTCCATAATCTAAACATACCATGCAAAGATGTAGTTACACTCCTTGTACAAAGACAGAATTAATGCCATCTTCTGCCTCCTGTTAAGAGTTTTGGCTGTACAGTCATGCATGCCTGTGTTGAGACCTAGGCATTGCCACTTAATAGCTGTGTGACCTTGCGTAGGTTTCTTAACTTCTCTGAGCCTTATTATCAACAGCTATAAATATAGTAATAATACTGCTTTCAATTATCCTGAGGAACAGAATGAATAAATGTGAAATATCTAACTCAAATAATAGCACTTGCTTATATAGCTTATTTGCCAGACAGTTTATTAACTCATTTAGTCCTTGTAACAATCTTAAGAAGTTTGTATTGCTACTTTCCTCATGTTTACAGGTGAAGAAACTGAGGCTAATAAAAAAATTATGTAACTTAACCAGAGTCATACAGTCATATATGTAAAGCAGATAGTAAGTACTCAACTAATGCTGACTACTGTATCCAGGGGTCCCCAACCTCCAGGCCTCAGACCAGTACCTCCTGTCAGATCAGTGCCAGAATTAAATTAGAAATAAAGTGTACAATAAATGTAATGCACTTGAGTCCTCTTAAAACCACCCTGTTTCCAGTTCCTGGAAAAATTGTCTTCCGTGAAACTGGTTCCTGGTGCCAAAAATGGTTGGGGGCCACTGGTTGTATCTATAGTGTTTTTCTTTTGTTTTTTGTTTTTTTTAAAGAAAGGCTTAGAGCAGTATAACCAGTTCTCATCTTTTGCTATAGTGAAAAATGCATCTGAATGTAGATCACTATATAGCATATTGTATTTCTTTGCTGGGAAAAATGTTGATTGGAGGGTTGTGCTCCTCACCGAGGACTGAGGATCACATAATTTATAAAAGCAGTAGTGTCAGTTTATTGAATGCTTACTGTGAACTAGATACAGGGCTAAGTATTAATACATTACATATATTACTTCATTTATTCTTCACAGTAGTCTTTAACAGTATGCTCAGAGTGGTTTTAAGTAACTTGCCTAAGGTTATACAGCTAATGGGACTCTCAAAACTGGCTCTTAAGTCTGCTATTAACTGCTAGTTTTTGTGCCTTGTGTTAAGTACAACTAGTTTTCTCTAAAAAGAAAGGCAACGAGTTAGTTTTAAATAGAAAAAAAGTACTCTCATAGTTTAGAACTAGAAGTACATGGGCTCTCTATATCTGCAGATTCCATATATAAATTCGAGGAAACTCAGATGAAAACATTCAGGGAAAAAATAATTCCAGAAAATTCCAAAAAGCAAAACTTGAATTAGCTGCACACTGGTGACTTATTTACATAGTATTTACATGGTATTGTTTATTGTTCAGTTGCTGAGTTGTGTTTGACTGTTTGCATCCCAGAGAGGATTTAAAGTAAATGAGAGGAGGTTGTACAAGGTTATATGCAAATACCATGCATGCCATTTTATGAAGGGACTTGAGCATCCTTGGATTTTGGTATGAAGGGCTGTGTCCTGGAACTAATCCCCCAGGATACTAGGGGACGGCTGTAAACAGTGATTACCCAAATCTGTGGTCTATTAGGCCAAACCTAGCTTGCTGCTGGTTTTGTAAAGTTTTATCGGAACATGGCTACTCTCATTACTTGATGTGTTTATCTGTGGGTGCTTTCCTACTGCACTGGCATGGTTGAGTAGTTGTGACAGAGTCTGGACGGTGCATAAAGCCTGAGATATTTACTGTCTGGCCCTTTACAGGAAAAGATGCTGACCCCTGACCTAGACCAACACTGTTCTTTTATAAATGAAGAAACTGAGACATGAGAGATTAGGTAACTTCCCAATAATGCAGCTGGTTAAAATCCAGTTCCCCTAATACCTACCTCACTGTTTTTTCTCCTGTACCGTGCTACTTCTTAAGCCTTATAAAATCAACAAGTGTATCATATGGTCATTATATAAGGAACTGTTAAGTATTCTGAAGTATTATTATATATAAGAATATTTAACATAGTTAAAGCAGACATGATAGCTATAGTAAGAGGAAATATTTGGTCATTTTTCTTAGAATTTGAAGAGCTTTGGGAATATACTTTGTATGGCCCATGCCTTAAAGGTCTGTGGCTAGTTTTATTTTATTTTATTTTTTATTTATTTATTTTTTCTTTAATATTTTTTTCCGTCTTAGGTGTACATGAGTTCCCAATCTTGAACCCCATATCCACTCTCTGGATCATCCCCGTGCACCAGTCCCAAGAATCCTGTATCCTTGTGGCTAGTTTTAAACTTAATGTTTTCTTATTTTCCTCTGTAACCAAAAAAAAGAGGCTATAGAATTTATTCATTAATTGGTTTTTAAACAGCAGTTCAAGTTAGAAGCATGTCACATATACATTTTTAAAAAGATTGTATAATTTGTACCTATTTTTTTCTGCTTACTATTATTTTATCCATGGGCATTTTTAAGCATTGAGGTGATGTGATCAGATTTGAATTTGGGGATGATAACTTGCAGCAGTAACAAGGATATGAGAGAAGAGGCTGTGGGGAGGCTGTGAGATGATAGGGCCTGTGAGTAAAGTGCTATGGCTGGAGAAGCAAGGCCGCCAACAGTATGAGAAAAGTTAGGGAGTAGAGTGTATGAAACTAGGTTATAGTTGGATAAGTGGAATGGGAACTTTGAGTGCATATAAGCTATTGCATTTTTAATGAGAAGCCCTCTTGATCATCAAGGCTAGTTTAGATTCTCCCATGTTACCCAGTATATCTCCCTACTACTGCCTTAACCACAGTATTATGACCACTTGTTTGTGTCCCAAATGGATGACTCGAGCTCCTTAATAGTAGGAATTACGTCTTATTCATCTTTTTTTTTTTTTGGTGGGGGGGACTTATTTTAGATAACTTAAAAAATTAGATGATTATGCTTATGCATAAATTTTTTTTTTTCCCTCTGGTAGAGGGCATGGCAACCCACTCCATTATTCTTGCCTGGAGAATCCCATGGACAGAGGAGCCCAGGGGGCTACAGTCCATAGGGTCGCAAAGAGTCAGACACAACGGAAGTAACTTAGCAGGCATACATTTTTGTTTTTTTAAGGAAAATATAAGAGAGAGACCAGATAAGGTATTCCTGAATTTCCTCACATTTAGGTCTGGCTCTTGCAGCATTTTAAGAAGTCTTTTGTTTTTTCCATACGTTATAACCTCCTAGTCCATCTACAACATAGATGATGCAGCCTTCTGTTAGTGTGCTGTATCATTTGCTGAGGGATTTTCTTTTAGGCCACTAGCACCATCCTAATTTTGGAGCAAGTACTTGGTGTATCAGTTCAGTTCAGTCCCTCAGTCGTGTTCGACTCTTTGCGACCCCATGAATCACAGCACGCCAGGGCTCCCTATCCATCACCAACTCCCAGAGTTCACTCAGACTCACGTCCATCGAGTCAGTGATGCCATCCAGCTGTCCCATCCTCTGTCACTCCCTTCTCCTCCTGCCCCCAATCCCTCCCAGCATCAGAGTCTTTTCCAATGGGTCAACTCTTCGCATGAGGTGGCCAAAGTACTGGAGTTTCAGCTTCAGCATCATTCCCTCCAAAGAAATCCCAGGGCCGATCTCCTTCAGAATGGACTGGTTGGATCTCCTTGCAGTCCAAGGGATTCTCAAGAGTCTTCTCCAACACCACAGTTCAAAAGCATCAATTCTTCGGCACTTAGCTTTCTTTATAGTCCAACTCTCACATCCATACATGACCACTGGAAAAACCATAGCCTTGACTAGACAGATAATGCATGTTATTTTTGCATATATCTTGGTAGCAAAACGTAATACAACCTCACCTACTCTGGCTGCTTTTCTTGAGCCCCTTTAAGTAATTTTCTTCAGACACTATAGTGAAAACTAGTTTGTGAATCAGTACCTTGATAAAGATAACAGAAATGAATGACTAGAAAAATGAAATTTAAAAAGATACACAAAATGCAAACTTCAATTTTTATGAAATTCAACAGACATAAAATTATTGTCAAATACAACTTTGTTCTAAGTCTAGGCACTCGATTTTTGTACCTACCTCATTGCACTGTGTTTAAAAAAAAATATGGACCAGACCCACTAAATAGCACTGCTCTAAAGCCCTTTGTTTTTGCTTTGCATGTTCACCTGTGAATTTCCAGAACCTGCAATATAATATCTGAAGACTGACTGATTAAATATAAGGCAGATTGTATTTATCCTTAGCACTGACAGTATTTGGGTTTTTTTGTGAAATGTTATAAAACCACATGACCAGTATATATCATATCCTTTAGTGTATATATGTGTGTGTGTGTTTGGCTTATGTGTTTATCTTGTAAAGACAAAAGGAGTTCCCAAACTCCTAGGAGAAGACTGATTCTCATATAGCCATGGTAACAATTAGTCATCAGAACCAGTTTGAAGTCTGCTTACTTAATAAATGACAGTTCTTCAGCATTGGTTTTAAGTCTGTTTAATGAATCAGTAACAACGTAGTGAATAAGATTTTGCAAGCCTCTGAAAGTTCACCAGCCACTAAGCACCACACTCCCTTCCAAACTGAGATTAGCAGTGCGCTCTACTCAGAGTGTGCCTGACCAGCAGGGCTCTCACTGGAGTATATAATAATTCTTACTTAGCTTTGTGTTTTGTTTCATATATTGAATGGGAAATATCCCAATTTTGGACACTTGGAAACAAATTATTGGTGAATTAATTTTTTATTAGACTTTATGTTTTTATTCAGATAATTATCATTTGTTATTTGAGTACAACCCTGTGACTTCTCTGACATTATTAAGTAAAAATAATAATAGAGACTCTTTAAGGGTTCACAGATTAGGTAAAATTCAAGTCCTTTTTAAAGCAAGTTATTTTATACTAGACTTTTAAGCTATTATGATTGTAATAAATTCAGTGGTCTGATTCAAACAGGCAATGATTATGGGTAGTGGAACTGGAGAAGAATGCCTTTTTAATAAAACAGACCCTAAAATAGAAACGTCTTACAAAATATTAAGTGTAGTGAAAACGTTGTTTAGGGATCCTGGAAATGACAGTAGTATTTAAAAACAGACTGATAACAAATAACAATTGTATCTAATATATGCTAAGAAAAACATTTTTTTTGTAAGTCATAGTAGTAAAGTCTTGGAAGTTATGTGTATCTTTAATGAGTAGGAACTACTGAAGCTTGTCAATTCAGTTTGTCAAAGGAGCAGATTCTCCTTTAATTATTGGCACAATATATTTTCTTCTGGATCATCTGATTCAAAATTTTAAATCTCAGTACACAGCAACTAGAGAGTAGCTCCCGCTTCTCGCAGCCAGAGAAAGCCCATGCACAGCAACAAAGACCCAGGGCACCCATAAATAAATAAAATTAAAAGTCTTTTGAATCTCTGCTATTTGCTTTTGTTAAAAAAAAAAAGGAAATAATGAGTGTAGCTTTTTTCTGACTTAAAAGTTAAAAAATGAATTTAAGCAACATACTAATCTTTGTAATGAAATAATTGAAAAATGTATTTGCTAAGTGACATCCTTTGTGATTATGGTTAAAATAATACATCCAGAATTCAGTGTTATTTTAAACTAATTTAATTATATGTTAATTTAGATAATAGAAAAATAGTCTCCAGGGTTTATAACTATTCTGTTTGTTTGGAAAGTATTTTTAGTACCTCTGCTAACTGTATGCTTTGCTCAACGTGGGCCTAGTAGGAGTGAGTAGAAAGTGCCTATGTTTTAGGGACTCAGTGTTACCGGAAATACTAATAGTAATCAGGCAATTATTACAAGTATTATAAATTTGAATAAAGGTTGAGTATGGTATAATCCGCTTTATAAATACAATGAAAAAGATAAAAATTGTTACAGGAGCACAGAGGAAGTACACCCAATCTAGGTTACGAATAAGGGAGATTTTTTAAGGGCCTTTTTGAGCAAATAAACCTGAGTTGAGTCTTAAAAAAATGAGTTAAGAGTCAGCTGGTAAGAATGGATGTTGCTTTAAGGGCATTTCAAAATGAGAAGGTAGCCTGAACAGAGGCAGAACGATAGCATGAAGTATGTAGAGAATTACATGCAGTCAGGTTTTTCTCTGCACAACATAAGGTGGGGTTTACCGTCTTATTTCACAAATACAAGTTAATTTTGATAAATACATATTCTCTGTCAACTTTAAGATGTGGCTCTGAAATTAATCAGAAACCACTGTAAAATAAAATACTTTCTATCATTTAAAGTCTTCGTCTAACTGAATTGTAAAGAGTACAAACCAAACTTATTTTAAGGAAGCTTGCGTCTCCTAGCACTGTTGCTGCCTGTAGTAGGTACTGCATCAGGAGCTGTATAGCCCTGAGTTGCTTTCAGAGGCGCTTTCAGTCGAAGTGCTTCTCTTGTCATGGAGCACAGGCTCTAGAGTGCACAGGCTCACTCGCTGACACGCGGGCTTAGTAGCCCTGTGGCATGTGGGATCTTAGTTCCCAGACCAGGGATCAAACCTGTATACCCTGCATTGGAAGGCAGATTCTTAACCACTGGACTACCAGAGAAGTCCTCAAAGTGCCATTTAGAATTCTTCTACTAGTATAAATGCAAAGAAATTTGAAAAACAGCATAAAGTGGACTGACTTATCATAGATGTGCCTTTATGCTTTTGCAGTAAGTCCTCTTTTCTCTGATTTTTGCAAGTTGTTGTGTTTACATGTTTAAAAAAATACATTTTTGTTGTTTTCTGCAGCGAATCAGTAAAACCCATGTTCTGCTTTTTGAAGTACTTTAGTCTTCAGCTGCTGGTTGATACGACTTTATTGGCACTTAGAGGAACAAAAAAATGATCTTAACCTCCTACCTGTCTTAGTGCCATAGTATACCAGTGCTAAGTCACTTCAGTCACACCTGACTCTTTGCCACCCTATGAACCATAGCCCGCCAGGCTTCTCTGTTCATGGGATTCTCCGGACAAGAATACTGGAGTGGGTTGCCATGCCCTCCTCCAGGGATCTTCCCAGCCCAGGAGATTGAACCCGAGTCTCTTATGTGTCCTGCATTGGTAGGCGAGTTCTTTACCACTAGTGCTACCTGGGAAGCCCCATAATGTACCAGAGTGTGATAGAAATAAACTTCTGTGGACCATCCCTCTTTTTCTGTTGTGTTTATAATCTCTTACATCACTGACTCAGTGGACATGAATTTGAGTAAACTCTGGGAGATAGTGAAGGACATTGAAGCCTTGGGTGCTACAGTCCATGAGGTCACAAAGAGTCGGACACGACTTAGCGACTGAACAACAAGTATTTGGGGAAGGAGTATCTTTTTTTTTTTTCTTTCTTTCTAAGAGAATCTTAGGTACATTAAAAAGAATTCTGGGTTAGAGCTTAGGTGGACTTATACTTTGACTCATTACAAATTTGCATTCTTTAAAGAACTTAGCTGATTCATGAGACTTATAGAGTGAAGTGTTTTAGAGGAAATATTCTTTTCGTGTTCCTGGCTTCCTGTTCTATTATATATAACAGAATTTTTTTAAAAATTGAAGACATTGAATTCTTTAAATATACCAGAGGTATATTTAAACATTTTTTTTTGGCTACACCAGAGGTCTTCTGGGATCTTGGTTCTCCAACCAGGGATCGAACCCTCACCCCCTGCATTGGGAGCATGGAGTCTTAACCATTGGACTTCCAAGGAAGTCCCTAAAAAAGATCATTTTAAAAGAATTTGGTGTGAAAGTTTTTGAGCTCTTGTCTCTTGCCCAAATCTAACATCAAATGTAAAAGCAATTTTATAAAAATGAATATTTGCTAATACCCTTTTCATAGAGAAGGAAATTATTTTATGACCATAATAAAACTTTCTACTAGACAGAAGCTAGAGTAGTTTGATGTAAGGGGGGAAATGTGCGATAGTTTTAAATTGAATATATTTAATTGGACACAACTGAGCAACTGAACTGACCTGAAACCTAGTGAAGTTCAAATGAGATATTAATGATACCTACAGTCACACTACCCACTTAGGACATGAAATACAGTATGACAAAAGTTCTAGATGAAAGAAGACTCATTAGGCTAACCAGTAATGTAGAACTGACTCGGTTTTTTAAAATATTGGTGAAAAAACACCCAGCCTATAAGAATCAGGTTAATTCAGTCACATACGATGCAAGCTCACGTGGGTAAGATACATAGGTGTCTTTGAAACATAATCTCAGTTCACACTGTGTTAGGTAGATAAGTCTAAAACACAAGAGGAAAACAGTGAACAAACTAGAGAAGTACAGAGTACTGTCTGTGTTCATAGAAGGGAGATCACATCTTATTGGGAGAATTAGAGACGTCGTGGAAGAAGCATTACTTAATAAACTAGGCCTTCACATCCTTCCGCATGCGGAGAAGCTTTGAGGGCTTGTGTGTATACTTGAGGAAAGTGGAATAGTGACGTCTGTGAAATAAAAGAATGAACTGAATCAGAACTGAACTGAAACCTTAGCTTCCACAATTTTCTACCTGTGTGACAGGGCAGGTCAGGGATGTTTAGGCCATCTGTAATGTGGATGTGCGTGCTAAGTTGCTTCAGTCATGTCCAGCTCTGCGACACTGTGGACTGCCACCCTGTTCATGGCTCCTCTGTTCATGGCATTCTCCAGGCAAGAATCCTGGAGTGGGTTTCCATGCCCTCCTCCAGGAGATCCTCCTGACCCAGGGATCGAGCTCAGTGTCTCCTGCACTGGTAGGTTGGTTCTTTACCACTAGTGCCATCTCGTGATGCTTAAATGAGAGTATAGTCAGCCCTCTGTGTCTGTGGATTCTGTCTAAATGGAGGGCCAACTGTATTCTACCATGTTGTATAAGACACTTGAGCATCATCTGATTTTAGTATCTGAGGGAGGTCCTTGAACTAATCCTCTGTGGATACTGAAGGACAGCGGTATCTGTAAGATTTCTGGAAAAATATGTGACACTCAGTGGTTTAGTAACCACTTTTTCCTATTTTATGTCAAAAATTAGTGGAGGAAAAGATTGGAAGGTAGTCTGGAGTCAGCAAGAAGAGCCGTGAATGCCTGGATGAGCTGCTGAAATGCATAACATTAAGCAGCTTGGGAGTGACACAGCCACCTAAGTCTGGCAGTCCTATATAGATGTCTTGGGATGAGATGGACAGGCATGGTGACTGGTTAATGAAAGATGCAGGAGTCTGAATTAGAGTGCAGTGAAGGAGAGGAGAGTTTAGGGAGAGCAGGAAGAAAGAGACAAATGGGAGAGAGATTTTTCCCAAGTAGAAATCAGGGGAATTGAAATTGATGGGTTATGTAAATCAAAAAAGCAGTCAGATATGGCTCAGGTTTTTGAATGAGGGCAGCTGGAAAAATGGCATTGCCACTTGCAAAAGCAGAGGAATTAGAAAAAAATAGCTGATTTTAGAGGGGAGAGGATAGAGAGTTTGACTTTCATGTATTTTTTTGTTCTGTGATTCTCTCACTTGCGATATGCTCCGAATCATAATGCAGGGTTTAACAGCACAGACTTTTGGAAAGTGTCCTGCTGGCTAGGTTTGAGTCCTGACTCTACCACTTAAAATTATTATATCCTTAGGTAATTGACCCTTTTGTCAGTATGTAGTGATATAACATAAAACTGCCCATCTAAACCATTTTTAAGTGTACAGTACATTCGTCTGTGTGGATCACAATAAACTGGAAAATTCTGAAAGAGATGGGAATACCAGACCACCTGACCTGCCTCTTGAGAAACCTGTATGCAGGTCAGGAAACAACAATTAGAACTGGACATGGAACAACAGACTGGTTCATAGGAAAAGGAGTACGTCAAGGCTGTATATTGTCACCCTGCTTATTTAACTTCTATGCAGAGTATATCATGAGAAACACTGGGCTAGAGGAAGCACAAGCTGAAATCAAGATTGCCGGGAGAAATATCAATAACCTCAGATATGCAGATGATGCCACCCTTGTGGCAGAAAGTGAAGAGAAACTAAAGAGCCTCTTGATGAAAATGAAAGAGGGGGGTGAAAATTTGGCTTAAAGCTCAACATTCAGAAAACAGATCATGGCATCTGGTCCCATCACTTCATGGCAAATAGACGGGAAACAGTGGCTGACTTTATTTTTGGGGGCTCCCAAATCACTGCAGATGGTGACTGCAGCCATGAAATTAAAAGACGCTTACTCCTTGGAAGGAAAGTTATGACCAACCTAGACAGCATATTAAAAACCAGAGACATTACTTTGCCAACAAAGGTCCGTCTAGTCAAGGCTATGGTTTTTCCAGTGGTCATGTATGGATGTGAGAATTGGACTATAAAGAAAGCTGAGCACCAAAGAGCTGATGCTTTTGAAGTGTGGTGTTGGAGAAGACTCTTGAGAGTCCCTTGGACTGCAGGGAGATCCAACCAGTCCATCCTAAAGGAGCTCAGTCCTGGGTGTTCATTGAACGGACTGATGTTGAAGCTGAAACTCCAATACTTTGGCCACCTGAAGAACTGACTCATTTGAAAAGACCCGATGCTAGGAAAGATTGAGGGCAGGAGGAGAAGGGAACGATGGAGGATGAGATGGTTGGATGGCATCACCGACTCGATGGACATGGGTTTGGGTTTACTCTGGGAGTTGGTGATGGACAGGGAGGCCCTGGTGTTCATGAGGTCTCAAAGAGTCAGACATGACTGAGCGCCTGAACTGACTGACTGACATTAGTCTTAAAACACTATGTACACATTGTTGTGCAACACATTTCTGGAACTTTCCATCTTGCAAAACGGAAATGCGTATATCTATTGAACAATAACTTCTTTTTCCTCACCCCTTCGCCCCTGACAAACACCATTTTATTTTTTTCCTGAGCATATGACTACTTTAGATACCAAGGTGGAAGGTGGAGGAGGGTGGGATGAATTGGGAGATTGGGATCAACATATATACATTACTATGTATGAAATGTAGATAACTGTAGATAACTAAGAACCAGCTGTATAGCACAGAGAACTACTCAGTGCTCTATGGTGACCTAAATGGAAAAGAAATCCAAAAAGAGGGGATCTATATGGATATTTATAGCTGTTTCATTTTGCTATGTAGTAGAAACTAACACAACATTGCAAAGCAACTATACTGCAGTAAAAATTACGTTAACTATTATCTTATGGTTTCTGGGAGTGAGGAATCTAGACGCAACTCATCTGGGTCCTCTGCTTAGGATTTCGCAAGGCTGCAGTGAGGGTGCTGACCTGTGTTATCATGTGGAGGCTTAACTGTGGAACAATCTCCTTCCAAATTCATTTAGAATGGTGGGAGAATGTCTTTGCAGCAGTGTGACTGAGGACCCTAACGTTTTACTGACAGACGGAGAACTCCCTCAGATCCTGGGGATTGCCTGTAATTTCTTGCTGCAGGGCTCTCTATCCATGGCACTTGGCACCTTAAAGGCTTTCAGGTAACCCTCTCACTTCAGTCTGTTCACCCAGTCTTATATAATGCAACATAATCAAGCGAGTGACACTTCATCACCTTTCCATATTCTATCGGTTAGAAGCAAGTCACAGGTGGTTCTTATCCTCAGGAGGGTTATATGAACGCACGACTCATTGGGGGGGTCACCGTTCTGTATCCACCACAGTAACTTTAAGAAGATATTAATAACTATAATCTACAATCTTACATTGAACATTTTGGTCCCTCTCAAAAGCTAGGAACAGTTGTTGATGTAATTAATAATAAAGAGGCTAATATAGGAAAAGACTAGTTAAGGTATTTATTATTTTCAGAAATGACATAAGTGAAGCTTCCCTGCTAATAATACCAGTATTTGTAACATGGTTTATAATTTCATAAGTGCTTGTAAATCCATTATTGCATTTGATTTAATTTTTAGAATAGTCTTATGAAGTAGATAGATATACCTGTTTACAGATGAATAAGGTTAGCAGGGCCCTCAAAAAAACACCTCACACATAGTAAGTGTATAATCACATATTTTAACTTAAAATCTCTTTGTTACTGTCACTAAAGTAGAATGTAGCATAGAACTGTTTGTGGTGTGAATACTCATCAAATATGCTTTGATAATGAGTAAATTTGACTTTATGTAAATATAGTAAATTTGATATGAAAATAAATGAGATTTTATAATGCAAGTGTCTGTGTTTAGCAGCACTGTATCTCTAATCCTCAGAATATTTCTTCAAGATAAGTGGCTTCTTTGTTTTAGAGATGAGATGACTAAAGTTTTAGCAGGTTGTCATTTGCCCAGAGTTATTCATTTGGTAAATAGTGGAACCGTGAGCTGACTTCAAAATCTAGCATAAGCCTATTTCAGTCAAAATACCCTCTATTTTTGCTTTGCATCACTGGATAAAGTCCTTAAATTTTCCAGTTTATAGCTTCTCTTTTTGGAGGTAGTGCATTCCATGTCTTAAAAGTAGTGTGCTGTTGAATTGTTCTCAGATTAGATATTTTAAAACATTTTATTTATGGCTATGCTGGGGTTTTGTTGCTGTGCTGGCTTTTCTCCTACTGTGGCGAGCAGGGGCCACTCTCTAGTTGTGATGTGTGGGCCTCTCATTGTGGTGGCTTCCCTTGTTGGGGAAAATAGGTTTCAGGCGTGTGGTCTCAGTAGTTGCTGCTCCCAGGCTTGAGAGCACAGGCTCAGTAGTTGCGGTGCACAGACCTAGTTGCTCCGTGGCATGTGGGATCTTCGTGGATCAGGGATCCAACCCACGTCTCCATCATTGGCCGGTGGATACTTTTACCACTGAGCCACCAAGGAAACCCCTAGATTTTTTTTTATTGTGGTAAAATACATATAGCATAAAGCTATTTTTAAGTGCACATTTCAGTAATATTAAATACATTCACATTGTTATGCCATCGCCACTACCATCCATCCCTGTAACTCTTTTCATCTTATAAAACTGAAACTCTATACCCAGTAAATAAGTCCCCAAAGCCCTTGGCAAGAGTCATTATACTGTCTTTATGATTTCACTATTTGTTTCTCATATAAATTGAATCATACAGTCTGTCTTTTATTTGACTTACCTCACCTATCTTTAATGTTCTTAAGCGTTCATCCATATTGTAGCAGAATAATGTATCTGCACTACATTTCGCTTATCCATTTATTTGTTTATGGACACTTGGATTGCTATAGTGAATAGTGCTGCTCTGAACATGGGATTGTAAATGTCTCTTTAAGACCTTGCTTTCAGACTCCACAAAAGGGAAAGGAGTAGGGATGGGTAAATTAGCAGGCTGGGATTAACATATACACACTGCCATGTATAAAATAGATAACCAACAAGACATACTATATAGCACAGGGAACTCTGCCCAAGGATTTTGTGTTCTTCTGGATGTATGTCCAGAAGTGGGATTGCTGCATGATAGAGTAATTCTATTTTAAACTTTCTGAGGAACTACCAGACTGTTTTCCACAGTGGCGGCACCATTTTACATTCCCACCAACCGCACACAAGGGTTTCAGTTTTCTGTTGATCTTTGCCAGCACTTGTGGGCTTTGGTTTTAGGGTGATGCTGGCCTTGTAGAACAAATGGGGAAATGTTTCTTCCTCTTCAGTTTTTTGGAAAAGTTTGAAAAGGAAGGTATGAGTTCTTCTTTAAATGTTTGGTAAAATGTACTGATGAAGTCATAGATCCAGGGCTTTTATTTGTTGGGAGATTTTGATTACTGATCAGCCTCTTTACTAGTTATAGGCCATGGTTATAGAAATAGAAAACAGATTTTCTATTTCTTTGTGATTTCGTGTTGATAGGTTTTGTGTTTCTAGGGACTTGTCCTTTTCATCTAGGTTATCCAATTTGTATAGTTTATAGTTTTCTCTTAAAGTGTTTTTTGATTCTTTAGAATCAGTAGTAATGTCCCCGTTTTCAAGGATTCAGTGATTTGAGCCTCCTCTTTTTTCTTAGTCTATGTAGCTGAAGTTTTGTCAACTTTGTTTAACCTTTCAGAGAACTAGCTTTTAGTTTGATCGATTTTCCTCTGTTTTTCTGTTCTCTATTTCATTTCTCTTTGTTCTAATCTTCATTATTTCCTTCCTTCTGCTAGGTTTGGGTTTAGTTTATTCCTCTTTTTCTAGTTCCTAAAGTTTTAAAATTAGGTTGTTGATTTGAGATGTCTTTTTTTTTCCCAAGTGTTTTAAAGTTGTAAATTTCCCCTTGAGTGCTGCTTTTGCTGCATCTCATGAGCTTAGCATGCTGTTTTTATTTTCATTTGTCTCTAAGTATTTTCTAATTTCCCTGTGACTTCATCTTTGATCCATCAGTTTACAATTATGTTAATTTCCACAATTTCATAAATTTTTCATTTTTCTGTTACTGATTTCTAAATTCATTGTGAAGTGATTAGAGAAGATACTTGGTGTGATACCTATCTTTTAAAATCTGTTGAGTCTCAATTTATGGCCTAACATGTGGTCTCTTGTGGAAAATGTCCCATGTGCTTGCACTCGAGAAAAATGTGTATTCTGCTGTTGAGTAGAGTATACGTTGAGTTCTGTATATACCTGTTAGATCTAGTTGGTTTATTATGTTAAGTCTGTTGAAATCTTCAAATATTAACTGTATGACTGTCTATTTCTCCGTTTCTTAGTTTTTATTCCATATATCTTCTTGCTGTATTGAACCTTTTATTAACATGTAATTTCCTTTTTTGTTTCTGTAACATTTTTGATTCAGTCTTATTTTTGTCTAATACTACTGTAGCCATTTTTGCTGTCTTTTGGTTACTATTTGCATGAAATCTTTTTTCAGTCTTCCATTTCAACTGCTTTGTGCCTTTGGATTGCAAATGAGGCTTGTGTAGACAGCATATAATTGGATCATGTGTTTTTATTTTGCCAAAATTGGAGCATTTAATCCATTGACATTTGGTGTTACAAACCAAAATTACAATAACGGTAGCTTTTTACATTAGTAACTTGTTAAAAATTCATTTCTCAGATATAAAAAGTACAGTTACAAACTGCTGTTACAGTAATACTAGCTTTCATCATTATCCATGTATATTACTTTCATATTCATGTGGCTTTGAGTTACTGTCTAGTATTCCTTCATTTCTTTCATCTGTAGGACTTCCTTGAATTGCAGGCCAGGTCTAGTGATCTTGAACTCCATCAGCTTTTGCTTATCTGGGAATATCTTAACTTCTTTCTCACTTTTGAAGGACAGTTTTGCTAAATATAGATTCTTGGTTGACAGATTTTGTCTTTTAGTACTTTGAATATATCTGCCCATTATCTTTTGGCCTCCAAAGTTTCTGATATGAAATCCACTGATAAACTTACTGAGGATCCCTTGTATGTGATGACTCACTTCTCTTGTTTTCAAGATTCTTCTTTATCTTTTTGGAAGTTTGACTATAAGACGTCTCTTTGAGTTCATCTTTCTTGGAACTCGTTAGATGTTTATGTCTTTCATAAAATTTGGTAAGTTTCAGCCATTATTTCTGTGCACTTTTCTTTGTGTCTTACTCATCCAGGACTCCCATGATATGAATGTTGGTCTGTTTGATGTCCCACAGGTCCCTTAAGTGCTGTTTATAGTTTCTTCAATCTTTCCATTCCTCAGGCCTGGTAATTTTGTTTTAATTTCAAGTTTGCTGAGTCTTTTCTACCTGTCCAGGTCTGCCTTCAAACCTCTCTAATGAATTCTCAGTTTCAGTTATTGTACTTTTCAGTTCCAGAATCTCTTTATGATCGCTTCTTAGGTTTTATGTTGCTCTACTGATAGATAGTTCCATTTTGTTAACATGAATGACTGTACACATCTTCCTTTAGTTCTTTGAGTATCTTTAAGACAGTTGTTTTAAAAATCTTTGAAAGAGAGCTAATGGAATTTATCCCAGACAGAGACAGTTTCTGATGATTTGTGTTTTCCCTTGAATAGCCCATACTTTCCTATTTCTTTGTATGCCATGTGATATTTTTTGGTTATTGAATAGTAGACATTTGAATCTAATAATGTGATAACCCTAGAAACCAGATCTTCCCTATTCCTTAAAGATTTGATGTTTTTTGTTACTGTTTGGCCTTTTGTTATTGTAGGCTGTCTCTACACTGACGATCACCCTGAGGTATAAACCTAAGGTCTTTTCAAGTTTTTTTTTGAGCCTTTTCCTGGGCATGCATGGTCACTTTGTAATTTTCTGTGCATATGCAGTTTTTTAGTGCCTTAGTCTTTAGTATTTTGCTTGTAAAGGGGGAAAAAGCAGAAAATGAAGGGGTGAAGGGCACCAGCCTTTAAAATCTGGAATTCACTTCAGATGAGAGGGAGGGACTTGTAACAGTGGGAGAAGGTGGAATAGCAATGGTGGCCAACACCTTGTCTGCACCTCTGTGATCAGAAATAGCAGGCAACGATCAGAGGTGAGATCCCTCATTTCGGAGGACAGAGTCCTTTTTGCCTGCTGTGGCTCCTGCAAGCTCTGCAAGCTGCTCTGGGACAGCTGCTTACCACTTGGCTGAGGACGGGCAGCTGCTACTGTACAAAGAGCTGAAATTGACCAAAATTAATTGTAACTTACTGACAATCCTCTTCTGGAAGTTGTAAGCCTTCAGCAGACTTCAGAGTTCCACAGTAGTTACATCAGGTGGATTCTGCTGGTGCAGTTGTTGTCCATGTGGGAGACAGATTCCTTGTGCCTCTGCTCTACCATCATCCTAATTTTCCAGTTAGATTTTAAAAGAGTACCTTCACTGATATAATTAGCTGAGGTGGTTAACATAACATTTAGTGTAAAAATACAAAGTCACTTGCTGTTTTTTCAGCAGTGATTTATATGGTCATATTACATATATATTAGGTAAACTATAATTTCTAGTAATAATTTTTGAGAGGTTGTTTTTTAATGTCTATTCTGTTATTTCTTTCAATCTCAGCAAACTGGACAGTGGCATTTGAGTAGTTTTTGAAAACTGTGAAGTTTAGTGGACTGCATCTACCTTCTGTCTTCTCCCCATCCTTTACAAAAGAATAAATGGGATGTGTCAGAAGAGAGCTGTATTAAAAGAAGAGTATTGCAAATGGCTTCAGAAGCTGTGAATGCAAAACAGGCTAGGAATCGCTTCACAAAGGGGAAAAGACAACAGCAAATAAAGAACAGATCTTCACTTGGTGATGGTGATGGAGAAGACTCCTTTCTCTTTGAAGCAAATGAAGCTTGGAAAGATTTTCATGGTTCTCTTCTTCAGTTTTATGAAAATGGAGAACTCTGTGATGTCACACTGAAGGTCAGACTGCCTTTTTTTCTTTATTTTTTCAATCTCTTCAGTGTATTATGTAAAATCATGGTCTCTATAACCACACAAGGAGAAGTTTTGGTGCTATACTTACAATCAGAATGGTTTTCTTTTCTTTTTTTTTGGTTTTATTTTCAGTCCTTTTATTCTGTTGAAGGGGAAGGGACATACATAAGGGTAAGTAAAGGGAACTTAACCTAAGAAAAATTACTAGTTAAATGTTGATATTCACTGTTCCTTAGTTTCACTTCTGAAAGTTCTGGAGCCCTAAAACAAATAGTTATTATTTGTGAAATGAATAAATGACTGCTGACCAGATAAGCTTTTAATTTAAAAATCTTGATGTATTCACTTACTCTTGAGGTGGTTTAGAAGTCAGAATTTTTTGTTGTATATGTAGCTGCACTAGTGTTTTACTGCGTGTTCCTATTCTGGTGCAAGCATACCTCTCTTTTTTTGCATTTTGCTTTATTGCATTTTACAGATAATGCATTTTTGTTTGGAGTTTTGTTTTGTTTTTTTACAGATTGAAGGTTTGTGGCAACCCTGAGTTGTTAGATGATAGTTAGGATTTTTGAGTCTTTTAAACATGATTTCTCTATGCAGTGGCAAACAAAAATCATTTGGTATGCTTTATTTTGGTGTTCTGGAACTAAACCTGCAATATCTCTGAGATATTCCTGTAATATAATCTTTGTTTCAGTATTATCATTTTTAAGTGAGATTGTTTATTTATACCTGATAGTGAACTAGACTTGGATGAAAAAGACTTTAGGAAACTGTGTCAAAGGTTATGTTGCTCTGCTACCAAAAACAGTTTTAATAAAATTGGAAAATTGATAAAGCAGTGTGAAAGAGCCTGTATTCTGATTGTTTCTCATTGCTCATTTAAAGTACTTACTATTATTCTTATCTCTCATTGTGATATTAAGCTTTTTTGAGGATTTGTGTGCATCCATGCAGAATTTTTTAACATGAGGTTTGCCACTTTGGGATCTCTTAGATTCTGCTTTCTGCTCCTGATCAGTCAGGTCATAGAGCTCAGAGTTGTGGGGATTGAGGACATCCTTGGAGAATTAGATCAGGGGACATTCAGCAAAAATCTATAAACTGAATGCATAAATTCTGAGTTTCAGGCTGAATGTCCAGGAGTATAGAGTTATACTGTAAATGACCTATATTCTCTTTAATTCTTAAACTTTTGGTGTCTTTACATATTTCGAGGTCCTAAGATATTGAGAAGACCATTAAATAATTTTACTGACTTTATATGAAATTTAGCCTTGTATACATTTTAACGAAGGAACACCGAAACTCTTTGATTTGTACAGTATATTATGTTCAGTCTAATTGCTGCTGTTCTAATTTTCAACCATACTGTGAAATTCAGTGACCCATACTAGCTTTGGCAAAAATAAAAATGTAAAATAGATTATTTGAATTTAATAAATTATCAGTTCAGTGTATCAGTATAAGCTGGAAAATAAATATTATTGACTATCAGTATATAATTTTTAATAACTATATAAAGTTTGAATATAAACTTTCTTAAGTGAGAAGTATGGATACAGCCATTTTAGGGTAAGCAATAACTAATCTCATAACTTTTCTGTGTTTTATTGCGTGACTTCAGCAATAGGTTGAAATGAAAACTTGAATCTATAGCGGAAGCCCCAAAATGCTACATTTGAAGCAGTGACAGAGGTCATTTAGAAATGAAAAACTTCATAATTTTATGATTTTAATTTTTCAACTGTAAAATTAAAATTAGATTTTTGTGAGGAATAAGTGAGTTAACATGTGAACCCTTAGAACAGTGCTTAATACATTAAATAATAAGTAACAAGTTCTTAGGATCATTATGTGTACTACTGTTATTGTTCCAAAGAGATCAGATAATGCTGCTATGGTATATTCTGTTCCTGTCATTAGGAGGAATTACAGTCTTTTAACAGGTCTGTTATTGGATTTATTTCTTAATTCTAATACAATATTTCTTAAACTTTCAGAATTTAACTATCATATAATAAAACAATTAAACCCAGTAGGATTATGGGTAGTTTATAATGCTTTGCTCAATATAAACTTCACTTTTTACATCCATATAACATTGAGGATTATACTTTGCTATATTCATCTCCTTTTTTCTATTAGCATGCTTCCTTTGATCATTATTGCTGTTAGGACAAACATTTCAGAAAGGCATTTATCAAAATTTGTTTTATTATTCATATATAAGGCCATTAGTGTGTTTTTAAATTCAAAAGTGAGCACCTAAATTGGAAACAAGTTCATTTAACAGATTATTTACTAAGGTCTTAACACAGTACACAGAGAGTATAAGTAAATCTGAATAATATGCTGTACTTGCATTGAGGGAGTTTAAGGTTTAGTTGGAGATAGACATATATACAGCTAACTAAAATACAATTTAGTAACTGTCATTTTATGACATTTTTATGGAAGCAAAAGACAGGGTCTGTTAATTATGTCTGAGAGGTGATTGGAAAGGCTTCACAAAGGAGATTATATATTATCTTAAGGTCATGCTAGGTTTACCAGAAAGGTAAAACTTATTTATATATTATGTTTATTAGTGAAAATATTTTTAAACAACATATCTCTTGGTAACACTAAAATTATAAATGAGGGAAGATTCTTAAGGGCAACAGTTTGGTTGGGGAACAAAGGGAAATTGTCTCAAAAGGGGTATTGCATAGCACTCATAATACTTAGATTATATGTCACAGATCAACAAGAATAGCATCTGCAAAGATGCTTTTATTTATGCTTTATTTAGTCTGAGGAAATGTCATTGTCCTTTTTTTTTTCATTGTCCTTTTTAAAGATCATAGTTAATTTACCTGAAGAGGTTGATAGAGATTATTAAAGGAGGACAACCCCTTCCATCATCTCTTGATGCCACCACTGAGATATGTTTCATTCATATTATTTAGCTTCTTATTTTGAAACTGCATGTTTCTGTCATGTTTAAAAATTTTTTTAAAATATTTATTTATTTAGCTTCACTGGGTCCTAGTTGTGGCATGGGGGAATCCAATTCCCCAACCAGGGACTGAACCCAGATCCTTGCATTGGGAGCACCAAGTCTTAGCCACTGGACCACCAGGGAAGTTCCTGTGATTTTTTTTTTTTAATAAGTATTTATAGGATTCTAATGAACATGTTCAAGACTCTTAAGTGTTATAATTATTTGCCATCAAAACTTTCAACTGATCAGGTAAGAATAGTGCTCTGAAAGATTGCAGAGAAACAAAATATTCAAGCTCCATTAGAGTAGCGTACTTCCAAGAGGTAAAAATGATAAAAGTTATCCTTATAAATGTAACAGTTCCTGACTGGAGAGCAGACATAACCTAATAAAAGAAATGATAAAGGAGAAAGTGATTTTATATTTAACACTTAAGTATTCTATGTTAACTCTAATAAAATGATGATCACTTCTACTTTTGTCCGTTCAACTAGTAAGTCAGTATTTTGATTTTTTTTCATATTGCTCAGAAGAAGGGATATTTGAGTATTTATATCCATAGATCCTTGTTTATTTGATCACCAAAATGCTACCTAAAATTTATTATTTTCATTGTGCAAGTTTTTTAAGTAAATGTGAGATAATACTGTAGAATAGTCAGTGTGGCTAGACATTGTGATATGGTAATTCACTGCAAGTCAAGACATTTTCTTGAGTCTTAAACATTTAACCCCTTCTTGACTTTGACAGTTAAACATGTTTTTGGCTACTCAGAGTGATTAAAATTGGTGAATTATTGAAAAAACTAGGTAATTGAGCTAAAATGGCAAAATTACTACATTCGATTAAACTGAAAAATTAAAATACAGCTTATAAATGGATGTAAAAGGAGACTTGGGTATATAGGCTTTTCCCCTCCTGCTTTGTGTGTCTTAGGGACTTTTATTTCAATGTAGTCCTCAGACATTTAGTTTGAGTTACTGTTAAGTGGCATAACTGTAAACATTTCAACTTAATGTATACTTTAGTTTTTGTTTTAATGGTTTTTTAAAAAATTTAGTATGTGTTCAACAATTCATGTTAATGGGATTATACAATTAATACTTAGAAATGAAGTAAATCCACGTAAGAACAACAGTTTGTAAAAGAATAGTTCACAGGATAGCCAAGTTTTTAAAAAGTACTAAAAATGTAAAAATTAAATCAGTTGAAAAATTGTTCGGTTATTGGGGTTTCCTACATGGCTCGGTGGTAAAGAACATGCCTGCCACTGCAAGAGACACAGATTAGATCCTGGTTGGGAAGATTCTCTGGAAGAGGAAATGGCAACCCACTCCAATACTCTTGCCTGGAGAATCTCATGGACATAGGAGCCTGGCGGACTACAGTCCATGGGGTCACAAATAGTCAGATGTGACTGAGCAACTCAAAGGGCATTTATAAGCAAAACCATTTTGTATCTTGTAACATTCCTTAGGCCTTTTCTTTCGAAGTTCTTATTTTAAAATCAGTTCCCAGATAATGAAACACAATTGTATTACATAATCACAGTGTTACATGGAAACAGGATAATTGCTAAAACACCACTATCTTATTACTTATTGATTAATATACAGTGCTGGAAAAACTGAGTACCTACTATGTTAAAAAGAAGATAAATGTAAGAGGTACAAACTTATGTATGGAATTAGTACAAGGAAATGTTGTACAACATGGGGAATATAGCCAATATTTTATAATAACTAGAACATTACAGAGGATGAGATGGTTGGATGGTATCACCAACTCAGTGGACATGAGTTTGCTCAGGCTCTGGGAGTTGGTGTTGGACAGGAAAGCCTGGCGTGCTGCAGTCCATGGGGTTGCAAAGAGTTGGACACAATTGAGTGACTTAAGAATTGAGTGAAGTAGAATATAACCTTTAAAAATTGTGAATCATAATATTGCACACCTGTAACCTACAGCAACTATACTTCAATAAAAAAAATATGTCCTCTCAGTATCAAGAACTTCCAGATGGAAATAGATGTGTAAAAACATAAAGCTGTGAGTATTAAAAAGAATACCTGGAGTATGTATGGAATATTAGAATGATTCCCACTTAAACATATCACCTAATGCAAAAGTCATAAAGAGATAGGTTGGTTGATTATAAAAATCCATGGAGGATGAATTTATAGCACACTTAGAAAAGAAGTCTTGAAATATATATATGACAAATGACTAACATTCCAAAAGTCGGAGGCATTCTTACAAAGAAAAGAGTTCAAAGAAGACATAAAAGTAGTTCAAAATTTATGAATGATTTAATCATATTAGTAAAAGATAAAACTAAAACAGAGACATCATTCATTGAATTGGCAAATATTTAACAAGTTAACACTTAGAATTTGGCACAAATATTGTAAGATCAGAAAGGGACAATTTAACAATATGTATCCAAACTGTACCTGTCCTTTGAAGCAGCATTACTGTTTCATGTAGAAAATTATTAATAGAGAGTGGATACAAAGATTGTCTTACAACAAAGTTCACTGCTGTGTTTATAATGGCAGTTACAGGAAGCAGTCTAATTTTTCAGCAGTTAAAGCAGTGATGTTTCAGAGTTTTTTATTACATTTCTATAAAATGTCATTTCAAAATGATTTAAATAGGGAATGAAAAAACTTCAGTGAAGCTCATAATACTACTAAATATTGATTTGTTTACTTGCTTCAGTTTTCTCAGTGATAAATTGTGGATAACGATAGTATCTACTCATAGGACCATTGGGACAATTAATTAATATATGAAAAACAGAATGAATAGTGCCTGACACAATAACTATAGTTAGCAATACTGTGTTGTATATTTGAAAACAGCTACGTGAGTAGATCTTAAAAGCTCTCGTCAGAAAGAAAAAAAATGTATATTAGGTGATAGTTACTAAAACTGTGGTAATCGTTTCACTGTGTGTGTATATATATATCAAAACATAGTGTTGGATACCTTAAACTTATATCATCTTAGATGTCAGTAAAATTGGAAAAAAAGTTTTAAAATAAGGGACTCATAGACCCTAAGGAAAACATGGTGCCTGATACATAGTAAGTCCTGGGTAATATTTGCTGTTATTCATTAATACACAAAATGCTTCTGAAATGTGAGATAATATAGAAAAATATAGTTTTATGATATGCACATTATAGATACATGTATAAAAGATTTGATTCTAATTTGGAAGAGGAAAATTGACTGACTTTTAAAAATCAGCCTAGGTTGACAGTAAGTGACCAAAGGATTACATTGTTAAATGCACTAAAATTGTCTGGAGATTTTGTCCCTGCTATAGCATATCCTCTATGCCAATCTCAGGTTTATCTTGTTATTAAACTGAGTCTGTTTTTGTTTTTCTTTTGAACAGGTTGGCTCAAAGCTAATCTCCTGTCACAAACTGGCACTGGCTTGTGTTATTCCCTACTTCAAAGCCATGTTTCTCTCTGAAATGGCTGAAGCCAAGCAAACTCTGATTGAAATAAGAGATTTTGATGGTGATGCAATAGAAGACTTGGTAAAGTTTGTCTATTCTTCACGGCTCACTTTGACGGTTGACAATGTCCAGCCTCTCTTATATGCAGCCTGTATTCTACAGGTTGAACTGGTGGCTAGAGCTTGTTGTGAATACATGAAGTTACATTTTCATCCCTCCAACTGTCTGGCTGTAAGAGCCTTTGCAGAAAGTCACAATCGAATAGACCTAATGGACATGGCGGATCAGTATGCCTGTGAGCATTTTACTGAAGTGGTGGAGTGTGAAGACTTCGTAAGTGTTTCACCTCAGCATCTCCATAAGCTTTTGTCCTCCAGTGACCTAAATATTGAGAATGAAAAGCAGGTCTACAGTGCTGCCATCAAGTGGCTTCTTGCCAATCCTCAACATCATCCCCAATGGTTGGATGAAACACTTGCACAGGTGAGGACAAATAAGATTGTATATAGAAAGGAAATGATAGGGAAACAAATCAGCGTGTTCCATTTACCAGAAAAGGTAGGGATTATCGATTGATGTAATATAATGTGAAAATAGCTTTGACTCTCACTTTCCTGTACCATTTACAGATAAGTCTCAATATGCTATATTTGAATTAGAAATGTCACTACCTGCTTTTTAACCTGAATATTTACAAAGCCCCTTTGAGATAGTAGTAATGAATATTTTATTTATGCTGAAATGTTCTGCGGAAACAGCTCTAAATTTATAACTATTTTATAAAGTTTCTAAACTTACTGAACTGCTTTGCTAATGGAAGTTTATTTGTTCCTAGTGCATATAGGTTTGTTCTTCAAAGAATTAGAAGACGTCACTTTGTTTTCTTCCCTCACCATTTTGTAGCTTCAGAAATGTCTCTTTTTGTTTACTTTTCCTATCAATAGGAGTTTCTTAGATAGGGAGATGACAAATAGGCCTTAGAATTACCTTGACAATAAGTTGGTCTACAAAACCAAAAAGTTTTATTATCTTGCACTTGTATCAAAAATTTGTGTGTGTGTGCCTTTAACTCAAAATCACATTATGGGGTTTGATTGTCCCTTTACTAGACAGTCAGTGCATCTTTAAGAGAAGAATGGTGAGTGCCTCTACTGAAAGAAGGGGATTATCCCTGAGTATAACCTTCCAAGTTGAAGAAAACAACACCCGTTTGCTTCAGATATGAGCATGCGTGTGTGTGTGTGTGTGTGTGTGTGTGTAAGAAATCACATTTCCATATGTTTGGTCTTAGCATTAAAAGGCAAACAAACATAGCAGCACAATTATGTTTTGATTGTACCTTTTCTTTAACAGCAAGGGGACTTAGGATTATGATAGTACCATTTTGGGAAGTGAGTAAGTAACTTGAATTAAGACAATTTAACTATTTTATCCAGTCTACTTAAATCTGTATTTAAAAGGGGGAGGATATAGTTAACATATAATCTGATTTCATTAGTACAGACCAGTACTGGGAATTGCTTTAGAACTTGGCACAGTGAACTTCATTCACATGTTAGAAAGTAAATGAGATTTGAAGAGAGAATTGCTGCAATGAAAGCAGAGAATGAGCTCTCCAATTGCAACTGACATTTATATCTGCAACTATTCACTATCCTTAGGTTCGTTTGCCGCTGTTGCCAGTTGACTTTCTCATGGGTGTTGTGGCAAAAGAACAGATTGTCAAACAAAATCTAAAATGTAGAGATTTATTAGATGAAGCAAGAAATTACCACCTTCACTTGAGTAGCAGAGCAGTACCTGACTTTGAATACTCTGTTCGGACTACCCCGAGGAAGCATACTGCTGGTAATTAAATTACTCATTTTATTAACTCTGCTGGAAGGAGTTTTGTTCTTTTTGAGGGTTGTTCTATGAATGTCTAAACCTAATTGTAAGATTATTTAGTATCGATTGTCCTAAAGTAGTAATTGGCAAATAAGGTTATGTATGAATTTTTACTGTACATGACTTCAGATAGTTTTATTAATAAGCCAATTTTTTAAAAAGCCATAACAAGACATATACACTCTGAGGAGTCTGCTGATATGTCTTTTTCTTGAGAGTCTTTTTGATTTCTTCTAAGCAGAATTAGTTCCTCTGTCATTTTTGCTTAAATGACACTTGCTTTGCACTTTTTTCACTGTGTTGCAGTGAAATTTATTTGACGTTTTGAGCCTTTCAAAGACACGTAAGTATCTTAATAGGTTTGTATCACAGGTACCAGGCATGGAGCTTGCTACGTGTTATATATTTAAATATTTGTTTTTTCATTTCACCACAGCAAAAAAGGTACTAAATACATCTAATGTTAGTATAACAGACTATATTAGACTCTTAGAATATAAAGCTCTTATACTTGAGAGGCAAGTAGTTTTGCTTTCATTTGCCATAGTTTTCTGACTTTGTTTTCCTGAGAAAATAAGTCTGTGTTCACTTATGTTACTCTTCATGAAGAATATGTTTGCAAGACAAGGGGAAATAAATGTGGCCTATGAATTTAGGAATCAGTAGTCTGAACAGAGACTTCCTATACATCTGCTGTGACCTAATGGGGTTATTAAATAAAGAGATTTGTGAAATAACCTAAAAAAAAGGCAATACATGATCATGAATAGTGGGATTTTATCTTAGTAGTATGAAGAAAGTTTGATTGTGGTACCTATTAAGAAGTTGTTGTTCAGTCACTCAATNTTCATGACATATCTAACGCTCGTCTGTGTGGACTGAAGCTTTAACAGCCATTTAGGGCCATGAGAATGGAACACACAACCTAAGATTGGTGAGTGCTCAAAGAAGCCTTACTCCCTGAGGATTTCATAGTGTCACATACCAGGCCTGCACCACCTACTACTTATTTTACAAGAGAAAGAAAGAATTTCTACAAAGTTCAAGACTCTCATTGCTGTTGGTTAGTCACTAAGTTTGTGACCACATGGACTGTAGCCCACCAGGCTCCTCTGTCCATGGGATTTTCCAGGCAAGAATACTGGAGTTGGTTGCCATTTCCTCCTTCAGGGGATCTTCCCATTCCAGGGATAAAACCTGAGTCTCCTGCCTTGACAAGTAGATTCTTTACCACTAAGCCACCAGGGAAGTCCTCAAGAATGTCATACCAAATTTTAATATTCTGTGAAGCAAAACCTAATCCAAATGGATACATTTAAAAAAATGTGAGCATAACACATATAAACACAGACACACTAAATAAAAATATAACCCTACTGCCTTTTATTGTTCAGCCAACTTTTCCACTTGTCACTTTTTGACTTTGCTAAACCTTGATGACACAGCTCTGCTACATTTAAGTAATGTTTACCACCAACATAGCCCCTGAGAAATCTTCTTCAATAGCATCGTCGAAAGCAATTTTCCAGCATCTGATTTTGGTGTAAATCATTAAGATTTTTGCTTTGGCATGCTGCAATTACAGCCAGGCAGGGCTGCAGCCTGGAATTAATCAAGAAATCGCAACCAGGTCAGCTTCAAAGGACTTCATTCCCGTGGGAGATGATGTCAAGGGCAGGGGGAGGAGTGACTGAAACTTAACCAACAAGGCAGAGAGTTGGTTGTTATCCCTTGCAGATATAATAAACACCAAAATCTAGATTGAAAGAGGCAATTGTGCAGCAAGATAAATTTATTTGCAAAGAAAAATCTGGAGTCTTCTGAGTAAGTGCAGGAAAGACGGTTCTGTGGTAGGAGCTCTGGGGAGCATTAAACCGGAGCACACGGGAGTAGACAAAACAGAGTTTGGGAAAGGGTGGTGCTGATGAGAAACACGAGCCATATGATAACAGCAATTAACCTGAAAGTGAGGAAATCAGTGGGCTTCCCAGGCAGCTCAGTGGCACAAAAGTGAAGTGAAGTGAAGTCGCTCAGTCGTGTCTTTGCGATCCCTTGGACTGTAGCCCACCAGGCTCCTCTGTCCATGGGATTTTCCAGGCAAGAATATTGGAGTGGGTTGCCATTTCCTTCTCCAGGAGATCTTCCCGATCCAGGGAGTGAACCCAGGTCTCCCACATTGTAGGCAGACGCTTTACCATCTGAGCCACCAGGGAAGTCTCAGTGGTGGGGAATCCACCTGCAAGTGCCAGAGGGTTTGATCCTTGGTTCGGGAAGGACCCCTGGAGGAAGAAATGGCAACCTACTCCAGTATTCTTGTCTGACCTGGTTGCAATTCCTTGATTAATTCCAAGAAAATGCCATGGACAGAGAACCCTAGTGGGCTATAGCCCCGTGGGGTCACAAATAACTGGATACAACTGAGCAAGTGAGCACACAAGAGGAGATGAGCATATCCTGTCTGATTAGCCATTCAACTGCCCCTTTTCTGGGTGACCTGAGTGGCCCCAGAAGTTATTCCAACATTTACCAGTGGCTTGGAAAGTCCCCTTTGAAAAGTGGGGCTAACAGGAGCTCGGGGAAGGGCACATAGCTTCAACCTCGTTTTCTCATCTGTTTCTGACCCACTACCTCCATCCTCAGAAAGCTCAAACAAAACTCATACTTTTATCACAGTTTAAAAGCATTTCCACATATATCTTTGATGCTCATAACATTTCCGGCGAGGATCTGAGTCCCAAAGAGTTCCACTTCTTTCACAAGCACCACCGAGTGATTCATTTTTACAAGAGTCTGCTCCAGGTGGCGCTGGCGGTGCAGCTGCAAAGTCAGAGGGAAGGAGAGGAAGAGGGAGGGGAGCCCGCGTGAGCAGTGGCAGAAGCCAGAGCACAAGGAACACTTGAGAAGAGCTGTTTGCTTTGGATGAGGATTCATGACCCAGAGAAGGAGGAGGTCAGAATGCAAAGGCTGTGGGGCTCGGATTGTGAAGGACTGCTTCGAATGTCAGGCAGAGACCTGTGTTTTGATTCCATGGTCAATGTGAAGTCAGGGGGTATCCATCTATGCAGGCTAATCACATGCCTTAAGACCTGGCTTTGGGGAAACTAACCTGATCTTGATGTGTAGGTTGTACACAAGTGCAGAAGCTTGAGACAGGGCAGAAACTTTGGGGGAAAGTTTGTTCCTGTTGTTGTTCGATCACTCAGTTCTATCTGACTCTTTCTGACCCCACAGACTGCAGCACGCCAGGCCTCCCAGGCCTCCACTGTCTCCTGGAGTTTGCTCAGATCCATAGTCGGCGATGCTATCTATTTCATCCACTGCTCCCTCCTTCTCCTTTTGCCTCCAGTCTTGCCCAGCATCAGGGTCTTTTCCAATGAGCCGATTCTTCACATCAGGCAGCCAAAGTATGGGAGCTTCATCTTCAGCACTTCTATCAGGAGAAAGGTTTACAGGGTGACAAAATTTTCCGTACACATTTGTACCCCCCAGTTTTTCTTTATGGCCAAAGTCATTCCTAAGCTGAGGTTTCCTTTACTTTTGGATGTTCCTACATTCAGAGCCTAAGCCAAGTCTGAGCATCTGAGAAGCCCATGTGCACGTCTCTTAAGGGACCATGCTCTTTCTCCAGCAACTGCCCAACGTCACCACAAAACAAATAAGTGTGACTATTGACAGAAAGCAATAACCCTTCCTACATCTGTTGAATAAATTGCCTATTAGCAGTCCCATACCATAATTCATGTCAGATTATGCAGATTCAGCCCTTATGGATGAGTGGAAAAATCTTATCATTAAGTGAAGTTCTATACCAAATCCCTAAGCATTTTCTTATTATTTCCTAAAGCTGTTCCTCCTTCCGGCTCATCCCTGAACTTTCTGAGAGCTAGCTGAATCAAAGATAAGCAAGAAGTTCATACTCTCTGTATACCATTCCTCTGGGGAAGAGCCTCTTGGGTGCTTGGGATTTATATTATAGAGCCACAATTTAAATGCAGATTTTTAACTCCCATGTTGAGCAGCCAAGAAGGAGGTTTCTGACTTGATTAAAATACTGATGCATAAATTTTATACTTAACAGTCTTCTTTCTACAATGGGGTGGTATTGAAGAGATGTTTTTAATGAACTTGTGGGACATGCATGAGGTCTCCAAGAAAGTTTATTGTTCATAGATTGGTTTTCTAAGTCTTAAAGGAACAGGGGTCTGCTACTTTTAAAACAGTATTTTTAACCATGTCTCTCACCAGTGTAAGCTTATAAACTGATGGGACGTGTTACTACTTGGTTTTGTTGGGAGACAAGGGAAAACAGCTAAGAGATAGGAGATAAAGTGTGGAGTGAGCATCAGGCTGAATGCTGCTGCTGCTAAGTCGCTTCAGTCGTGTCCAACACTGTGTGACCCCATAGACGGCAGCCTACCAGGCTCCACTGTCCCTGGGATTCTCCAGGCAAGAATGCTGGAGTGGGTTGCCATTTCCTTCTTCAGTGCATGAAAGTGAAAAGTGAAGTCCCTCAGTCGTGTCCGACTCTTCGCGACCCCATGGACTGCAGCCTAGCAGGCTCCTCCGCCCATGGGATTTTCCAGGCAAGAGTACTGGAGTGGGGGGCCATTCCCTTCTCCGAATCAGGCTGAATAGGGTTTTGCAATTTGGGACTGGGAAGATATCAAGTATCTTGAGCCTCAATTTCATTATTTATAAAGGGTGGTTACCATGATGAATGAGATAGCAACTAGACAGCACCTGAAACATAGACATCACACAATAGCATCTGGGTTTGCCACTTACTTTATGAACTTGTATAAACCATTTGACACGCTCATCCTTAATTTCCTCTCCTGTAACAATGAGAAAGTTTAGTTTAGGGGATCTCCTAGGCTGCTTCTGGGCTTCCCTGGTGGCTCAGCCGGCAAAGAGTCCATTGCTATCCAGGAGACCTGAGTTTGAAGCCTGGGTTGGGAAGATCCCCTGGAGAAGGGAAAGACTACCCTCTCCAGTATTCAGGCCTGGAGAATTCCATGGACTATATAGTCCATGGAGTCACAAAGAGTCAGACAGAACTGAGCAGCTTTCACTAGGCTGCTTCTAGTCCTAAAAACAATGACTCTCTGACTCTAAGCATCACAATTATTATACTAATCAATATGAATATGAACACATACGTGTTCGTATGTGGGCAAGCAGTGATAAGTGGTTCACTATATTACTTGCTATGTAGACAGCAAATAGTATGAGAATAAGAGAGAAGAGGGGAAAGCAAGCAAAACTGAGCTATTCCTTACTCCCTTTCCTAGCTACACATGGGCCATCACTTCAAGGAAAAGAAAGGGGGATATCTTGGGGGGAGATGGTGAAAAAAAGAAAAAGTCAAGAAGGAAATTAAAACAGAAGTATATATAACAAATATCATGCAAGATGTACCATATAAAGCAGAAGATACATAAAAATTCTATACTAGAGACAACAGAGCCTCTTTTTTAATTTATTGGAGTATAGTTATTTTACAATGTTATGTTGGTTTCTGCTGCACAATGAAGTGAATCAGCTGTCTGTGCACATATATCCCCTCCCTTTGAGATCTCCCCTCACACTATCCCACCCATCTGGGTCATCACAGAACACAGGGCTGAGCTCCCTGTGCTATGCAGCAGGTCTCCACTATCTATCTATTTCACCCATGATAGTGTATATATGTCAGTCCCAACCTCCCAGTTCAACTCACCTCTCCTTCCCTACCCTGTGTCCACACACCCTGTATCCACACCTAGTCAGCAGAACTTCTAAAAGCCAAAAGGTAAACATCTTTCCTTCTCTTTCACATTTAAAGATCTTATCATCATGAAGACAGCCTCGGGACTCAAGTACAAACAACTCTCAAAAGCAGTTCTAATTCTATTAGATCTTGTTCACAATGACTAAGCAATCTAGTAGACAAGTCCAGTACACAGAGGTTTTGGAGGACTGTACTGCTTCTAAACCCAGACAGTGAGAAATGGGGTGGAGAAAAGTCTTAGTGAAAGTGTTAGTCTCTCAGCCATGTCCAACTCTTTGCGACCCCAAGGACTGTAGCCTGCCAGGCTCCTCTTGTCCATAGAATTCTCCAGACAAGAATACTGGAGTGGGTTTCCATTTCCTTCTCCAGGGGATCTTTCTGACCCAGGGATCGAACCCGGGTCTCCCACACTACAGGCAGATTCTTTACCATTTAAGCCACCAGGGAAGACAAAAGACAAAGAGAGTGAATGTCATTTGTGTTTGCCAGCTGCCAAAAGGAGACTGTTGTTGAAAATGTTGTAAATTATAAGGACCATCCATACCCACTCCTTAGGAAGCAGTAGGTCTTCCTTCATTAGGCAACAACAACATTCTTGGGAACTCAGTAAGAGAAAAGTTTCAACCGCAGGCAGTACTCAAGCAAAAGTCATGTGGTTACTCCTCAAGAAAGTTCACCGAAGACATTCTTGGCATTTCATCATTCTATTACAGACAATGAAGAAAGGAACATGTTGGTTATACTGAATTCAGGATACTTATGCCTGATTAACCAAAAGAAGAAAAAATTACTCTAACCCCACCAGGAAGAGCCATGTTGATAATGTGTTTTGAGATCTTAAGCCATAAATTGATGAACTTGGTCGCTTGAAAAGAATCCCCTCAAAATTACATTTCTGGTAATACTATTTGCTACTCATGGACAGAGGAGCCTGGTGGGCTACAGTCCACGGGATCACAAAGAGTCAGACACGACTGAGCGACTTCACTTCTTCATAATAATCTTTTTCTGCCTCCTGCCAATATTTTCATGTCTCTCTTTTCTGAGTGGACCTGTCAATAGCTCTCTGTTTTGTGTCTTATGTATGATTCACATGCTGCCTGCCACTTCTGTTTTTGCCTCTTGCCATTTATGAGCTTGAATTCTTTGCAGTCTTGCCTCTGACCTCAATATGATCCTGCTATGACCCTCTCCCTGTAGAACCCAGCTTTCCCCATCTGCTAAGACTGGAGCAGAAGGATTTTCAGGATTCTGCACTTCACCACCTGAAGAGACTTGGCATTAAGGCACTAGGGCACTTTTTCTCTCAGAGAGTCAGCAAGGTCAAAGCTAGATTCCTAATAACATTAAGGACTTTTTCACTGTTGAAATTTGCGAAAGTGGTAGTGGATAAAACTGCTGCCGCCATAGTACAAACCAAGGCCATGGCTCCAGGTACACACAAAGCCCTTCTGCCACAGCCAGGAACAAGCACTATGGTTGTCTCAAGGAAAGTAAGTAAAGTCGCTCAGTCGTGTCTGACTCTTTGCAACCCCACGGACTGTAGCCTACCAGGCTTCTCCGTCCATGGGATTCTCCAGGCAAGAATACTGGAATGGGCTGCCACTTCCTTCTCCAGGGGATCTTCCCGACCCAAGGATTGAACCCGGGTTTCCCGCATTGGAGGCAGACACTTTAACCTCTGAGCCACCAGGGAAGATACTCGTCTCAAGGAAAAGCTCTGTGTAAATGTTTGGACTGTGACTAAACTTGCTGCTTTCTCCACGGAACGCCATTTTGACTTGGCACAACAATTGATAAACTAGAACCTACTCAGGCATGGCAGATATTTTGTCAAAAATGAACAGAAGGAGCCTATCACTTCAAGAAAGATAATGACAGTGTTTGCTTCCAATAATAATATTTGGGCTCTCAAGCAAAAATTAGAATTTCCGAGAACTAGAATTCACTACCTGAACTTGACATATCCCAGTACTTAAAGATCTTTTTTATGAGATCAGTGGTGATATTGATGAATATGATTTTTATGTTATATAATTGAATGTGTAGATATTTGGAAGATTTATATAGCTCCATGAATCAATATTTTCCAAAACACCAATACACACTGCTATAAAATCATGCATGTGTAAAAGATCCACTCAAAGTGCAAAACAGAGCAATAGATTTTAATGTAATAGAGTAGAAAAGTTTATTAATGTGGCTTCAGATTTCATATAGCAAATAACCTCTCAGGAAGTACAACTTGTCAAGCTTTGTTGTAATATCAAAGAAAAATATCCACAGTCATCTGAAAAACCTCAGCATACTCCTCCTGTTTTCAACTACATATCAGTATGAACAAGATTTTCTTCTTGTATATTGCTCAAAACACAATCTCAACAGATTGAACACAGAGCCTATATCCTGTGGAGTGCAGCCTCAATAGCTGATTAGATCCCTAGTTCGTGGGTCTCCCAGACTCCCTGTAGATGCCCCCTCACTTGTGTTTGCTATAAAGGCTCTCTGTATCCCTTACTTTCCATTGACCATCTAATCATCCAGCAACACTAGCTGTTAAATACTATTATTATTGCCATTAACCTGAGACAAGGTGATTCCGATTAATCTGGCTGGTATGTGGCAACACAGAAGCTGAAACCAAGGTGGACCAACTCCAGAATCCAGCCTCCCACCTACCACACTTCACTGTTTCTCTGCCAGGACCCTCTCCAGGTGAGGGATATCTTCAACTGAAAGCTTAAGCCATGTTCTTCAAACCAGCTGAAAAGACTTCATGCCTCCTGAAACTAACATTTTTCCTCCTAGTTGTTCCTCTGAACTAAAATATGAGTTGGTATGATCTGAATGGTACTCCCCCCAAACTCATACGTCAATTTGGAGTCAGGATCTTTGAAAGGAATTTAAATTCGAATGAAGTCACGAGGGTGAGGTCCTCACAGTTGGTATTATTGCCTTTACAAACGACAGCAGAGAGCTTGTGTTTTCTCTCTCACCCCTCACTTGAAAGCACCAAAGAAAGGCCATCTACAACCCAAAGGGAGGGCCTCACCAGACACCCACCCTACTGGCACCTTGATCTTGGACTTCCAGTCTCCAGGTCAGAGAGAAATAATGTCTTATTGTTTAAGCCACCTAGTCTGTGGTAGGAGGTTATAGAGACTCAAGTAGACTAACAGATGAGCACACAACTTTGTTTTTTAGTTCTCCATTTCACTTGAACTGCAGTTAAGATGCCTCTTGGTTTAGTTTTTCTCAGTAACACATGACTAACCAGTGCTATCCTGAAAATGAACAGACTGATAGAGGACTATGTTTGGGCAGAGTGGCCATCCTTCCCCAGGAGGTCTTCAGGCTCTGGAAGATCCACAGCCCTGTTCCCAATCATAGAAGGCAGAAGAGATTCGCCCCTGGAGTTTCTACACACACGTTACATTCTCACTACTTTTAATCTTCTGGTTTTTTTTAATGTCCATATTCTCCTAACTTTTTGGGAAACATGTAATGATATTTAACTTGAATTCCAAGGCTACAATGGATTTTGCTGATTAGAAATGGAGGTTTCTTGATGCAGTACCTTAATCCTCCTTAAAGACAGTGCCTGGGGCTCTCTGCAGCTGTAAATTATAAAAACAAAAGCTGGATTAAAAAATATGCATGTGCAGTGAATAATTATTTAAAATGCAACACATCAGGCTTAAAAAGTATGTAATAATGTATCCTTGGGATAAATGAGTCATTAGAGGTATAACTCTTGATTATTGGTTGCTCTTCTCTGGTTTTATAATGTAGACAGTATGTAGCCCGCCAGGCTCCTCTGTCCATGGGATTTCCCAGGCAAGATTACTGGAGTGGGTAGCCATTCCCTTTTCCAGGAGATCTTCTTGACCCAGTGATGGAACCTAGTCTCCTGCATTGAAGGCAAATTCTTTACCATGTGAGCCACAGGGAAGCCCAATAATAAAAATAACTCCAATGGGAAAAATTAACCCATATCTTTCTCTTCTTGGGCCCAGAGACAGAGACAGATAACAGACCTGAGGAACCTTTCTGCTTCTATAGCAACAGGCACCATCTTCATTATTCGCATGATTCCTCCATTACTTGCACTCAGAGAACATTTTTTTCTTTCAGACACATCTAAATTTACAACCACACACGTAATTATTTGCCATGAGACTGTAAGCTCTGAGGGCAGACCCTATGTTTATTTTTTGCTGCATCGTACTCCTAGCTTCAGTTCAGTTCAGTCGCTCAGTCGTGTACGACTCTTTGTGACCCCATGAATCACAGCACACCAGGCCTCCCTGTCCTAGCTTAGGGTGATGTATAACTCCAGGTTGCTTGGAACTGTCTCGGTTTCAGCACTAAAGGTCCTGCATCTCAGGAAATGTCTAGGTTGCAGGCAAACCAGGATAGCTGGTCTCCATGTGCTAGCACCCACGTCAATAAACAGGTTTTGAATGAAGGAACAGCCATAAGTAGTAGCGTTATGTCGTGCCTAAAGGAAATAACATGCATTAAAAATAAACCAAGTGTTTGTTAGGAACCTGACTGTGGAGCGAGATGATGCTCGGTCACAAAGTCATGTCTGACTCTTTGTGACCCCGTGGGCTGTTACCCACCAGGTTCCTCTGTCCATGGAATATTTCCAGGCAAGAATACTGAAGTGGGTTGCTGTTTCCTACCCCTAGGAATCTTCCCACCCAGGGGTCGAACCTGCATTTCTTGCATCTCCTACTTGGTAGGTCGATTCTTAACCACTGCACCAAAGATAGTCTGGGTTCAACTCCCAGCTCCACCACTTACCATCTGTGTGAATCTGACCTTGGGTTACTTCCTGTGCTGCCATCTCCTCATCTGTAAAACTGGAAGCTAATGGTATCAGCCACAAAAGGGCTGTTTGAGAATCAAGATTGTTAACATATGTAAAGCATTTAGAACAGTGCCCACTGAGTGTTATTAAAATTCATGAAAACCTTTAATATAGTACTTGGTCTGATAGATGTCTGAGCTTATTTAACTTAGTATGGGCAGGAATAAGCCTAGGCCAAATTGTGAGCAAAGTGAGATTGTTCTTCAATTGACTGTTTTCTAGGCTAGTCAGAAACCAGATCAGGTGCCTCACTCCCGGCTATTCCGTATAAGCCCAGCTAACGCAGCCCCCACCATGGAGCACTCTCCCACCATCTGCTCCAGACTCGTCCCTTTCCTGTTCATCAACACACACTCTGTCTCCATCATTGCCTTTGCCCTGCTACAGAGCTGAGTTGCTGGTGGTTGTTGAGTTCGGTTGTACTGAAAAGCCTCCTCCCCATCTTATTTCATGTCCCTTCCACAGGGATTTAATTTAAAGAGAATTCCCAGAAACCTCATCCTTAATCTAGGGGAATTAATCTCTAATGATTGGTACTTGATGCTATGTGGAAGGGGAGGAGAGAATTTGAAAACAGGGTCATTTCAATGGCATATTGCAAATCACCATGAGGACAACTGCCTGCTCCATGGAGAACTGGTTTGGCTGGATGCTATCTCTGAAAAGTGTCACTTTGAGACGTATATTCATCACTGGTTATCTAATATGTCCTGATGCTGATTATGTTGGAAAGCTGCAAACAGATGAAGACTTATCTCTTACACTTGAGTAGAGGTGCAAGGAAAAGTAGCCTGAAGAAGTCATTTGGGGAGAACAGAAGCTGTCAGCAACCACCTATTTGTTAGGGAGAATTTCTGGAGGCAGACAATTCTTTGAGAGACGATTGAAAATGAAGCTCAAGATGAGTGAAGAATACTTCCTCTGTGACCTTTACTTTTACCTGGGAAAGAAGTTTTAGCCATGCCCAGCCAAACACACAATTGCGAAGTAACCAAAGATTAATTGTAATTTCCCTCTATTGCTATGGAATACTCTTGTTATAGCCTGGTCTTGGGCATTAGATACCAGTTAAACCCACCTTGAAGAGCATATAACCTGTCTTCCTATATAGTTGTCTTCCTCTGCTTCTGACTCCCCTCTCATCAGAACTTACCTATTCTATGTCTCATTTCTTCAGATTCTTAATCCAAAGCAAACCTAATACAGTTGCACCAAGAGCTGATAGATATTGGTTCCATGTGACCCCTCCCATTCATATCCTTGTAGTGCCTTAACCTGAAGGTGAGTCTCAAGCGTAACAGATTTTAGATAGAATAATAGGCATGTAGAGAAAATTCTTAATGAAGAGTGGGCATGCTATACCGCAAAACACACTCTAAAGTTTCCCATTAATAATTAGACAAGGTAGAATTGAGAGCAATAGTCTCTTTCTATGGCAAGATTTTTTTTTAATTCTTGTTATATTTTGCATTTGGTGAGTGTTTAAAGATATATCACCTTTAGTTTGGGATTTTAATTTCACAAAAAAGAAATGTTAACAGTTCAAGTTGACACTTGGTGACCATCTGCTGCCCTTCTAATGCTCCTTTAAGAAAATCAATGCAAACAATAATAGCCCTGAGTACTCCAGGGACAAGAATCCTACCTCCTTCTTTAATAAGCCTGGACAGGCCTTGACCAAGACTAAGAAAAACAAACATTAATGCATAAGGAATTGTGTAGAAGCTCTGAAGTTCAAGGTTAACTGCAAGAACTTTAACAATAACATTACTGATTAACATACAGCACATAGTAACCAACAAACTTTAAACAGAAAATGCTTCCTGGAGTATAGTCAGTTACTTGGGTTGTAATATAAGCTCCATTTCCTTTATTCAGTTTTCCAGATGTGTGGAAATCCAAGGTGTGGTGTCCGGTCCAGATCTGTGGAGCGAATTCTCTCATAGATGATATCATCCAGAGGGGGTGGGTTGGGGGGTGGGTACATTTTGACTTATTCTCACAAAATATTTTCCTTTCCCAACTATCACAGAAGATGAAATTTTTATTCACTTTCCCCCAAGGTGGAATCTCTCTAAAATTCTCTGAATAAAACAGAAATGGCAACACGTGAAGCCAAAATCTATCATTAGGACCTTCTGACTGCCATGGAGGAGGGAGTGAAAAGATAACCATAGTATTCTGATATGGAAGATCTACTGAATCAATGAGACTTCTCAATAAAAGTGGATTTATGTTCAAGTGATAAAAGCTAAGTTGTATCCCCACAAAATTCATATATTGAAGTCCCAACACCTATTAACTTAGAATGACACCATCTCTGGAAATACAATCTTTACACAGGTAATTAAATGAGGTCATCTGGGTGGCTTCTAAACTCTGTGACTGTGTTTGGAAAGAGAGACTTTCAAAGAAATGATAAAGGTATAATGAGGCCAGTTGGATTGAGTCCTTTCAAGAGGCAGAATTGACATCAGGGATGCATCAAAGAAGAGAAATGACCATGTAAGGACACAGCAGGAGGGCTGCTGCCTGCAAGGCAAGATCGGCCTTGGGAGAGACTAAACCTGCCAAGCCACTGACCGTGGACTGCCAGGCTCCAGAACCTTGAGAAAATAGACCTCTCTCGTTCAGGCTACTCGATCTGTGGTATCTTGTTATGGCAGCCCAAGCAGACTAATCCCACAAGGATCCCACTCACGAATGAAATGATACTGCATTTGCTTTCTTCCTAAGTACAGATATGCAGGTGACACCACCCTTATGGCAAAAAGCCAAAAGAACTAAAGAGCCTCTCAATAAAAGTGAAAGAGCAGAGTGAAAAGGTTGGCTTAAAACTCAACATTCAGAAAACTAAGATCATGGCATCTGGTCCCATCACTTCATGGCAAATAGATGGGGAAACAATAGAAACAGTGAGAGACTTTATTTTGGGAGGCTCCAAAATCACTGCAGATGGTGACTGCAGCCATGAAATTAAAAGACGCTTGCTTCTTGGAAGAAAAGCTATGACCAATCTAGACAGCATTTTAAAAAGCAGAGGGATCACTTTGCCAACAAAAGTCCATCTAGTCAAAGCTATGGTTTTTCCAGTAGTCACGTTTGGATGTGAGAGTTGGACTATAAAGAAAGCTGAATGCCAAAGAATTAATGCTTTTGAACTGTGGTGTTGGAGAAGACTCTTGAGAGTCCCTTGGACTGCAAGGAGATCCAACCAGTCCATTCTAAAGGAAATCAGTCTTGAATATTCATTGGAAGGACTGATACTGAAGTTGAAACTCCAATACTTTGGCCATCTGATGCAAAAAACTGACTCGCTGGAAAAGACTCTGATGCTGGGAAAGATTGAAGGTGGGAGAAGAAGGGGACAACAGAGGATGAGATGGTCGGATGGCATCACCAACTCAACGGACATGAGTTTGAGTAAACTCTGGGAATTGGTGATGGACAGGGAAGCCTGGCGTGCTGCAGTCCATGGGGTCGCAAAGAGTCGACTGAGCGACTGAACTGAACCGGACTGAGTACAGATAACCATACGTGCTGGGTTTAGGGGAGTAACTCAGCGCCCAGTAGCGCGGCTTATAGTGCTCATCTACTTGCCTAAATGATATGACAGAACAAATAAGTAAACAAACTAATGGTAACAAATATCAGATATGTTTAAAGAGTTTCCGGCCTCAACGGTAAATAGTGGAGGAGAACAGGAAGTACAAGGTTTTCTTCTGCTGGCTGTTTGCTATTGTTCATTATTAACGTTACAAGAGTAGGACAGGGAAAATATTTACCCTCTACCTTCCAGGCTCTGGGCTGAGACCTCTCGGTAATACAGAATAACAGCAGTAAAAAGTTTAGTATGTATTCCTTCTATGAACAGGGGAGATACCCAGGAAAACTGAGTAACTCTCTGAAAGGGACCAAGTTACCATCTTACATGCCACATCCAGCTAGAGAAGGCAGTTATGGGAGGTGACCAGGAAAAGCACAGGAAATAAGGGTAAGGTGGTCATGCAGATTTGTCTTCAGTAGATACCTTTTTCATTGAAAAGAATTTCTTGTTTAGTCATCCTTCTCTTTCTGTACAAAGAGAACACCCTTACAAATAAAGGTTTCCCTTTTAATGTAAATGTCTTTTACGAAAGGGGAAATATACAGTCCAAGATTTACAGAGTTTCTCCTGTATCTGAAGTTTCTTGAAATAATCAACTCAAGATAATCCATATGCCAAAGAGGTATTTTGGGGGAGCTCAAATTCTGCTCCCCTTCACATGGTTGACTAGCTTTCAGCCTAAGCTCAGACCACAAAGATTCCAACTTTTACCACAAAACAATTTGCTGGCTTTAAATCACTAAATGTTTTAGGTAGCAAATATCTTTCTCTATGTGTCTGCATGTCTCTCTCTGTCCCCCTTCCTCTGTCTCTACTCATATAGTAAGATAATTTTATGGAGATGAAAAAATGGTAACAAGTGAACCAAAAAGGGCTTCATCTTGGGAGTCTGTAGCAGATCCTTTCGCTGACTAGTCCGTATAGCTTTGCACCCAGCACTTCACCAAGAATTCCAGGGCTTCCCTGGTGGTCTAGTGGTTAAGACTCCCAGTGCAGGGGAACTTGATTCACTCCCTGGTCAGGGAACCAGACCCCACATGCCCCAACTAAGATCTGCCGCAGTCGTGTTTACAGAAAGAAAAGAATTCCAGTTGCACCTCACTGCTGGAGGATTCTTGTAACTGCCAAAACCAGATCCCCATGTCCACGCCCCACACATGCGCACTGCCCTCTAGATACTGTCAACCAATGACTACAGGAGTTCGAGCATAAATACTCCAGCCCCCTCTCCCCTTGGGTGGAGAGCTGATGCGTGTACTACACAGAATGGAAAGGGGCCAGTTGCCTACACCAGTAGCTTACTAATTACGTTACCTTCAGTGTCTGCCTTCCTTCTCATTTTCTCATTTGTCCTTCACATCCCAAGTAAACTAATTGTACTTGAATCTTTAATTTAAAGTCTGTTTTTAGGCAGAGCTAAATTAGACAGGATAAACAAGGATTCCTAGTTTGGAATTCCTAGTTACCCCACTTGCAAGGTTAGGCAAGATAATAATGTCCCTAAGTCACAGTTTACCTATTTTTAAATGGAAACTGTTAATACCTACTTTGTAGGTTTAAAAGAAATACCGTAGTATATGAAGCATTGAGTCTGGCATATAACATTTGCCTAGTAAGTGAGTTTCTTCCTCTTTGGGGTAGCTCTCCATGCAAGAGATTTCAAGCCAGTAAAGAGGTATGTCACTTGGAATTGCTATGTAACAAATCACCCCCAACTTAGCGGCCTAAAACACCAGTGTTATGTAACTCACAGTCCTGATGGTCAGCAATATGGGCTGGGCTCAGTTGGGTGGCTTTTCTATGGATCTGAGTAGGGCTCACACACACAAATGTGAGCAACAGCGAGTCAGCTGGGTATTTGGGCTCCTGAGAGTCAACTAGCTTCTGGGGAGACCAGGTTGATTGAGCCATATGTCTCCTATCTCCTGGAAGGGTAGCCCAGGCTTCATATGGCAGCTCAAGTCCCCAAGAGCAGCAAGAGGGCAAGGCCTTATGTACAGGTGTTTTTCAAGTCTCTGCTTGCTATTGTCTCTTTGGCCAAAGCTAGTCCAGATGCAAGGAGGAGAGAAAGATTCTTCTTAATGGGAGGTGGCATGAAGTGATGTTCACAATAAACTGTGGAAAATTCTGAAAGAGATGGGAATACCAGACCACCTGACCTGCCTCTTGAAAAACCTATATGCAGGTCAGGAAGCAACAGTCAGAACTGGACATGGAACAACAGACTGGTTCCAAATAGGAAAAGGAGTCTGTCAAGGCTGTATTTTGTCACCCTGCTTTTTTAACTTCTATGCAGAGTACATCATGAAAAATGCTGGGCTGGAAGAAGCACAAGCTGGAATCAAGATTGCTGGGAGAAATATCAATAACCTCAGATATGCAGATGACACCACCCTTATGGCAGAAAGTGAAGAGGAACTAAAAAGCCTCTTGAAAGTGAAAGAGGAGAGTGAAAAAGTTGGCTTAAAGCTCAACATTCAGAAAATGAAAATCATGGTATCCGGTCCCATCATTTCATNACCACCCTTATGGCAGAAAGTGAAGAGGAACTAAAGAGCCTCTTGAAAGTGAAAGAGGAGAGTGAAAAAGTTGGCTTAAAGCTCAACATTCAGAAAATGAGGATCATGGCATCCAGTCCCATCACTTCTTGGGAAATAGACGAGGAAACAGTGGAAACAGTGTCAGACTTTATTTTTCTGGGCTCCAAAATCACTGCAGGTGGTGACTGCAGCCATGAAATCAAAAGACGCTTACTCCTTGGAAGAAAAGTTATGACCAACCTAGATAGCATATTCAAAAGCAGAGATATTACTTTGTGGACTAAGGTCCGTCTAGTCAAGGCTATGGTTTTTCTGATAGTCATATATAGATGTGAGAGTTGGACTGTGAAGAAGGCTGAGCGCCGAAGAATTGATGCTTTTGAACTGTGGTGTTGGAGAAGACTCTTGCGAGTCCCTTGGACTGCAGGGAGATCCAACCAGTCCATTCTGAAGATCAGCCCTGGGATTTCTTTGGAAGGAATGATGCTGAAGCTGAAGCTCCAGTACTTTGGCCACTTCATGCGAGGAGTTGACTCATTGGAAAAGACTCTGATGCTGGGAGGGATTGGGGGAAGGAGGAGAAGGGAGCAACAGAGGATGGGACGGCTGGATGGCATCACTGACTCGATGGACGTGAGTCTGAGTGAACTCTGGGAGTTGGTGATGGACAGGGAGGCCTGGCATGCTGTGATTCATGGGGTCGCAAAGAGTCGGACACGACTGAGCAACTGAACTGAAATGGAATAAAGTGTTATAGGTGCTTTGATATAACCACAAAGTAGAGAAGCAAAAAGAGTGGCTATTTTTATTGTAGAAGGGCCATAAAAGGTTTTCTAGAGAAAGTAACCCTCCCCCTTTTAGTTTTCAGTAATAAATAGTTGTTTTTCTGGGTGCCAGTTAGAGACAAGGATATTCAGCTCACATTACATTTACTGAATGTTCAGTACATGCCAGGCACTGTGCTTGTCTTTACTAGTGTGCATAGATCCTTAACACACTTTCTTAATCCAGCTTAGACTCTGATAGATGCCAGCATAATAGATCATTTCAACACTGTGTATTATATGAATGGTAGTTACCAAAAGTTGCTGTCAGAGCATTGAGGATGATCACTGTATGGGTTGATGTGGGAGCTTGAACATTAAGGTAAGAGAGAGAGAGAATCGGGTTATAGACCCTGCAGGGCTGTTATGCTGTACTAACGCTTTATCTTGTAGAGCAGAGATTCTCATAGAATGAGGCAAGTGGTGGCCTCTTGACCAACAGCATCAGCATTCACTTAGGAACTTTTTAGAAATTCAGAACTTTAGACCTACCCAAACCCACTGAATCAAACTCTTGGGAGTGGGGAAGGGTCAGGCCCAGCCATCTATTTTATAAAGTTCTCCTGGTGATTCTGAATGAGAATAAGGTGTTGATTTTTTCCTTTTTAAACAGTATGGTAAAATGCATATAAAAATTGCCATTTTAACCTTCTAAAATTAATTTTTACTAGAGTATAGTTGTTTTACAATGCTGTGTTTGTTTCTGGTGTACAGTTCAGCATTTTAAAATAGTTAAATAGTGGCATTCAGTAAAATTTTTAATGACTACTGATACAGGTATGACAGGCTGTTGAAAGAGCCTTTGAATTATTCTGTTGACAATCTGAAAGCAGAGAGAGTACTGAGTGGTAAAAGAGAACAGGATTTTGCAGTAATAGCTGATGAGGCTCTGAACTGAGGTGCGAATAACAGGGAGGTAGAAGAACATCTCAGGGAAGGAAGAGGATGGGTGAGGAAGGAAGATCCTTCTGTGTGGAGTATGAGGTGCTTCTGGGACACCAAGTGGAAATGTGACTTAGAAATGTAGTTTGGAAAGCATTATGATACGATGGAAATTTTAGTCGAAGGATTGAACTTTTCCCACTGTGAGTATGAAATATGTGAGAAGTAGGCTGAGAATGAAGCATAGAAAACATAGGAAAGAGAAATGATTGGAGACAAAAGGAGACTTTTTGACATTATGGAAATCAAGAGAATTACATTTCCAAAAAACAGAGCGATCAGTATATCAAATGTATTCAGTCAGAAATACGAGCTTGTTGAATTTTGTCACGACTTTATTAGCAAGAGCAGTTTTTCAGGGTGGGTGAGGATCTCAACCGTATTGTAGAGGGGCGTTAGCAAGCAGAGAAAACTGATATTAATCCTTTTGTTGTTCATTCACTCAGTCATGTTTGACTCTGTGACCCCATGGACTTCAGCACACCAGGCTTCCCTGACCTTCACTATCTCCCAGAGTTTGCTCAAACTCATGTCCATTGAGTCAGTGATCCTGTTCTTTGAGAAGTTCAAATCAGGGGAAAAATTAAAATTAGATTTTAGTAGTATAGTGATATTAAATGCTATACAAATAACTTTTTTTTTCTGTTAATCAAAATTTTGACTTCCTAAGTTTCTTTCTATACCTTAAAATTTTTTTTTTAATTAGGGGGAATTCCCTGGTGATCCAGAGCTGTCACTGCCAAGGGCCTGGGTTCAGTCCCTGGTTGGGGGACTAACATCCCACAAGTTGTGTGGCGAGGTCAAAAATAAAGGAAAATAAAATTAACTGTAAGAAAAAATTAGGGAGCTGTGATTTTAACCTCTACCTTGTGGTTTTACCTTTAGGAGTGCTGTTTTGTGTAGGTGGTCGAGGTGGATCAGGTGACCCCTTCCGCAGTATTGAATGCTATTCTATCAACAAAAACAGTTGGTTCTTTGGACCAGAAATGAACAGTCGAAGGCGACATGTGGGTGTAATCTCAGTGGAAGGTGGGTCTGCTCTTGTGTGAAATCACATTGTGTCATCATAATGCTCCTGTTAAATATTTGAACTTTGAGAATTTCTTTCTGAAGAAAATTCCTACATTGTAAAGTATGTTTCAGTATATCAATAAATTATTTGGGTGGTGAATATTTACTTTTTGCCCAAAGATGCTCTGTGTAGTCTCTTGCATAGATGCTTAACGGGAGCTGAGTATTAAGGAAAAGGGAGTTAAACTATTCTGAGTTTTCACAAAATAACCAAAGTAAATAAAAATATTTATTGAACCCAAACAGTATATATCAGCTTTTTCTCTGTACCCATCTATACCCACCCTATTATTATTTAAATACGTTTTTTTTAATTAATAAAAGTGGATTAATTGCAGAATCATAGATAAATTATTTGGAGACTTAAATCACTTTTCTTATAATTATAAAAGTTATAAATACTTTTGGGGGAAATATGAAAACGTTGTAATAAAAAATAAAAATCATCAGTAACACCTAGTTGTGGCTACCATTTTGGTATGTAATAGTTCCAATTTTTATTTCATTTAGAAAAGCTTTGATGTATTAAGGGTTTTATATTTATATAAAAACATTTCATTTTATTGAACGTTTTTTGCAAGGATGATCAGTGATTTTGTCTAATAATAAAAAAGTTGAGAAACCTAGGAGTGGGATACTGTTTGAACATTTAAATAACTTCTTGTAAAACGGCATTTTTCAAACACTTTATTATTAGAATCTTACATTTACTTTCATTTGACTACTGAAATGACATTTATCATAATGTTGAACAGAAGAATATTTGTTAAAAGTTAATTTATCATTCTATTTTAATTATGTGTTCAATATATATAAATTTATTTGAAATCACATGAAAATACTTCTCTACTTGACAGGTAAAGTGTATGCAGTGGGTGGACATGATGGCAATGAACACTTAGGTAGCATGGAGATGTTTGATCCTCTCACCAATAAATGGATGATGAAGGCATCAATGAACACAAAGAGGTAGATCAGTGTGGACATTTCTCCTTATTTGTTGGTGGAAAATAAAGCTCCTGTAATTGAAAGAGCTAGTTTTTCACTGTTTACATTTTTAGAAACTTTATATACCTTCTTAAACACATTTTGTTAAAGCATCCAATATGACATTAATTTTAGAAATTTTCCTGAGAATCAAGAATAGAATCATGTCTTTGAGTGTGATAATGGTTGTCATCGTTTTGACTTATGCCTGAGCATTTGTTGTTTTAAGTTTTCATTTTGAAATAATTTTAGATTTTTCAGAAAGATTAAAAAATAGTTGAGTTTCTATGTAGTCGAGGTTCTCAACTGAAATGATTTTGTACATGGGGATCCACTGCCATTTAATTTTCTCTTCTTGATTAATTTAACAGTGTTTTTAACTGAGTTTTCTTATATGGTAAAAATATGAAAAATCAAGGAAGGACAAATTGAAAGAGTAACAATGAAACATAGACATTATTGTATATAAAATAGATAGCCAGTAGGAATTTGCTGTATGATGCAGGGAGCTCAAAACTTGTGCTTTATGATAACCTAGAGGGGTGGGAGGGATGTTCAAGAGGGAGGGGACAATATATACTTATGACTGATTCATGTTGATGTATGGCAGAAGCTAAGACAATATTATTAAGCAAGTATCCTCCAATTAAAAATAAATTTTAAAAATATGAAAAATTAGATGGAAATGTGAAAAGATTTTGGCCTTCTTTTCCCACTCATGAGGAGAAGGAATCTTACTAGGAAAAACCCTGTTCTTAACATATGCTACTTATCTATAAATGACATTTTAATACTTAGTAGGGCTTGATTTATGCTACATGGCAACTACAATAGTTTAAATTCCAACATGTGAATTAAAATGGGGGAAAAAATCCTAAAGTACATTTTTAATTTTTATATCCTTGCCTGTTTATCACGCTAAGCTTATTTTTAGCTGAGAATTGAGTGAAACTTGTCTAACAAAATAGCATTGAATTTCTTTAGTCTTATAAAATATGCCCTGAACGTTGCCATAGCTTTCCAGCTGTATACAGAATACTAGAACTGCAATTATTTCTTCATGTTATTTGCTTTTATACTTTGTATCCCTCCAAATGATTGTTTCAGTGTGCATCCCAATATCATACTCACATGTTAAATACTTGGTTTTCTGTATTTTTCTCCCCTTTCTTTTTTATCTTTTCAGTAGAATGGATACTGGTGTTTGTTCAAGTTATGGTTTTATTGAAACCCATCATCCTAACAGAGCATCTTTAGGGGTTGATTTACTTTTCAGTAAATACTTGTGTCCTTTGCAAGATATATCAAGTGCTGAAGATATAGCAGTAAATAAGATAGCCAAGGTCTCTACCCCCATAGCGCTTACATTCTAAAAGGCGAGATACAAATAGACATAATCACACGGGTAATAATGTTAGCACCATATAAGTAAAGGATGCTTGAGAGTGGAGATTGTAATGTCAGTTCCATAGGTGAGAAGTCCAGCAATTTTAACTGACTTTTCCACCTACAGTCTTAGAAGTCAAAATCAAGGTGTAGACTGTAATGGAGGCTCTGGGGAAGAAACTACTCCAGGTCATTTAGGTTGTGGATAGAATTCAGTTCTTTGCGATTGAAGGACAGAGTTTGTTTTTATTGGCTGAAGGCCAGGGGTCACTCAGCTCCTAGAAGCCACTCTTACTTAGGTCTTTTCTAGGTGTTCCCTTCCATCTTCAAACAAGCAAACAACTTGCAGGATCTACCCCATTCTTTGAATTTCTGACTTGTCTTTTGCTACCAGCTGAAGAAACTTCTCTGCTTTTACAGGGCTTATGTGTTTAGATCAGGCCCATTCATGAAATCTCCATTTTGCCACATAATGTAGCATAATCAGGAGTAAAACTAGAGAGTGAATATTGTGGAGAGAGGCATCTTAAAATCTGCCTAGCATAGGGAGGTGGACAGTAAGTATCACTTTAGAGTAAAGTTAAGGTTGAAGATCCAGACAGATTTGAAGTAGAAGTTGGATGTATGTCTGGAAATATATATTAGCGTTGTCATAAATCCATGGAAAGAATCAGATTGTCTCTAGAGAAGAGTGTGGGGTGGTGATAAGAGGCCTTAGAGAACGTCACAATTCAGTGAAGCTGGAATAGAGAAGAATGCACTGATGCAGGAAGCTGTAGGGAGCAATCAGTAATGTCTTATGCCCCTGTGGGTTAAGGGCTGAAGGGTCAGGGGAATTACACTCACTTATGACGCCTGTATGTTCTAGAGTGTAAACACGTGTTCATCCACACCTGGAAGTTTTTATAACAGTATTTTGTAAGTCACTGTTTTATACTCGAGGGAAAAGAGGTTAAGGAGATGAAGGATAACATTATCCTTAAGAATTCTTTCCAGGGTACTATTTTGATAAACTGAGTTAGACTCTCAGTAGAGCAGCAGGTTTCTCCAGTAATAACAGCTAATACACAGCACTGACTATGGGTCAGTCACTGTTCTTAGTGCATTACTATATTGACTCCTTACATCAGCTGTGTCTATTCCTTTCTCAAATGGACAGATGAAGAAATGAGGTATTTACAGGTTTAAACAATATACCTTATCCAAAGTACAGACCAAGTCAGTGACAGATAAGTTTTAGAAAAGTTCAACTTTTGATTGATGTGAGTTTTTTTTTAATTGATAAAATTTTTTTTCCAATCACCATTCTGATGAATTAGCTTTTTACATAGGCTAAGTCTCTTCTGTTCCAAGGTAAATAGATGCCCTTCAGAAGTAAAGCAATGTGATATAAAGCTTGTAATATAAAATTGATAACGCAGGAGACCCCGGTTCAATTCCTGGGTTGGGAACGTCCCCTGAAGAAAGGATAGGCTACCCACTCCAGTGTTCTGGCCTGGAGAATTCCATGGACTATTCACGACTGAGCGACTGTCACTCACTCACTCTGTGATGTGATGAAATGTGCTCTGCAGTTGCATGAATTTAGTAATGAGATTAACTTTTGACCTCTCTAGCAAACCGTTTTTGTCAGTTCATCAACCTCTCACTTCTGCAGCTGACTGTTGTACTAATTGAATCTTTCTGACTCCATTTATAGTGTTTTGTTGGATTTTCCTTTATTCTTTCATTTAAGTTTAACCTGTATTTGTTGGTTAGTCACTAAGTTGTGTCCAACTCTTTTTGCAAACCTATGGACTGTAGCCCACCAGGCTTCTCTTTCCATGGGATTTTCCAGGCAAGAATGCTGGAGTGGGTTGCCATTTCATTTTCCAGGGGATCTTCCTGACCCACAGATCAAACCTGTGTCTCCTGCACTGCAGGGTTCTTTTACCACTGAGCCACCAGGGAAGCCCTTAATCGGTGTAGGCTATACAGTATAAAACTCCAGAGGGCACTGACCACATAGACTTGCACAGTTTGACAACGCTAGAGCCATCTGTTCAGAAGCTTTGATAAATCTAAAAATGGTGGGAGAAAAAGCCACATTGACATTTAATGTGATAAATGAGCCCATTAGCACACTTTTTCTTTGCTGCCTTTTTTCTGGAAACAGAATGCAAAAGTGTGTTTTATTGTTTTTTGCAGGCGAGGAATTGCCCTGGCTTCCTTGGGAGGCCCAATTTATGCCATTGGAGGGTTAGATGACAACACTTGCTTCAACGATGTGGAGAGATACGACATAGAATCTGATCAGTGGAGTACAGTGGCACCAATGAATACTCCCCGTGGAGGCGTTGGCTCCGTGGCTCTCGTGGTGGGTTACATCACAGCTCGGTCACTGGACTGCATTGCATTACATCCCTAACCTAGTAAGGAAGGGTCTGTTACATTCATATCTCCAGTATGCAGATTACACACCAGATTATTTCATGAAATACTGCTCTCTTGCACATTTTGGTCTACCTTTAGGACAGCATATAAATCATTTCAAAATCTAATGTCATGTTTTTATATTTTTTGTCTTTGTTTAGAACCACGTTTATGCAGTAGGTGGCAATGATGGAGTAGCTTCTTTGTCTAGTGTGGAGAGGTATGATCCACATCTCGATAAGTGGATAGAAGTTAAAGAGATGGGTCAGCGAAGAGCAGGCAATGGAGTTAGTGAGCTCCATGGTTGCTTATACGTTGTTGGTGAGTGGATGGTTTTCTCTAGTTTAATTTTTGCAGGACATATAATGATAGTGTCACAAAACAACACAGGAACATAACTAACATTGCATTTGGCTCAAGTGGAATCAGTCCTAAGACCTACTTTTCCATTCTTCAGGTTCATGGACTTGCTTCTCTATTTACATCTTCATCTTTCATGTTTAAAACTCTGCCTCGGTGTTTTTACTTAGGAGTGGCAAGTATGTCTAAAGTAGGCGATTACATTGAAATAAGACATTTTTTTTTAATGTAAGGACACAGGTTGAATGTGCTTTGCTACAATAAATCTGTAAAGATCTAAGACGTGTTTTTCTCATCTTCAAGGGAATTGCATTGACTATTTTAAGCAAATGAATAGGTATTTCATATTCATGCTGGTGGTTATCATCTCTCTATTGTTTTTTGACTTTTTACTATATAGTAGAGTTGGAGGGAACCATAGGGCGGGCAGTACTTGTTCAGACTTTAACATGCATATGAATAATAATGAGATATTGTTAAATTGCAAGGGCGGGGGCCCAGATTCTTTAACAGCTGATAAGTGATAGTCANTAGGTATTTCATATTCATGCTGGTGGTTATCATCTCTCTATTGTTTTTTGACTTTTTACTATATAGTAGAGTTGGAGGGAACCATAGGGCGGGCAGTACTTGTTCAGACTTTAACATGCATATGAATAATAATGAGATATTGTTAAATTGCAAGGGCGGGGGCCCAGATTCTTTAACAGCTGATAAATGATAGTCAGTGTTATTTCTGGTGGTCCACTCAACACATTTCCAATGTCAGGGCTTTTAAAGGGCTATGACATAGGAAAAATAATGTCTTTTTTTAAGAATTAAGAATCTGAGATTATGTAAAGGATCTCAGCTGTGTCTACTACCTTACCAGTAAATGGGTAGCTATATTGTGATTAGTAACCCCTTCCTTTACAGGAGGAGTTGTGTTTGGAGAGATGGTCACTAGCGTATGTCATACTCTCATGTTAATATGAACCGGTGTTGCAAAACTCAGAGTGCTTGATAAGAGAGTAGGATGTTGTTAGCACTTAAACATCTGCAAGTAATAGAAGTCATACTGGATATCTCAGTGCTTATGTGTATTAAAGAGGAAAAATAACATAATTTACCCTCTTATTCTTGCTTGATCATCACAGCAGCTCTTTGAGGTGGTCAGAAACTGAGAGAGTGAATGTTTACTCATAGTCCATGCCTAAGTAAGCTGACAAAGCTGGATTTGAAGAAGGGTCTGTGAGAACCCAGAGCTGTTAGAGTACACCAGTGCTCCTCTCACAGCTCCTTGTCTAGCATAGGTCTTGGCATGTGTTATATCTTAGTAGGAGCATCAGTGTTTCTGTTACTTGTTAAAATTTTCTGAGCCCTTGTAGGTAGAACAGACATGGTAAAATAAGACTGACTCAGGTTGAACCTTTCAAAAAAAAAAAAATTCTCTTGTCCATCCAAGTCTTACTTAAAACATGCATAATTGATTTGAATAAGAAAACTTTGAAGGTAAACTGTACGTCCAGGAAGCTAATTGGATCCTGCCTTTTCTATTCCTCTGCTTTTGAGCTTTTTGTTCAAGATTTATATGCATTACCTAGGAAGAGTATAGGGAGCCAAAGAAAGAGAGTGCCATCAAAAATAGAACTACCCTGTATTAAAAACTTAATCTCCTCCATTAACATTAGCAGTAATTAAAGCTAAAGCCTTACTGTAGTGGAAGAACATTTTATATCATAGTTGTGGGGATGGCACTACTGCATTTGTTCAGTGAATTTTATCTCAGTTGATATAATGAAATTAAACCTATTAGAGAAGCTGACTTTGTTGATTTATTTTTTTAACCTGACTTTGTTTCTAAAAGGACTGGTCATAATATCAACACTTCCTGTCCCAGGAAAATAGGCTTAGTCACCCAGGAGACCTGTTACTCACATAGACTGAGATGGAGCCTAAAAAGAGACACATTTATTTTTTAAAGGAAAGAGCACTGTTAAAATAGTAGTCTCTGTGTTTAACACTCAGGAACATGATAAATAACATTGTTAAGATAATCTGTAGAGAGGACTGTCAGCATTGAGAAATGTAGCATGAAGATACAGTTTTGGCAAAAATTGGTAAGAATTCAATCATAGTCCACCATCTCTGCAATTATGATTGCAATTATAGTACTAAGGGAAACAGTTGGAAAATTTTGACTTTTCTAAATGAGTCAAGTGATTTAGTATGATTTATTCTAGTCTCAAGCCTTACTGTTTAAAAATCTGATATATACACAGAAGGAATATATGCACAGAAGGAATCTCAGTGTTTTTTTGCTTGCCTCTAGGATGCTAAGGAAAAATTATATTAAATGTCTGTGGGTTTTTCTCTTCCTAAATCATCTACTTAAATATAGGGACTCCAGTTTTTCTCACTTTAAGATTTTTAATCCTAGCACTGAGGAAAGTAATATTTAAATTATCTTGAATTGTAGAAAATGTGTAATAGGAGTTGGTAGTAGTGACAGATGTTTGGGTTTTCTAAAATGTTTTGAAAAGATTGGCTTTCAAAAGCTTTTGAGTTGAGATTTAATGGTTACTTTCTATGAAACATAGTACTGTTTTAAAATTTTTCCTTTACATAGGTGGTTTTGATGATAATTCTCCTCTGAGTTCTGTTGAGCGGTATGACCCTCGAAGCAACAAATGGGATTATGTAGCAGCCCTTACAACTCCCAGGGGTGGAGTGGGGATCGCAACAGTGATGGGCAAAATCTTTGCAGTTGGTGGTCATAATGGCAATGCATATCTAAATACAGTGGAAGCATTTGATCCAGTGCTGAATAGGTAAGTTTTATGTTTGCTTTATGTTTTAATGGGATCTTCCAGTAACAGATTATTTTAGAGTGCTAAGGTGTTGCTTTTTGTTTATTCAGTCACTGAGTTGTGTCTGACTCTCTGCGACCCCATGAGCTACAGCACACCAGTCTCCCCTGACCTTCACTGTCTACCAGAGTTTGCTCAAACTCATGTCCATTGAGTTGGTGATACTATCTAATCATCTTGCCCTCTGCCGCCCCTTTCTCCTCTGGCCTTCAGTCTTTCCCAGCATCAGAGTCTTTTCAAATGAGTTGGCTCTTTGCATCAAGTGCCCAAAGTTTTGAAGCTTCAGCATCAGTCCTTCCAATGAATATCAGGACCGATTTCGTTTAGGATGGACTGGCTGGATCTTTCAGTCCAAGGGACTCTCAAGAGTCTTCTTCAACACCACAGAACAAAAGCATCAGTTCTTCAGTGCTCAGTCTTGTTATGGTCCAACTCTCACATCCATACATGACTACTAGGAAAAACCATAGCTTTGACTAGATGGACCTTTGACTAGATGGCAAAGTGATGTGTCTGCTTTTTAATATGCTCCCTAGGTGTGTTATAGTTTTCCTTCCAAAGAGCAACTGTCTTTTAATTTCATGGCTGCAGTCACTGTCTGCAGTGATTTTGGAGCCCAAGAAATTAAAATCTGTCACTGCTTCCACTTTTTCTTCTTCTGTTTGCCATGAAGTAATGACCTCATCTTAGTTTTTTGAATGTTGAGTTTCAAGCAAGCTTTTTCACTATGAGCATTCACAAAACCTCATCAGGAATCTCTCTAGTTCCTCCTCACTTTCTGCCATTATAGTGGTATCATCTCCATATCTGAGGTTGTTGACATGTCTCCCCGCAATCTTGGCTCCAGCTTGTGCTTCATCCAGCCGAGCATTTCACATGATGTACTCTGCATAGAAGTTGAATAAGCGGGGTCAGTATACAGCCTTGTTGTACTCCTTTCCTAATTTTGAACCAGTCAGTTGTTTCATGTCCATTTCTAATTGCTGTTTCTTGATCCGCATACACCTTTCTCGGGAGACAGGTAAAGTGGTTTGGTATTCCCATTTTTTTGAGAATTTTCCAGTTTGTTGTGATCCACACAGTCAAAAACTTTAAGTCAATGAAGCATCAGTTCAGTTCAGTCACTCAGTCGTGTCCGACTTTGCGACCCCATGAATCACAGCACGCCAGGCCTCCCTGTCCATCTCCAACTAGATATTTTTCTGGACTCCCCTGCTTTCTCCATGATCCAACAAATGTTGACAATTTGATCTCTGATTCCTCTGCCTTTTCTAAACCCAGCTTGTACATCTGGGAGTTCTCAGTTTACTTACTGCTGAAGCTTAGCTCGAAGGATTTTGAGCATTAGTTTGCTAGCACTGAAATGAGCACAGTTGTGCAGTAGTTTGAAAATTTTTGGCATTGCCCTTCTTTGGGATTGGAACGAAAACTGACCTTTTCCAGTCCTGTGGCCACTGCTGAGTTTTCCAAATTTGCTGGCATATTGAGTACAGCACTTTCACAGCATCATCTTTTAGGTTTTGAAATAGCTCAACAGGAATTCCATTATCTCCACTAGCTTTGTTTGTAGTAATGCTTCCTAAAGGCCCACTTGACTTCACACTCCAGGACATCTGACTCTAGCTGAGTGATCATAGCATCATGGTTATCTGAATCATTAAGACCTTTTTTGTACAGTTTTTCTGTGCAGTTTCTTTTTTGTACAGTTTCTCTCCTGCTTCTGTTAGGTCCATACCGTTTCTGTCCTTTATTGTGCCCATCTTTGCATGAAATATTCCCTTGGGATCTCTAATTTTCTTTAATAGATCTCTTAGTCTTTCCCATTATGTTGTTCTACTCTATTTCTTTGCGTCGTTCATGGAGGAAAGCTTTCTTATCTCTCCTTGCTATTCTTTGGAACTCTGAGTGTATCTTTCCTTTTCTCCTTTGCCTTTTGCTTCTCTTCTTTCCTCAGCTATTTGTAAGGCCTCCTCAGACAATCATTTTGCCTTTTTGCATTTCTTTTTCTTGGGAGTGGTTTTGGTCACTGCCTCCTATCCAGTGTCACAAACCTCTGTCCACAGTTCTTCAAGCACTCTGTCTACTAGATCTAGTCCCTTGAATGCTTTCACTGTATAATCATAAGGGATTTGATTTAGGTCATACCTGAATAGCCTAGTGATTTTCCCTACTTTCTTCAGTTTAAGTCTGATTTTTGCAATAAGGAGTTCATGACCTTAGCCACAGTCAGCTCCTGATCTTGTTTTTGCTGACTGTATAGAGTTTCTTTATCTTCGGCTGCAAAGAATTTAATCAGTCTGATTTCGGTATTGACCATCTGGTGATGTCCATTTGTAGAGTCATCTCTTGTGTTGTTGGAAGATAGTGTTTGCCATGACCAGTGTGTTCACTTGGCAAAACTGTCAGCCTTTGCCCTGCTTCATTTTGTACTCCAGGCCAAACTTGCCTGTTACTCCAGGTATATCTCTACTTCCTGCTTTTGCATGCCAGTCCTATATAATGAAAAGAACATCTTTTTGGGGGTGTTTTAGAAAGTCTTGTAGGTCTTCATAGAACTGTTCAACTTCATCTTCTTTGGCATTAGTGGTTGGGGCATAGACGTGGATTTCTGTGATTGAATGTTTTGCCTTCTAAACGAACTGAGATCATTCCGTCATTTTGAGATTGCACCCAAGTACTGCATTTTGGACTGTTTTGTTGACTATGAGGGCTACTCCATTTCTTCTAAGGGATTCTTGTCCACAGTAGTAGATATAATGGTCATCTGAATTAAATTTGCCCATTCCAGCCCATTTTAGTTCACTGATTGCTAAAATGTCGATATTCACTCTTGTCATCTCCTGTTTGACTGCTTCCAATTTACCTTGATTCATGGACCTGACATTCCAGGTTCCTAGGCAGTATCGTTCTTGACCACATCAGACTTTACTTCCATCACCAGTTGCATCCACAGCTGGGCGTCATTTCCACTTTGGCTCAGCCTCTTCATTCCTTCTGGAGCTATTTCCCTGCTCTTCTCCAGTAGCATATTGGATGGCTGCTGACTTGGTGGGTTTGTCTTTCAGTGTCGTATCTTTCTTCCTTTTCATACTGTTCTCCTGGTCTCCTGGTCTCAATTGGTTCATTCAAATTCTGATGGCCGGCCACTATGCTCCTCATCTTCAAGGCTCTCATCATCTTTGCAAAACTTGTTGAACCACCCTCACTGTATGTTCAATAGCAGTTTCTGGGCCAAATGCATTGTTGAAGTTGCAAGTTGTCTGTGCTGCTTTACAACTCATTTTGAACTCAAAAAATCGCTTGAATTGGCATTTTGTCTAACATCATTTCTATAATCTAAAATAAATATAAAATAAATAGCAAGTAATAAGTCATTAGCAAAAAAAAACATAAAGCAAGAAATGCACATTAAAATGATGTATAACATAAAGCATTTATTTACGAATGTATTCCAATATCAAACAGCAGAGTTCCACAGTGAGAAGCCACAGTTAACTTTTGCACCAACCTAATACTTCCCTCCACTCTTCCCCAACAGCATGTTGGACACCTCTGACCTGGGGGGCTCAAACTTCTGGTGTCATATCTTTTTGCATTTTCATCTGTTCATGGGGTTCTTGCAGCAGGAATAATGGAGTGGATTGCCATTTCCTCCTCCAGTGGACCATGTTTCGTCAGAACTCTTCACTATGACCCATCTATCTTGAGTGCCCTGCATGGCCTGGCTCATAGCTTCATTGAATCACACAAGCCCCTGCGCCATGACAAGGCTGTGATCCATAAAAAGGAAAATGCTGCTAGATGTAGATAATAGAAATGTCTGGGGATAGCTTACTGTCTTTCAAAACCAGTCTCTTAATAGGGAGGTTTTGTTTTGTCTTATGAGCGAGGCGAATCATGATTTAAGACAACATTCTTTCTTCTCTGTCTTTTCAGGTGGGAGCTTGTTGGATCTGTGTCTCACTGCAGAGCTGGAGCAGGTGTAGCTGTGTGTGCCTGTTTAACTAGCCAAATCCGAGATGTAGGTCATGGATCCAGCAATGTGGTTGACTGTATGTGACTTGAGTTCCAGTCGCCAACAGTTTAGTCATATCTGATAGGCAAGACAGACAGGCAGGATTTTGTAATGGCCACCTTTGAGCCGTTTTAACTATTACTAGAGTGTCATGTAAATGTAAACTGTTGTATGTGACCGAGTGCAACTTTTGGAATGGTAGCTGAAGAATTACTAGTAATAAAGTTGATATTTCCCACTTTAACAAATAATGAAGTAGGGAAAGAAGACAGTCTTAAGCTGAAACCTCCTCCTCCTCCAAAAAAAAAGAAATGTTTAATGGAGTGGAGTGCCAGAACCTTGAAATTAACTTTTTTTTTTAAGTGTGGATGAATGAACATGCAGAATGAAGTCTCTTGCTGAGCTTTACCTTTTGCCTAAAGGCATTAACCTTAGGCATTGGATTTTTCCTCTGGGAAGATTAGAACCTGTTCATCAACACAGAGATATCAGGACTCCTAACAGACCTGCTCCATTTGAAGATCATTTCTCCTTGGTGCTGATGAATTTATGCCTTGCTTTTTTCTAGGTGTTGATTTGTCAATTGCTTGGATATTTACAGAAGTAGGAAAAATGTTTCATCTTTCTGAGTGTCAGCCTATAGGATTATAGGGTTCATTTCAGTTTGAATTGTTAGGACACCAAAAGATCTAAATGAACGATTCCATCTGAATGAATCCACACTTATTTTTTCATGTGAAAGGGGTTTTGTTTCATAGTAATAAAAAACTGAACTAGATGAGATTATTAGAGGAGAAGGCTTTAGAGTCAGCATTATTCTAGTGCCCATTTGAGAGACCTTGAATGGGAGTGGTGTCCATTACATGACTCCCTAATGAGGCAACTCCAAAAATATGTTTAACACTCTTTGATTTAATTATTTCATTCTGAATCTGAGATTTATTATCTTTCTATTTTGCTGTTTGCCACCATCATAGTTTTTCTAACTGTACAGAATCTGGATTTATTTATTATGAGAAATTGAATTCAGAAACCTTTTACAGACTTTAGTTGAACTTTGGATTAGTTCATATCCCTCTTTACCAATAAAAGATATTGTAAAAGCAAAGAAAGATGAAACTAGTTTTTTTTCTCCTGTTATATTTAATTCTCTCGTGTATTTACTGAATTTTAATTGAAAATATTTCTTCCCATTCCTTTGAAGGCAGGCTATTTATACACCTGTTGATCTAACAGCTCTTCGTGGTGTTACCAGCATTATAAAGTGGCTTATTCGTTATATGTATATATTTTTATAAATATTTATGAAGGATATTAAATTATTCTATTTTGTATTCGCAGTGCAGTTTGGTACTTCTCTTCCAGAAGTTCTTGAATCCTCTTTTAGTTATTATGCCTTAGAATTTGGTATAGTTTACTGCTGTCAGTCATCTTGTTCATGAGGAAGCCGGGGTGATGGCAGAACCTGAAGGTAACTGCCTAGCAGCTGTGATGAGCCTTGTTAAATGACAGCTTAGGCTTTTTCAGTACAAAGAGGCAAAAAGCCACGTTACAAAAGCTAGTGCTTTGTGTATATTCAAGCAAAAAAGGTAAAGAAAATTTAAGAGAACTCAGCTAGCAGAAAAAGGTCTTTCATGAAGCCAACTTAAATGTTCCCAATGGCAATTTTTGCTGTCAGCCTGTGAGCAAGTCCATAAGTCATTGCTGGATCTGAACTGATGTTCTCTTGTACAGCTGTAACCGTATTTCAGTCAACCCCCAAAACAGTTCACTCTGTAGCACTTACTAGACTGGCTATAACTGGCTGCATATGGAGAATAAGGCTCAAAACCTGGCTTTAGCTCTTTCCAGGTCTAATGGACTTCCTCTATTATAATGCTTGTCTAGGTATGATTGCCTAATGTTATATTTATTTTGAGGGGAAGTGGATCTTTTATTCTTTCTAAGGTTATTAAAATTTTTTTTCTTTTATTTCTGCCTTTGTCATGAGTATAGCATTTGGGAGCAAGAAGGTGTTATGTTTCCATTACTAGTTTTATCAATACAGGAGTCATCTAACATTACTAAGTTGCTACTCTTGCTACCCATAAAATATGAACTACTGCTAAGGGAAGTAATGTGAAGTAAACAACACGTGGCTAACTGTTACATTATGTGCTGGCCATCAGAAGTATAGCCTTGAAGGACCTGACAATGGTATTATGAAAAGATTAAAGTGCTTTATGTAGAGTGACAAGTAGCAAAAGAACTTCTCTATAATAATTTCTCAAAACCATATATAAATTTGTGTAGTAATATTCCAGCAAATCAAAATAGTAAAACTCTCATATACTACCAAGTACGGAGATCAGAAAGTTGGATTCACATCAGTGCTATTTATTGATTCAAAATATATTGTGTGTACCTATTATGAATAGGAATATGAGTATTATGTATCTATTATTCTTTCTATATAGTGTGTGTAACTTTGCTTTTCTTTGATTGCTTTCATAGAATCTTTTCAAAATGATGTAATTGTTTATTCTCCATCCTTCAAATACAAAATTGATTTAGTAGGCTGGCAGAAATATTTTTGTCTCCAAAGAAGGGATCTTTATGTTTAACAGGAAATACAAAGATTTTTTTAAGCCTTAAAGAGGTTAAAGGCAACTGACTGAGCAATTGTCTCTTCAGCAGTTGTAGACTTATACTATTTAGAAATAAGATTGTGTATGCATTAAGATGTTGTCCTTCCAGTTAGTAACACCTCGTGAATCTTTTTGTTTTCTGCCTGTCTTGCCATTGCTAAAAACTTTTCTGAAACTCTTCCTTGGAAACCACCTGAAGATCCATTTGTAAGTCATCCAAGAGAATTAGTCTCATCATAGTCATACAAGAACAAACATGTGTTTGCCAGAGGAGGTGGATGGGGAGAGGAGAGAGAAATAGGTGGGGAGATGAAGTACAAGATAACCTGGTTGCAAAATAAATGTGTCATGGGTATGAAAACAGTAGGATAGTTTCTTTGAAGGGAACTCTGGGAATTCTATTGTAATGCAAAAATTCTGGTGGTTTTTGTTGTTTTAACAAGTCATTTTTCCATTATTTTATTGCTTGAGGCTAAATTCAGCCTACTTGAACTATATAAGGGATTTCTTAAATTTGGGTAGTAATCATGGGGCGTACTGACAACTGCAATTTATTAATAGCTATAGTTTGTTTAATGTAATGCCTGCATCAGTCACTTTATAATAACATTTTAATCTTTACAGTAATTTTGCAATTGAGAGTTACTCAGATACAGGAAGTAACTTGTCCAAGATTTACAACTAGTCACTGGTTAACCAATATTCCTCTGACCAAAAAATTCTACTGTTCCACCTAAAAGTATGTATATTTAAGGAAGGATTTTCTTTTTCATAGTTGCTGCTTAGCAGTATTAAAGTATTTCTGGTCACTACTTCTCATTTTTTGGTCACTTATTTCCATTTATTGAGATATTGGTATAAGTTTTATGTGTACAATATAATGATTCAGTATACATACACATTGTGAAATGATCACAAGAATCCATCATCATAGTTTTTTTCCTTGAAATAAGTTTTAAGATCTATTCTCTCAGCTCCTTCCAGATATGCCACACAGTACTATTAACTGTAGTCACAATGCCATACATTACATCCCCAGGACTTATTTTTTTTTAATCTGGAATTTGTATTGATACCTTTTGACCCCCTTTACCTCTTTCTCCCACACCTTACACTGCCTGTGGTAACCACTGATGACTGTATTTCTATATTTAATGTTTAATACATAAGTGAAACACATGTGTGACATGTAAGTTTTTAAGCATAGTAATGAAACACCTGTGCATTCAGTCCCTAGTCAACATTCCTGGTAGTCCTGACTGTGCCTTTTGTTCCTTCTCAATTCCAATCCCCAGCCAACTGTTCTTGCTAGAGGTAAGTACTATCTTGAGTCATTCATTTCTTTGCTCTTTTTTGTTTTCATACAAATATGAAAGCTACATGTTGTGTACTCTTACGTTGGCAAGTTTATAAAGAATAGTATCATCATGTAGTCTTAGTAATTTGATCTTTTCATTCAGCAGGCTTTTAAAATTTGTTGGGTATTTTCCCTATTTTTGCTTTATAGTAAAGTGAACATTTGAATACAGTTTCTTGGTATGCATGCATGTGCAAGTTTTTTCTAGAGTACAATCCAGAAGTAGAGTTTGCTTGATCAGCTTTATAAAATAGTGAAATTATTTTCCAAAATGGTTGTGCCAGTTTACACAACCACTTTGGAAAATGATTTATTATTTACTTGCTGTTGTAAGACATGATTCATTTGCCAATCTGTTAAGTGTAAGATGATATTTTATTATGGCTTTAAGTTTGCATTTTCTTGATTGTTAAGTTGAAAATGTTTCCATGATTATTAGTCGACTGGTTTCTTCTGTGAAATGCTCCTTTTTTTCCTTGTTTACCTTAGAGTTCTTCATAGTAGGATACTAATTTTTCCATTTATTTTTATTGCACATTATCTTCTCTCAGTTTGTAGCTTAGGTCTTCACTTTGTATTTTGGTACAGAAAACTTTAATGTATTTACATGTTCTTTATTGTGTCTTAAGAAATCTATCATTTATTCTAATAAAGTTTCTTATATGTAGTCTTTAATCCACCTGGAATTGATTTATGTGTGTGAGAGAGAAAATTTATTATTTTTTTTACTACTAGATATTTTTTATTATGTGATGACCAGTTTTCTTCATACTGTTTAGTAGCATCCTTTCTTTGGAGACTTTTCCTACATGGCCAGTTTCCTTGTAAGTAAATGTGTGGGACTTTGTATTCTACTCCAGTGGTCAGTTTGTCTAACCAGGAGCTAAGTGACACACAGGATGAAGTATTCTTTCTCTACTATTCTCTGAATTATTTAACACTGAAACAGTCCATTTATTCAACATATAATAAAACTTATGTATAAAACCACCTTGACCTCTTTCTTTTCTTTTCTTTTGAGGAAAAATGATCAATTCAGTATCTTAGTGGTTATACAACCATTTAGTGCCAGGAGCCAGCGTAAGGAATCCCACCCATGACAAGGTCACGTGGCAGGAGATTTTGATGGGCAAGGATGCGTCAAATCTCAGGGTTTTTCTCCCTGGCATTTCCTGGGCATGTACCCCCCCCCAAATAAGAATCTGCCTGCTTTTCCACTCTTCTGACATTCTCTGGAAAAAGTCAACTCAGGGAGTGTTTCAATCCAAAAACCCCTCTGATGCCTTTCTAGCCTGCCTGCAAGACTCTTACAGCTGAGCATGTGATTGCTTGAGGCCTCCTGACTGCGGGAGGCACAAGAAGCTTAAAACATCCTAGGAATATAGGAGCTTCCGGGGAGTCAAAATCATTAGAATAGGACTGATTAAAGGTTTCGTTTGTTGAGCCAATACTTGCTGCCAAATTTTCATATCTTTTATTTGTGATATAGTTGGTATATAGAAAAAACAAGTAGCAACATTAGATCTTTGAGTTAAGTACCTTCTTTGTTATAACCCACTGCACCTTTATTCTATAGAGATGTAACTTTAGTGCTTTAAGGAGATGCAGATTATAGAAAAAACACTTCAGGGGAAACGAGATTAACATTCATTAAAGTAGAGAGCCAAAAAGTGTTAGCAAGCCTCTTGGCCAGAAGATAATGTAAATCACCTGAGACCTTTTGTATACAAAAAGATATAGCTGTCCCTGCGTGATTCTGTATCTTCCATTATGTAAAATGTAGGGAATATAAACACCTTTTTAATAATAAAGTGGGGAGAGGGTTTTTGCACAAGCCTGGCCTCCCCCTCGTCTCTTTCTCTCTCTCCCTTTACTCTAATTTCAGGTTGAATTCCCATCTGGGGCGTGGAGGCTCACCAAGTCTACTTACTTGCCCAGGCTTCTGAAGACCCGCGCGAGAGGGAGCCCAAGGCGGGGCACTCTCCAATATTCAAGCAGGCGCCTGTGGCCCAAGGTAGACGGTGCAAGCTCCTTGTCTGGAACTTTATTGGCTTTCCATGTAAACCAAGTTATTCAGCCTCTTTTCTCCATCTTAATTTTCCCACTCTACTATTATTTCCTAGTCTTATATATCTAAATAAATAAGTTTTTCCTTGCCTATCCGTCTCCCCTTTGAATCACCCTGGATCCACCGGGGATGGACCCCGGCAATTTAGGATGTGTAAGTCATTTTAAGTAAGATTTACTTTTTAAAATGTCATTTGCTGGATCCCACTTGGTTTAACTTGTACTCTTTTCATTAATGTTCACTTCTAAGTATTTTATAAATGTTCATTCCATGTTTTGCTTTGATCTGTGAGTTTAGAAGTATATTTTAAAATTCCAAATAATGTTTTCTTCTTAATTTCTTTTGGTTCTATCATGATTGTTGTGAATTCTTGAAAAGCCTTATGTTGTAGTAATGTAGTTTTTATGTTTGTATTGTATCACTCTAGCTGATTGTGTTCTCAGTTGTCTGTTTATGGCTGTTTTTTTCTTTTGGTTCTTTGACCTATCACTGGAGGGAAGTATGTTGACATTCCACATTGTGACTAGTTTACAGCAAGGGTGTGTGTATGTGTTGGGGTTCTGATTTACATCTATGCTAATTTAAAGGAATAGTTTTTTAACCTTTACTTTCGTTATTTGTGGCTGCACTGGGTCTTTGCCATGCTCGGGCTTGCTTTAGTTGCCTTGAGCAGGGGCTGCTCTCTAGTTGCTGTGTGCAGGCTTCTCATTCTGGTGACTTCTCTTACTGCAGAGTGCGTGCTCTAGGGCTCAGTGGTTACGGCTCATGGGCTCCAGAGCACAGGCTCAGTAGTGATGGCCCATGAACTTAGTTGCCCCATGACATGTGGGATCTTCCTTGATCAGGGATTGAATCCACGTTCCCTGTCTTGGCAGATGGATTCTTAAACCACTGGACCACCAGAGAAGTCCTGAATTTTGTTTCTAAGTGGTGTATTTTCACATGTGTGTTTGATTCAATCTGTTCCTAGGGGCTTTATCAACCCTTCCCTGAGGGGCTTCCCTGGTAGTTCAGACAATGTAAGTGACATGGGTTCGATTCCTAGATCTCAAGATCCCCTGGAGAAGGGAATGGCTACCCACTCCAGTATTTTTGCCTGGAGAACTCCATGGACAGAGGAGCCTGGTGGGCTATAGTACCTGGGATTGCAAAGACTCAGACACAACTGAGCAACTAACGCTTAACTTCAGGGGCTTTATCATCGATTTGAACTTTCACTAGTTAGTTGATGAGGCCCAGAAAACCCAGCCCTTTCAGACCTGCCTCAGATCCTTTGTCCTGTTGGTATCAGAGAAGGCAAAGCACCTTCCACCATCCAGTGCTGCTCTGGGGCTGGACCTCCAAAACTCTGTGAGTGCCTTTGGCTGTCTTGTGGTTCACGTACTGGTTGCTCATACAGTTACATACCCTCTCAGTTGTTATTAACATTGCAGAGGTCTCATGCCTGCTTAAATTGTGGGGTTCCTAAAAAAAAAGGAAATGGCAACCCACTCTAGTTTTCTTGCCTAGAGAATCCCATGGATGGAGCTTGGTGGGCTGCAGTCCACGGGTCGCAAAGAGTCAGACACAACTGAGTGACTTCACTTTCACTATTATGCACAGGTTAAAATTTTTTCTTTACCCTACTTGCCCTGGGTGGTTTATGCTTTTGGAAGGGTGAGAATTAAGTGGTCAGAAATTTTACCAGTGGCGGTGGTTTACTTGTTGTCTCCAACTCTTGCGACCCCCATGGATAGTAGTCCACCAGGCTCTTCTCTCCATGGGATTTCCCAGGCAGGAATACTGCAGTGGGTTGCCATTCCCTTCTCCAGAGGATCTTCCTGACCTAGGGATTGAACCGAGAGCTTGAACTCGAGTTCCCTGCATTGCAGGTGGATTCTTTTACCGCTGAGCCACCAGGTAAGCCCATATAGTACTACATCCCTCTGTGAAACTTATCTGTTGAGTATCTTAGTAGACGTTAAGAAACTTTGGTCCCATATATTTGTCATGCCTAAAGTTTTTTCGCAAATGGGGAATTTTAAATTCATAAACTGTAAGTTTCCTTGGTATAGCTGTCTCTGTTACTTTGTGCTTCTCTTCCCTGAATGCCTCAAGTATGTGATTTGATTATATACACCAGTACCTTTTAACAGCAGTGTGCTAAGTCCCTTCAAAATATTGATGGAGATTCAGAAAATATTTGTGTTCTGCCTGAGACTTTGCAACTTCCCTTTGTTTAAAAAAAAAAAAAAAGTTTCTGCTTTGGCTTTTGGCCAAAAGTAATAAAGCTCCTACCTGACCATAAATTCCCTGATTTCCCCCTATTCGTCTGCAAGCAATTATCTTTTTTCCTNCACCTGGAATTGATTTATGTGTGTGAGAGAGAAAATTTATTATTTTTTTTACTACTAGATATTTTTTATTATGTGATGACCAGTTTTCTTCATACTGTTTAGTAGCATCCTTTCTTTGGAGACTTTTCCTACATGGCCAGTTTCCTTGTAAGTAAATGTGTGGGACTTTGTATTCTACTCCAGTGGTCAGTTTGTCTAACCAGGAGCTAAGTGACACACAGGATGAAGTATTCTTTCTCTACTATTCTCTGAATTATTTAACACTGAAACAGTCCATTTATTCAACATATAATAAAACTTATGTATAAAACCACCTTGACCTCTTTCTTTTCTTTTCTTTTGAGGAAAAATGATCAATTCAGTATCTTAGTGGTTATACAACCATTTAGTGCCAGGAGCCAGCGTAAGGAATCCCACCCATGACAAGGTCACGTGGCAGGAGATTTTGATGGGCAAGGATGCGTCAAATCTCAGGGTTTTTCTCCCTGGCATTTCCTGGGCATGTACCCCCCCCCAAATAAGAATCTGCCTGCTTTTCCACTCTTCTGACATTCTCTGGAAAAAGTCAACTCAGGGAGTGTTTCAATCCAAAAACCCCTCTGATGCCTTTCTAGCCTGCCTGCAAGACTCTTACAGCTGAGCATGTGATTGCTTGAGGCCTCCTGACTGCGGGAGGCACAAGAAGCTTAAAACATCCTAGGAATATAGGAGCTTCCGGGGAGTCAAAATCATTAGAATAGGACTGATTAAAGGTTTCGTTTGTTGAGCCAATACTTGCTGCCAAATTTTCATATCTTTTATTTGTGATATAGTTGGTATATAGAAAAAACAAGTAGCAACATTAGATCTTTGAGTTAAGTACCTTCTTTGTTATAACCCACTGCACCTTTATTCTATAGAGATGTAACTTTAGTGCTTTAAGGAGATGCAGATTATAGAAAAAACACTTCAGGGGAAACGAGATTAACATTCATTAAAGTAGAGAGCCAAAAAGTGTTAGCAAGCCTCTTGGCCAGAAGATAATGTAAATCACCTGAGACCTTTTGTATACAAAAAGATATAGCTGTCCCTGCGTGATTCTGTATCTTCCATTATGTAAAATGTAGGGAATATAAACACCTTTTTAATAATAAAGTGGGGAGAGGGTTTTTGCACAAGCCTGGCCTCCCCCTCGTCTCTTTCTCTCTCTCTCTTTACTCTAATTTCAGGTTGAATTCCCATCTGGGGCGTGGAGGCTCACCAAGTCTACTTACTTGCCCAGGCTTCTGAAGACCCGCGCGAGAGGGAGCCCAAGGCGGGGCACTCTCCAATATTCAAGCAGGCGCCTGTGGCCCAAGGTAGACGGTGCAAGCTCCTTGTCTGGAACTTTATTGGCTTTCCATGTAAACCAAGTTATTCAGCCTCTTTTCTCCATCTTAATTTTCCCACTCTACTATTATTTCCTAGTCTTATATATCTAAATAAATAAGTTTTTCCTTGCCTATCCGTCTCCCCTTTGAATCACCCTGGATCCACCGGGGATGGACCCCGGCAATTTAGGATGTGTAAGTCATTTTAAGTAAGATTTACTTTTTAAAATGTCATTTGCTGGATCCCACTTGGTTTAACTTGTACTCTTTTCATTAATGTTCACTTCTAAGTATTTTATAAATGTTCATTCCATGTTTTGCTTTGATCTGTGAGTTTAGAAGTATATTTTAAAATTCCAAATAATGTTTTCTTCTTAATTTCTTTTGGTTCTATCATGATTGTTGTGAATTCTTGAAAAGCCTTATGTTGTAGTAATGTAGTTTTTATGTTTGTATTGTATCACTCTAGCTGATTGTGTTCTCAGTTGTCTGTTTATGGCTGTTTTTTTCTTTTGGTTCTTTGACCTATCACTGGAGGGAAGTATGTTGACATTCCACATTGTGACTAGTTTACAGCAAGGGTGTGTGTATGTGTTGGGGTTCTGATTTACATCTATGCTAATTTAAAGGAATAGTTTTTTAACCTTTACTTTCGTTATTTGTGGCTGCACTGGGTCTTTGCCATGCTCGGGCTTGCTTTAGTTGCCTTGAGCAGGGGCTGCTCTCTAGTTGCTGTGTGCAGGCTTCTCATTCTGGTGACTTCTCTTACTGCAGAGTGCGTGCTCTAGGGCTCAGTGGTTACGGCTCATGGGCTCCAGAGCACAGGCTCAGTAGTGATGGCCCATGAACTTAGTTGCCCCATGACATGTGGGATCTTCCTTGATCAGGGATTGAATCCACGTTCCCTGTCTTGGCAGATGGATTCTTAAACCACTGGACCACCAGAGAAGTCCTGAATTTTGTTTCTAAGTGGTGTATTTTCACATGTGTGTTTGATTCAATCTGTTCCTAGGGGCTTTATCAACCCTTCCCTGAGGGGCTTCCCTGGTAGTTCAGACAATGTAAGTGACATGGGTTCGATTCCTAGATCTCAAGATCCCCTGGAGAAGGGAATGGCTACCCACTCCAGTATTTTTGCCTGGAGAACTCCATGGACAGAGGAACCTGGTGGGCTATAGTACCTGGGATTGCAAAGACTCAGACACAACTGAGCAACTAACGCTTAACTTCAGGGGCTTTATCATCGATTTGAACTTTCACTAGTTAGTTGATGAGGCCCAGAAAACCCAGCCCTTTCAGACCTGCCTCAGATCCTTTGTCCTGTTGGTATCAGAGAAGGCAAAGCACCTTCCACCATCCAGTGCTGCTCTGGGGCTGGACCTCCAAAACTCTGTGAGTGCCTTTGGCTGTCTTGTGGTTCACGTACTGGTTGCTCATACAGTTACATACCCTCTCAGTTGTTATTAACATTGCAGAGGTCTCATGCCTGCTTAAATTGTGGGGTTCCTAAAAAAAAAGGAAATGGCAACCCACTCTAGTTTTCTTGCCTAGAGAATCCCATGGATGGAGCTTGGTGGGCTGCAGTCCACGGGTCGCAAAGAGTCAGACACAACTGAGTGACTTCACTTTCACTATTATGCACAGGTTAAAATTTTTTCTTTACCCTACTTGCCCTGGGTGGTTTATGCTTTTGGAAGGGTGAGAATTAAGTGGTCAGAAATTTTACCAGTGGCGGTGGTTTACTTGTTGTCTCCAACTCTTGCGACCCCCATGGATAGTAGTCCACCAGGCTCTTCTCTCCATGGGATTTCCCAGGCAGGAATACTGCAGTGGGTTGCCATTCCCTTCTCCAGAGGATCTTCCTGACCTAGGGATTGAACCGAGAGCTTGAACTCGAGTTCCCTGCATTGCAGGTGGATTCTTTTACCGCTGAGCCACCAGGTAAGCCCATATAGTACTACATCCCTCTGTGAAACTTATCTGTTGAGTATCTTAGTAGACGTTAAGAAACTTTGGTCCCATATATTTGTCATGCCTAAAGTTTTTTCGCAAATGGGGAATTTTAAATTCATAAACTGTAAGTTTCCTTGGTATAGCTGTCTCTGTTACTTTGTGCTTCTCTTCCCTGAATGCCTCAAGTATGTGATTTGATTATATACACCAGTACCTTTTAACAGCAGTGTGCTAAGTCCCTTCAAAATATTGATGGAGATTCAGAAAATATTTGTGTTCTGCCTGAGACTTTGCAACTTCCCTTTGTTTAAAAAAAAAAAAAAAGTTTCTGCTTTGGCTTTTGGCCAAAAGTAATAAAGCTCCTACCTGACCATAAATTCCCTGATTTCCCCCTATTCGTCTGCAAGCAATTATCTTTTTTCCTGTCTGAAGACCAGAGCTCAGGACTGAATGACACAGTGGCTATTTGTACTACATTCTAACACAGTCCTCTAGGTTCCTCCTCCTCGCTTCATTTCTTCATTATGTATTTTAATGCAGTACTAAATCAATGGGCTTTCTTAGGAGCCAGATTTATTGAATTGTAATTCATATGATAAAAAAAACTGACCCACTAGGTTTACAATCTATGGTTTAGTAAATATAGAGTTGTGTCAAATCAGGGCTTCCCAGGTGGCATGAGTGGTAAAGAACCCACCTGCCAATGCAGGAGACATAAGAGATGTGGATTCAGTCCCTGGGTTGGGAAGATCCCCTGGAGGAGGGCATGGCAACTCACTCAAGTATTCTTGCCCGGAGAATCCCCATGGAGAGGAGTCTGGTGGCCTACAGTCCATGGTGTCGCAAAGAGTTGGACACAACTGAATTGACTATCACACACGTGCCAACATCACCATAACCCAGTTCATTTTCATCATGCTCCTCAAATTTTCACAAGCCCCTCTTGGGGTCAGTCTTCACTCCCTCCCTCTTTTCCTCCCTGCCTCTCTCTCAAGGCAGCCGCTAATATGGTTTCTGTCCATAAACTTGCCTTTTCTGAGTATATCATGTAAGTGAAATCAAACTCTAAATATAGCATTTTGTACCTGTTTCACTTAGCATAATGTTTTGAGGCTCATTTCACCTGTACTGTCATTTTAATACTGAACAGTCTGTCTTACATTGTTCAGCCATTTACCAGTTGACCAGTTTCCAGTTTGGGGCTATCCCGCAGAATGCTGCCATGAATGTTCATAAACATGTCCATGTGAACATGTTTTCATGTATCTTGGGTGAGTCTGCCCAAGTGGGATTGCTGGTTTTTATGGTTATCCACAGGGGCTGTACTATATATTCCCATCAGTACAGTAGGAGGTTTCTGCTTTCTCATCATCCTCTCCAACGCTTTGTCTCTTTGATTACAGCCATTTTCCTGGGTGTGAAGTGGTATCTCATTGTGCTTAAACCAGTGTATTTAACAGCATTTTTTCCCTAAAGGAAATAGTTGTTGGTTGTTCAGTCGCTTATTTGTGTCTGACTCTTTGAGACCCCATGGACTGCAGCACGCCAGGCTTCCCTGTCTTTCACTTTTCTTGCTGTTTGCTCAAACTCCTGTCCACTGAGTTGGTGATGCCATCCAGCCATCTCATCTCTGTTGCTCCCTTCTCCTGCCTTCAATCTTTCCCAGCATCAGGTCTTCTCCAGTGAGTCAGTTCTTCGCATCAGGTGGCTGAAGTACTGGAGCTTCAGTCGTTGCAGTGAAATTCAGGGTTAATTTCCTTTAGGACTGACTGATTTGATCTCACAGTTCAAGGGTTTTTCGAGGGTCTTCTCCAACACCCCAGTCAAAAGCATCAATGCGCTCGGCCTTCTTTACGGTCCAGGGAAGTGGCTGCTCTCTAGTGGTGCATTCCTCACATTACACTTGGGAAAAAGGGCATTAAAAAGCTTGAACATGCATTTCAGGTTGTGCCTGCATCGTTTAGCTCACTGAGTGCAATTTGAGGCCCAGGTCCAAAATGTTTTCCTAATTACCTTTTTAAATAATCTTCAGAACCTGGCTGTGGCTTTTACTTAACCCCTGGAGGTACATTATAATCGAGCCAAGTTTTGGTGCTTCGGACCTCATATACTTGACATACACAACATCTTGTGGCATAAAGGTTTACACCTGTGGAGAGGCTAATGCCTGTGAAGATGGGGAGGAAAAGGCCAGAGACAGTTCTGTTGACTCGAACTTACCACATCCTTTCAAACGACAGCCAGAGGAGTAAACAGTTCTTACCAGTGGAACGACTGTAAATTCTTTTTAATGAATTGCACACAAATGGAATGTCTGGAGGTTCCTGGTATTTTCAGGTAACACTTTGTAAATATGTCTGTAGAGAGCTGTAAAACTTGAGAATGGGTCTCAGCTGCCCCAGGCTCTTGGGGCTCTCAAGCAATGAGAGCACTAGGCACATTAAAGATCGTGCAGAAATTGAGCTCAGGAAGGAACCTGGCCAGCCACTGGATTAAGGAATGTGTATTTGTGAAGTCAAGATGTGGCTTCAGGAAATTAGGGTAGAAGGAACTCTTTGGCCAACCCAGTACATATGTGAAATTTGAAATTTTCCTAACGTCTTAGGCCTTAGCACACTGCATTTACCCAACAATGCATTTTGCTCTCTTGACATGTTTGTAAATGATCACGTATGTGTCTGTGTGTACACACACACACACACACACACGCACACGCACGCGCGCGCGCACGCCTGAGTACAAAGCAGTAGAAAGTGTGATGGATGGGCCGGCCCGCGGCTGATTTACTGCTTCAGCAAATGGAGGCGAGAGGAGAGGCCAGACAATCCACCTGTGACACTTGACTACACAATAACTACTCCCCTACAGTAAATGAAATTATGTTATCAGTTGGGTGGATAAGGGGCTTTAAAATTTAGGGTAGGTGATACATAACTATTTGACTTCAGGATACACACTGGATAGGAGGGAAATTGATATTAGAGAATTAAAAATTTTTAAACATGCATCAGAACTTTAAAAATGTGGTAATGAATGTCACCTTTCAAAGTATTCATATGTGGAAATTTTTATTAATCTGATGGCATCACTGCCAGAACAACTTATGGAGATACTATTATTCTATGAAGACAGTTTCTATCCTCTGCCTCTGTTTTGGAACTAAGTCTGGTGATTTATATGAAGAGTATTGTTTAAGTCTTCCCAGAAAAGCTATCATAAAGTAAGTAGGGCTGTGTGTATGCTTGCCTGTCTCGTTCTACAATTTTAAAGACGATTTTATAAACTTGTGATCAAGGGTGACAAGTGTGTAGAACCCCACTTTATACTCCCCCACCCTGATGATCTTGAAGGACGGTGGTCTTTTAACTCATTTAATAGGGAAATGTTTGATTATTAATATTTTTACTATGTAGACTTTAGGATACCATTTATTTCAACCCCTTTTTTTTGGTTACAGATGAGGAAATATAGTACACAACATTCAGGTTAACTCGACAAGACAGAACGTGATAGTGGTTTTGCCTAGACACTGATGAAAGTGAGAGGAGTCCAGCTAAGGCCCAAGATACTCAAAGCCCTCAAAGTCTTCAGTTTCTGAGTTAAAGTTTTATTTGGTCTCTTTACTGTGAAACTTGGAGGACTCAAGGGGAATTCATGCTGCTGCCTGTTACAGCTATTTTATATTTGCTGGCACTTTAACCTTTACAGGTTACTTTACATTGTTCATGACTTCAAAATTTTTATGCTAATTTAAGAGTTTATCACATCAAATTTTACTTTTTTATTTTCTTTTTAATTTGGCTGTGCCACTTAACTTATGAGATCTTAGTTCCCTGGCTGTGAAAGGGCAGAGTCCTAACTACTGGAGTACCAGTCCTATTTCTCTCTATTAAGAAAACCTGTCGATCTCAACAGTCACTGGAAGTATACTGCTGTCTTGACTAGTTCTGGTAAATGGTGAAAATCCACAGGACAACAGTATAGCAACATCAGACAGGGTCCCTCCTGTTGTGCTCCTTAAGTTTCTATGACGGCAAGATTCTCAGGACTTCCTGCTTTATAAAACCTAATTCCTGCTCACAATCTAGTTTTCCTGATTGTCTCTAGCAAAACTGAAAAATAGTTAAATGTTAACAGTGTTAGGATATTGGTTGTGGATGACATTTTAAAAGCTTATAAAAGTCATTTCCTTTAGTTCCTTCTAAGCGAAGTTTCTAACTTCAAGATCTGTATCATAACCTGAGTTTCATCTATTACTAGCTGTTTGACCATGGACAGATGAGCCTAAATCTTATCTGTAAAGCATGGCAATGAAATGACTAATTTGAAAGGTTTTTAAAAATACACACCCCTGGGCTTCTCTGCTGGACTAGTGGTAAAGACTCTACCTCCCAACCCAGGGGATACGGGTTTGATCCTGGAATACCCCACAGAGCAGCTCTGCCTGTGCACCACAGCCACTGACCCACACGCCCTAGAGCCTGTGACGAGAAGCCACTGTTATGAGAAGCCTGCTCATTGCAACTAGTGAGAAGCCCCCTCTCGCTGTGTAACCAGAGAAAGCCTGGGGGCAGCAACGAAGACAGACCCAATGCAGCCAAAAACAAAAACGACTGTGGAAAGTACACAGCACACAAGGTTTAACACATTCTGACCATATTTCAGTGTCCAGGTCTGCTGTGTGCAAAAGGGATGGGAAGGTAGTGAATGAAAAAAGGCAAGGTGGCTCTGCTTTGCTGTGGGGAATTCAGGACCAATACACAAGCGTAAGAGGAGTGTTGTCCTCTGCCCAACAGATAAGCTGGCTTATGCCATGCTGTCCAGCTTGAAATGATTAGTGTAGCCACAGTGGCTGGCTTTAAAATAGCATCTAGGTTAGTGAGTGCCACCGAGGGCCAGGACAATAGATGTTTGAATGGGAAAATACCTGATTTGAAGTTACCTGTCATCAGCATGAAGAGACATGACATGCGGTTCAGAAGGACGTACGCTTTATGCCAATGTGCATTCTGAATGGGTGGGAGAAAAATCTCACAGGGAATGAAGATTTCAGTCTTCCCTTGTCTTTCACCTTTATTTAAAATCAAGAGTGGCTTCCCTGGTGGTCCAGTGGCTAAGATGCCACACTTCCATTGCAACAAGACATAGGCTCAATCCCTGGTCTGGGAACATCCTGGGAAGATCCCACATGCTGAGGAGCAACTAAGCCCGTGAGCCACCTCTGCAACTTCTGAAGGCCGCTCACCTTGAGCCAATGCTTGAGAAGCCGCCACAGTGAGAAGCCCGCAGACAACTAGAGAGTATATCCCCCTCACCACAACTAGGCAAAGCACGTGCAGCAAAGACCACCCAGCGAAGGAAGGAAAGAAAAGGGGACTAGTCAAGTAAGGCACGGGAGTGATGCATAACAGTGAAATTTTAGACTAGATCCATGTGGGCCACAGAGAAACCTAGGGTGAAATCCATCCTGTACCTCCAGTGGGCTTCAAAACTTCACCAGTATTTTACAGCTTCCAGTTCCATCCAGGATGAATGGCATTTGCTTGGACCAAGAAGTAAGTTTTAACAATGAATGGCGCTTGAAACCCTAAGGACCAATGTCAGTGATGTGAATGGAGTCTCACTCAGGCATTGGCCCTGGCCTTCAGCGTTAGAAACAATGGGAAATGGTGTAAGTGGCCCACGATGTCTCCCGAGGTACAGGTAACAGAACAGACTTGGGAAGAGTCATATAATCAAAAACCTAGTCCAAGTTTCTTAATTTACAAATGAGAAGAAAAGATAATCTCACAGAAATGAACTAAATAAGGACTACACACTCCACAGAATCAAACACCAAGTGGCCAAATAAGTTTGTGGCACAATGGTTAATTTCAGGTGTCAGAATGCAAATTGAGGTAGTAAAGACTTTTACTTTGCAATTGAAGTGGGCAAGAACATAAGCTCATCCACAGTTGGTATAAGAGCTTTTGGGGAGAAGTGGTTTGGTAACAAAAATTCTTTAATTGGTCTTTTGACCCAGACATTATCTCTTCCAGAAATTTATCCTGTAGTAACACTTGTATGGTTTTTCCTGTGGTCATGTATGGATGTGAGAGTTGGACTGTGAAGAAGGCTGAGAGCCGAAGAATTGATGTGTTTGAACTGTGATGTTGGAGAAGACTCTTGAGAGTCCCTTGGACTGCAAGGAGATCAGCCCTGGGATTTCTTTGGAAGGAATGATGCTAAAGCTGAAACTCCAGTACTTTGGCCATCTCATGCGAAGAGTTGACTCATTGGAAAAGACTCTGATGCTGGGAGGGACTGGGGGCAGGAGAAGGGGACAACTGAGGATGAGATGGCTGGATGGCATCACTGACTTGATGGACGTGAGTCTGAGTGAACTCCGGGAGTTGGTGATGGACAGGGAGGCCTGGTGTGCTGCGATTCATGGGGTCGCAAAGAGTCAGACATGACCGAGCGACTGAACTGAACACTTGTAAGGGCTTCCCCGGTGGCTCAGATGGTAAAGTGTCTGCCTGCAATGCAGGAGACCTGGGTTCCATCCCTGGGTCAGGAAGATCCCCTGGAGAAGGGAATGGCTACCCACTCCAGCATTCTTGCTTGGAGAATTCCATGGACAGAGGAGCCTGGTGGGTTACCATCCATGGGATCACAAAGAGTCATGACAATGACGAACACACAGGGGTGACTGGCATGCATAAAGGGATAATGTTTAAGTAAATGATTTATCTTTACTTGCACAATATTTTACAGCCAAAATGGTTAACATAGAAGACATAAAGTGGGGGAAAGTCTGAATATAGTTTATCTAAATTTGTGTTTAAAAATAATGTTTTAAGTGCCCAAAGGTCCTGGAAGAAGATGCATCAGACTTGATGGCGTCCTACTCTGGGGAGTAAGGGATAAAGTTGACTTGCTCTTAAGACTTTTTTTGCTCTATGTGGTTCTGTGTCATCTGACTGTTTGTAAATCAGACTGAAAACAATCTTTTAAAAACTTACAAAATGGGGCTTCCCTGGTGGCTCAGTGGTAAAGAATCTGCTGGTCAATGCAGGGGACACAGATTCGATCCCTGGTCCCACATGCGGGAAGGAACTTAAGCCTGTGTACCACAACTACTGAGGCTGTTCTCTAGAGCCACAGCTATGGCAGCCTTCGTGCCTAGAGCCCATGCTCTGCAACGAGAAGCCACTGCAGTGAGAAGCCTGGGTACACAGCCTGAGAGTAGCCCCTGGTCGCCGCAACTACAGAAAAGCCCTCACACAGCAACGAAAACCCAGCACAGCCAAAAATGAATATAGATATGTAGAGTTCGGAGAGCTGCAAAACCACTCTTCCCAGACACGTATTCCCTTGAGATGCTTGTAAGTCCTCAGTCCTCAATTGTGACCTTGTATACCAAGTCCTACCTGTAGGAGGAGGACTCTTTTCAGAGACTACAGAACAAAGATGAGAAAGCAGGGAGTTGAATAGTTAACTAAAGATGTTTTCCTAAAGCCCATGCAACTGAGTACAATCGGTTTTCCAATAGCAACACGTAGATATGTAGAAATGTATGTGTGTGGCGGGACACAGGTGATATTTAACAGTGGAGAGATGCAAACCCATAATTGTTTCTGTCTCCTAGATGTTGGGGCTGGGCCCCAGTGTAGAGAAGGGTGATATAAAGCACTTATTTGAAGCAGGAACATGGTCTTTTCAAGCTATAATAGAACTGTGTTTACAAAGTATTTCAAGGCCCGCCTTCCAGTCTGTCCAAAGGGCACAGGTCTTTATTATCAGAGCCTAGATGTCTCGCTAGAATTTTGGCTTTCAGCTGAGCATGGTCTGTGGAGAAACCATAAACACAGAAAGAAGCCTAAGACAAAACACGCTAGATGGGTACAGTTATCTAATCACAACCAGAATAGCAGATAAACCTCCAGTTATATTTAGGTAAAGACCCCCTGGCCTTCAGAGCTGTTTAAAATGGATTGAAGAGTTTTGAACACCACTTAGGGGTCCTAATTTAATGCGGCCTGGACTGTGACAATTCACATTCCCAACAACCATGGCAAATAGTGAACAAATATTCATTTAAGTAACAGGCTCCAAAAGTGCTTAAATACATGAAAAGACAAAAAGACACATAGAGAGGTTTGTATCTTACCTTCAAGTTGCTGCCGGTGATCAGTAGTAAAATTGTCTTCCAGTGTCTGGCAGACTGTCCTTACATACCTTGAAATATCAAAAGCAGAAACTGCAAAGATGGTAGAAGCTGGCCTACTTAACACTCAACAAACTTTGTTTCAAAATGCTATAATAAAAACTGCAAAGCAAAAGATAATTTGGAGAGAAGTAGTAACAACATAGTAAGAGGTTAACATCCTGAATATATATAATAAAAGGAAAAAGATGAATATCCTGGAGGAATAATATATTCTTTTTTTTGTTTTTTAAACTGTTCAGCATCCTCTTCCTTAATGAAACCCTTCCTAGTGGTGAACTCATTCCCTATGACTTAAAACTTACCCCGAATCTATCCAGCTAGGCTCTTGAATTGGGTTTAGAGTATTGGTCCCATAACCTCTGCACTACAAATAGCAACTTACATTTGTAACGAAAAACATACTCAGCCCCATAAGAATGAAAATGTAAATGAAGATATCAGATTTCCTACCGACCAAATTGAGTCACTTTTTCCTTTTCATGTTTTCCAAACATAATAGCCATGGTTAGTAAAGGACAAGATTATCAATGTATGCTGAAACCTCTAAGTGAAACATGGCTGGTACAGAGAAAAGCCCATATTTATGAGTTTTGGCTATTGTATCCTCACCACAGACTTGAAGTTGGCAACAAGGACACGTAGGGGAAAACAAATCCAAGATGTAGGACATTGTATTAGGAAATGCACACTGATGTTTTTAGGGGTGAGATATAAGATACATGCACCCATTTTACATAAAATATGGGGAAATACTGTTGAATCTGCCCAGCTAGCTTGCTTCAGGGATGGCTGTGGCAGCATCCTTTATACTAACTCCAAATTAGAGATAATCTCAGTGTTTAGCAGGGTAGTTGATATTACATAAACTGATTACGAACATACAATGAACAACTACGGAAAATTCGTAATAGACAAGCTATGACATGACAAGGTTTTGTGAAAATTCAGACCCATCTTAAAAAGACCTAGTTCTAGCTCTTGTCTGAGCCTGTCTTAATCGGGGCTACATCACCCCCTTTTCCCCCACTTGCCACTGCACACTTACCACCGTCACTGCTGGCTGTCAACTCTACTGTAAGCTTGCCAAGGGTAGGGAGGTCCCTGTTTTTTCATGAGGACTGATAGAAGTACAGGTCAGCCTCATCGTAAGGAAGAACAAAATATCAAAGTAGGAGAGGTGGGTAGCAAGGTCTTTATCAGTGTTCAGTCACCTGTGGGAAATACTGCGGTACAGTGAAGAGAAGGAGGATGTTTAAAAAAGCCACCAGTCTGAGTGTTTAAGGCAGAAGCACTAGAGTAAGCACTCTCTGTACACCATCTAATGTGCTCCTACCTTGCTAAGTAGATACCACGTCGGTTTACGTTGATGAGAAAAGCCCAGAGAGGTTAATTAACTTGCCCACGGTCACACAGCAGACCAGAAAGCCAGGATTTGAATTAGCAGTCATATTTCAGCATGTAGAGTAGTATTCCTTTTGGAGTGGCACAGGGAAGGGAAACCAGATAAGCCTTAAGAGTCTTTCTAATATCAACATTCTACAAACATGTCCACCCACAGCCTGCAAACTGTAAAGAGGCCAGTTTGGTCACTTGCACCTGGCAGTTGATGTTAGGATAAGCGACCTAATACTGGTGGTATCAGGCTTGTTTGTGAATGAGATCTTGAATCTAAACTGAACAGAAGGATTCGCTGCCCTCTCTCCGCTCCTTTCCCATTTCAACAAAACATACTGTGAATAAGGGCAAGTTACTCCACATGAGACTCCTGGGCTGTGAGTGGTAACTACCTATAGCAATTTTAGGAATTCCTTTACAATTACAGGCAAAGTGAAAGCATGCATTCCAGGCCAATGATTTCTCTAAATTTTTATTAATTTTTTTTTTTTACAGCTTGATCATCTAATGAAAAGTAAAGAATCTGAAGACGAAGAAGTCAATTACATGTTTTTTTTAAACAGTAATGAATCCTCATTACAGAGAACGATAAACAAAAGATCTGTGGCACGTTATCTTTGGAAAGATCTTTTGCAAATTTTTCTTCTAAAAAAAAAACAAAACTATAATTCTCACAGATCCCTTATGTCTCTTTCAAAGGACTATACAAGGCAGCTAAATTTTATTCACGAAAGCCCCATGTCGCAGTTCCATTGCTGAAGTAGATAAAACAGAGAGTCCTCCTTTTCTCTGTGTTGCACAACTTCCCATTGGGCACATCATTGCTTCCCTATCCTACGTACAAAATCACTGTGTGGACTAGATAGCTGGCACCTTATTACACAATAATTAAAGAAAAGTTCATATTATTTAAGAGATAGACCAGTGATCTTCACTGATCGACTGGACGATTTATTCTTTTTTAAACAATTTTAATAATACCAAGATTTGACTTTCCCCTAATGTTACAAGAAAGCAAAAAATATATAATATATAATGGTAATAAATTAAAAAAAAAAAAAAAAAGGCAACCCTGCTCAGGTATCATCCAAAACATGATCACATTCAGAAGAAAAACACACACACATTTTGGGACACACGTGCACACACACACACACTAACACGAACAGTGTACACTTGATATCTGAGGAGGGAGTGTGCCGTCTTAACAATACATGTCGATGGCCTGAACTTCAAAAGGCGGATCCTGCCTTCTGTCATTAAACAAAAGTTAATTAACAAAAGGTAATACTGCCTGTATTAAGCATCACTTCAACATCTACTTTTGAGCAAAGCAAGTTATCTCGCTTAGGTCAGCCACTGCCTGGCCTGACCAGCGCAGTATGGCCAGCCTCAGTGGTCTTACTCCCTTGTCCTTTCAGGCCGACAGAGTAATATCTTGGCTCCCAGGGGGCTCTAAGTTTCCTGCCTGTCCTCTTGGGCAGAGAAATACAGGCAACTTCTCAACCCATCACAGTACCTGTTGCTATCCAGCACACCAAGGAACAGAACATAATGTCTTTCCCTGGGACAGTGGGAAATTTACAGCCACCTTAAGAGACGTGGTAGACGGTGCTTGTCAGCTCCTCATAATAAGGACTAATGAACATGGCCAGTGGGCACAATTCATTCCCAGATTTTCAGTGACTGACTCAGGGGATTGAATAGTTGGAGTTTATATGGTAGAAATACCACTTCTCACATTTGTTGGAAAATCCCCTACACCACTCTGCCACTCCACCTCCTCCTACCAACAAAATGACAAAAGAAAACTACAGGGGGAAAAAAAATCCACAAATTCTAAGTAGACCCAAAAACAAAAGAGGCAACTCACTACAGAAAGAGAAAAAGGGACCAAGTACCACTCTCGCCCTGACGCCCTCCCCACCCCCACCACAATGAACGTTTCTCTATGCTTGTGTTTCTAAAAGGCAGCCGAATATTCCAGCAACATTTAAATACTGCTGATTGGCAGTAAAGAGTGTAATAGATGGAGTGACAATGTTTTTCACAGATTTTGTGTAGTGTCTAGGAAAATAAATCCTTGAGCAAAAAGTAGACTCTGGTGGGAGGTAAGGAATCAGAGCCTGATTTGATTCATTTACATAAAAGATGCACAAACACACCTCCAACTTTATGAGAACAGAACAGAAAAAGGGGCACGTCTCACCTGATGTCTCTTAAAGCCACGGCAAAATGAATACAGCATTATCCCAAAGTTCGCTTCAGTCAACAAAGGCACAATAAATATATCCAATTCAGCCAGCCTCTTATTCTCTGTATGCATGTCCACACACACATTTCCTTTCGTATATTAGAGATAGAGTTCTGTTCATTTTGGAGGGCACAATGGTTTTTTATTTTTTGCTTCTAAAAGTTACTGAACAGGGATCACAAAATAGTAAGTTCTTGATCCTACTGACATTAATATTTGAGGTACCAATTAAGGCAAGTTTTTAGCCAGAAAGGGGTAGTTTGTTAGCTTCGAAACACCCCAAGATTGGGAATTAAAGGACACAGAATGAGGAAGATAAGTGTGGTCCAATTTGTCTTAGGGAAATGGTTAAACATTTTGGTCAAAACAAATTGTAAAATAAAGGTCCTTTTGTTTAAAAAAAAAAAAAGATGCTTTTTCCATTCAGTATTGAGGTTAAATTGTAGCATCAGGTAAGTCACCTTCTGCTGTAGCTCCGCTCCTGGTAATATGCCAGGTGGACCCTCCCATCTTCTACCATAGACGGCACATGGCCAGCGTTTTCACATTCTTAACCCAGTGTAATTTGGTAAATTTCAGGGAAATGTCTTTCGTTGTTTATCAGGGCCCTCAGTCTGGCTAAAACCTTAAATTCAGGGATTCACATTTTAATTATCTCCAGGATGGACAGAAACATTGAACATTTTATAAGTAAAACAGTGTTCTTCCATTTCCTGAAAGACTGACAGACACACATACATACACACACATACTCACACGAGACTGTAGTGCCAGAGGCAAAATTTTTACACTCCATTTTCCACGCAAGATGTCTGCATTTGCCTCACTGTGAAGTGTGTACTATTATGGTTGTCATGAGAACTTCATATATCCAAAGGCTTAATTTTATAATCTTCAATTATCTACTGCAGTACAAATTTTGCCTTTGGGAAATTAAGCATGCAATGAAAAAGTGCACATGACTTAAAAATCCTTTAGGTTTCTATATACACCTGTAACAGTAAAGAGACATTATGAACATTAAGGATGTATCCGCCACTACCCTTTGACATACTCTAGTTTAAAAGTTGCCATTAAGAATTCTTTGGGGTACAATGCATGTTGCAGTTAAGAATCAGAAATACTCCATGATCATAATAGTACAAACTGATCTCTGCAAGGGACAAATAAAATCTTCATATAAAGGTCAGGGTGGAAAAGACACACACAGAATAAGGCCGCTGAAAAAGCAATCGCCTCTTCTAGAAATGGCTGGGAAACTGACTTGGAAATGTCTTTAGTTCGGGGGCACTCGGCTCCTGACGAGACACACACACACTCGGCGCGGTCTACATAGATCAGGGCCTGTCTTTAGGAACACACCCTTCCATACTGACAGGTGGCTTGTCCTGGGGAGTGATGCAGTGAAGGCGCCGGAATGACCAAGGGAGTAAGAGGGGAAAAGGTGTTTAGTAACCACAGAAGCCTGATTCTGTTGTCTCGTCTCCTACACAGAAGAGATGGACGCTCAGTGACGCAAGCACACGACCTCCAGGCCATTACTGTTCATGTAACTGGCTGCTTCTAAACGAGTAGTTCAAAAAGGACCATGGCTCTGCCTTAGAGCAGCAACAGATGACACCGGTCCATCAAGATCGCGCATCAGTTATTACTGCCGCTGTAATTCTCTCGCTCTAACCTAAGCTGGCCATAACCGAAGAACAGGCTGGATAATAAACGACATGGAAGGCACAGCTTCACACAAACAATTTATATTGCAAAAATTAAGCATCACTCCCATCCTCTGTACATCCCTTTTACATCGTTATCAAATGACCAAGAAAGTTCTTACATTCATCGTATGGACTTTTAGACCTCTTCATTATAAATAAAGATGGCACGCTTTTCTTCACTAATAAATAAATATGACGATGTCCAACACGCTTGGGAGGAAACAACACGCAGGGGAGTGGAATGGGATGAAGAAAGGAAAAAAACCAGTTGTAGCGGTAACACTCCTCAATTGCAATACTCGCGCAAACTCTACTTCTAAAAGGGATAAAAAGAATTAGCTTCTAAAAATACTACATTCATAATAATGCTTCCAATAATGACCCTCAAAGTTTCAATGAAAAAAAAATCTGTGCTTACGGATACGTGGGAATTCTGGGGTTTCTTATTTTTGTTGTTCTTTTTTCCCCCACTTTTAGGTCATCCAAAATAAACTTGGCTTAATGTACAGAATCTGGCAAAAACAACTGACAGGAAGGCCACAGATCCTCTTCAATCTAATCAAATCCAGTTGACAGTGTGCACTCTGGAGTGAAGGCATGCGGTGACTTTATTATTATTATTATTTTTAAGTCTAATTTACTACCACAAATCTCCACAGCCTCTCAGGGAGTTAATTTCCCCTAGACAAAGACAATCAAGGGCTCTCAAAGTCTAGTTTTGCTATAAATATAAAGTAATTCGTAGCAGAAAAATATAGCCTTTCTAAGAAGTAGATTTCCTTTTTCTTTGTTCGCTGACAAAACTCTGAGTCGGTTAGACAATGTAAGTTTCCACATAACTAGGCCACAGAGCAGCACCTCAAAATCCAGCTCTACTTCACAAAAATTAAGAAGCATTTCAACCCTCTGGTCACGGGTAAGTGCTGGTTCCCTTCTTCCCCAAAGTAGAAAATGCAGAATACAGTCAAGTGACTGCCTTTCACTGGAGCAGGGGACAGGAACGGCGGCACGCGGAGATGCGGGCGGTGACGGGGGTGGAGATGCGGGCGCAGATGCAGACGCTGTAGCTCCCTCAGGGCCACTGTCCAGCACAGGAGCGGAGAACTCGGAGCCAGGCCGCACGGGCAGTGTCCAGGCAACTGGGGGTGCTTTCAACTTTGTATGTTCGGACAATATCTGGTATTATCAGAGCCACTGTTCACTGGCAGAAAGGGGGGTATAGCGGAGTCCTCCACAAATCATGTTTTATAGATGACCATTAGAATTTATTAAACAAATACTCCCCCCACAACTTAAAAAAAGCAAATTACCCACAAAGCCCTACAACAGAACTTACTGGTTTAAAAAAAAAAAATTTCCTTCTGGGAATGAACTAATGTGGCTACTGAGATGATGTAAATTTGATTTCAAAGTTGAAATTGCTTCTCATTTCATTCGCATCCTGCTGGTTAGAAAAAAAATGGAAATGTTTCTAGACCAAGAATATACCCACTCAGGCTACATTGCACTTCCATCCTTTAGTTAGGAAAGGCAAGATCACCTCTCAGGCCAGCCTTCTTCCTCTCTGCTTCTGCAAAACCATCCTGTCCAACCAACGATTCCACAGTTCTCGAGTTTCAGTGAACAAAGGTCCTGGCCATCTCATGGTGCTTCTCTTCTTGAGTTTGGTATTCTGAAGACAAATGTCTGGACTGTTTTGAGGCTTCCAATGTGCAAAATAGTTCCCGAGGCATCGAATCCACCTGGGTCTGCATTAAGGTGTTTTGCTTACTTGCTTTAGCCGCTGGAAACCCTGTCTTGTATAGTGCACCAGATCCATCAAACTGCTGTTGAGGGCCAGCGCGCACACACTTGTGCTGAGCTGAGCAAAGAATTCTGCGAACAAAGCAAACCCAAAACCACGTAAACACACTTGCACAGGCAAAAATAAAAACATAAAAAGTCAAAGAAGTCAAGGTTCCAGAAACTTGATCCCCACAGTACTCTGTACTTCTCTAGCACAGCCAAAAAATTTAAAAATCACAATCGACTGTAACGGATGGCTAATTCGCCACATCTCTCCAGTAGTTCTAAAAGGGGAGGAACTATGTTTGTTTCAGCGTTGACTCTATAATGCCTGGCACAGTGGCTGATGTCATACTTTTGGGGTCAGTGGTGGATGCATGAATGGAAACTAACAAAAGTACCCAATATGTTTTAAAAAAAAAAAAAAAAAAGCATCATTAGTTTGCAAAGAAAGAAAATGAAGTTTCAAGAGGCTGTGAGGAAATTAAATGGCCACAGCCAACTGGCTTACTGCTTCTCTATAGCCAGGCAAGAATACATCCAGGCTTTCATCCGGTATTTACATATCTGCTTTTACTTAATGGTCACAGCCACCAAACAGTTCCTCTGATAGGATGATCGATTATCTCCTAAACCTTGGATTTCTCCAAGGGCCTTCTTCTCAAACAAGACTCAAGACTGTTCACTAAGCCGTATTTTCCTATATTGTTGCTAACCATCTTTCTTAACACACACTGAAAACAAACAATAAGCTCAGTATTTCAGGCGCTGCCACTTCCCATGTCAAATGCGTTGTTCCTGGTGAAAGCTGATGCCTTTCCTTTTGCACTTGCTTTGCCCTTTCGCTAGCACTTCAGTTCAGGGGGAAATAATGATACCAAATGCTTCCCTCGTAGCTCAGTCGGTAAAGAATCTGCCCATAGTACAGGAGCCCCTGGGTTCGATTCCCAGGTCGGGAAGATCCCCTGGAGAAGGAAAGGGCAATCCACTCCAGTATTCTTGCCTGGAAAACCCTATGGAAAATCCCATGGACAGAACAGCCAGGCAGAGACTCTAGTCCATGGGGTTGCAAGGGTCGGACATGATTTAGCAACTAAACCACCACCAGTGATACCAAAACTTCCAAAGGGGCACGGTGCAGAAGCCACTTCTAATTTAATTTTGCTAAGATCAAGTCACAGAAATCCATCTCAAGGAAGAACTGTGACAGAATGGAGAAAATGTGAGAAGAGTAAATAGCTACAATTTCCTCTTCTTGAAAACACTGACAGATGGTGGGACGGTGTTGAGGCAGTCATTGTGGCAAACGGTATGGAGGTTCCTCAAAAAGCTAAAAACAGAATCGCCATATGATCTAGCAACTCCACNAAAAAGAAGGAGAAAAAAAAAAGTTACCAGGCACGTGAAAATGTCTGCTTCTAGCTGAAACAGCACTGCCAGTTAGCACGCTTGATCCCATCCCCACTGGGCTCACCCACTGCAGTTATGGTAGTGATACACACCCTCACGGCTCACTGGACAAGGCACTGGAGAAACCGTCCCCTTCACTATTTGGTAAAGTCATGCTATATTTTTAACCTCGTGGAGTAATCAGTCAAATCAGACAGGACAGCAGGCTTCATGATCTTTCTGTCCTTGTTATTCTTAGCTCAACTTCCGTAACTGAGAAGCTTTTTATGTATCTGCAGGAGTGTTAAACTTTTTATTCCTTCTCGGCAGGAAAGAGTTGGCCCTTCTCGTGTCTTTCATTCTGAATGTTGGATAGGTTGATTTGGGAATGTCACTGGGGCAGGAGGGAATTCCCTAATCTCTCATCACCCAGAAGCAGTGAAAAAATACACCGAGAGCTTAGTAATTCAGAATAAAGGTTGAAAGGACACTGTTCAAAATACCGTATGTCCAAGTAAAGAGGATCTTAAATAACGCAGGGGTTATTGTTTCTATTACTACCCATCTCTGTAATAGCTCTAAAACTTTTTCCCACAATGCCCTGCTTATTATTAAAAGTCATTAACAGAGGTCATAAATTCTTAAATATGGTGGTTTCAAATTAACGAGGTGTTGTGGTGCCATGAGTTAAAATATGGACGTAATATCAGTATTAAGAAGACCAAACCACAGGAGTAACATTTAGTGTATATCACTTCTGTCAGTAAATCAGAATTAACATTTCACTTCATATAAGGTTTTAACTTCTAAAGGAAAACTTAACGGGCCAGCACCTCCCTGGTGGTAGAGAGGATATGAAGTGGCCTATCAATGCCAAGGAACACAGGTTTGATCCCTGCTCTGGGAAGATTCCACATGTCACAGAGCAGCTAAGCCCATGCATCACAACTATTGAGCCAAGAGCCTGGGCCCTGCAACTACGGAGCCAGTGCCTTAGAGCCTGGGACCTGCAACTGCGGAGCCAGTGCACCTACTGCTCATGTTCTGCGATAAGAGAAGCCACCAAAGTGAGAAGCACCCCCACCACCACTAGAAAGTAGACCCCCACTTTCCATAACTAGAGAAAAACTCATGCAGAAACAAAGGCCCAGCATATCCAAAAAAAAAAAAAAAAACATAAATAAAAATAATAAAAGAGAAAACCTAGCGGGTCAGGTGGTAAATACCAATGTTATCCAAATAGATAAAACACATATTTTTAATGCTATATTATTCTAAAGCAGTATGTCCTTCTCAATGACTGCCTCATCTTTATTTCAGCTGAACTGATCTGGCATTCATTAGCACTTATCTACATGAAAGACTAACTGGTACTAGTCACTAAAGCAACATGGAATCCAAAGATTTCCAGCCTCTTCTAAGACAGTTCAGGGTTATGTGAACATAATCTTCTGAGACAATTGCGCACCAAACACAGCCCCTGGTGTGCAGCAGGCATGGTCCACGCTGGAGGGAAGGTTCATCTCACACACTCACCTTCCTCTTTTTGGCCAACTTGCTGGCGTTTTCTGAGCTTCTCTTCTCAGGATCTGGCTTCTTCCCTGCTGGTGGCTGTTTGTCTTCTGGTTTCTTGGGGCGGCTGCCCTTCCCTGGGGGCTGGGGTATCCGAGACAGGAGGTCGAGCGTGATCTTCACCACCAAGCTCTGTGGTGGCGGAGCGTCCCTGAGCGGGGAGAGCAGCTTGGTGTCTCTCGAAGGCACCGGGGGTTTGTCTTTGCGGCGGTCCTCCTGGACCACCACGGCCAGCCTGCAGCCACTAGTCCTGGCGCCGGCACTGCCGCCGCCACCGCGGACAGGGCCCTGGCTCTGGTTCAGGGGAACGAGCGCAAAGTGTTCGGGGCTCCGGTCCTCTGCCGCCGCGTCCTTCGGGGGCGCTTTCGGGGGGCCGCTGCGATGCTTCTTCCGGTCGCTGGGGGTGGGCACCGCCGGCTTGGGCTCCCGGCTGTCTGCGACGCGGGGCCGCCCTTTCGTCTTCACCTTGGGCTTGTCTTTGGAGGGCTGGTCCTTGGAGGCGGGGGGAGGAAGTCCGGGCTCACTCTCCACCTGCAGGCAGGCGCGCGCATCTGCAGGCGCATCCGCGTGCCCAGGGGCGGAAGCCTTGACGGGCTTTCTGGGCTGTTTGCTTCCCACGGTTTGCCGCTGGAGGTGCTCCTGCTGGGCAGGGGACTTCTGACAGCTCCTCTTGCCCGCGTGGGGGCCTTCGGAAGGGACCCGGGGGGCTTTGCTGGAGCCTTTGGGGGGAGGCTCTTTGGACTCTGGGCGCTCGTGACCCGCGGTGGCACTGTCGCCGCCCTTGCCCTTAGTGTCCGGGTGTCGGGCCGGGGGCTCCGTGCTACCCGGGGCCTCAGTGGGCACCGCGGGCTGGCTGACTTTGGTCAGCCAGTTGTCCAGCTGCCATTTGTTGGTTGTCGGAGGCTCGGGCTACAAACAAGGAAAAAGAGGACAGGGTTACTGAGCAGTAACGATACTGCTCCTCTGGGTTAGTCGCCCAGTGCTACAGGGCTGTCCCAGGGAGATGCAGTCACTCCAAATCTAAGAATTCAGGCCCCTTTGATCCCCCTCTAATTACAGATTAAATCCTATAACAATTAACTCTTAAAACAATCTTCCCATTGTTCATGCTGCAGGAATTCCAGCTGTAGCAGACACTAATAACAGGCCAGTAGATACTGACCGGCGCTGACCACCATCAACCGCTGAGAAATCTGTGTAATAAAGATTTTGTTTCACTGATAATTACAGTATAATTTAAACAGATTATTCATTCTGACTTGTGAACTATCCTATCAGGAAATGATAGGAAAGAATGAAGAGCAAAAAGAATCCTTTTATCAAGGATTTTCAGAAGAAGGTCAATGAATAAACTAGGTCTTAGTGGTTATGGATGGGTTTTGTAGTTTATCCCTTTTTTTTGGACATACTCATCAATCGAAAATGACTTTCTTCAAGACTTGATTTCATTTCTCAATGTACTTAAAAACACTAATACACAACAGTTTATCACAGATATACTGTCTTGTGAATTTCAAATTTTACTTCTGGGTAAAAAGAACTAAGTGAGTTCACATTAGTCACCCATGAGTTCCCCCTTGAATTCTTTAAAAATCAAACATGAAGCCTCTTGTTACAGGTAGTCTGGTCTGAATGAGCACCTGTTTTTCTAAGGAACACAGGGAGGCCCCAGAGCACACAACTGAGAGCAGTGAGATTATACTGATTATCTGCGCAACTCACTAGGAGAATAAACAAAAGTCCTGGGCTTCTCCTGTTTGCCTAACAGCAGATAGCGTGTTGAAATCTTTGCTGCTGACTACTGGTACATCACATTCTCTCTCTGCCCAACTGGGCTATTAGATCTCATTAAAGGAATGATAAGGACATCTTTATCTCCAAATTCTACTTTTATGTCTTGCACACAGTGGTGTTATGTGAGATATTTATCTCGGCACTTCTACTGGTATCTCGGGGCTTCCTGGGTAGCTCGAATGGCAAAGAATCGGCCTGCAGTGAGGGAGACCTGGGTTCCATCCCTGGGTTGGGAAGATCCTCTAGAGAAGCGAACGGCAACCAACTCCAGTATTCTTGCCTGGAGAATCCCATGGACGTCGGTATATTACTCTACCTATAAATTTTATGTTCTTTGGGAAAACATTCATGTGTTGACAAGTAACTAATGTTACTTTCTTTTTAAAGGGCAGTGTATCACTGGCATGCTGCATGTTTTTCTTAAGATCCACTCTGATAGGTGGTTTATACACTAAATTATTTCCATAACACTCTGGGAAGCTAATTGAAAGATACCTCACACAGGATTTAACTGATTAGATTATGGATAAGGCAATCACTCCAGTAAGTGGATGGTATTTTATAGGGAAGACTGCTGCTAACGATTTTCCCAAGAGGGATATCCCAAACGTTTGAACTCAAAAACAAAAACAAAAAAAAAAGCACATTCAAACGTAATATGTCTAAGATATGTAGATATAATGTAAAGGCTTTGGGGCCAGGAAAAAATTTTAGGGACTAAACTGGTCAGGTAGCTAGTTTGGGCTTAGTATAACGGTAGTAAAACAGAACTTAGAGGAACTCTAGGGAAAGAGAGCTACAGAGTTTTGTTGTCATTTTCCTGCTTAAGACAATGTATCTTCTTTGTATCTCCCTCCACTCATACCAGCTCTATCCCCTATGCTCTCATTTGAATTTCAGAGCAAGGAGGGAGGGAAGAAGGAAGAGCTACCCTAACAAAGTTCCACATGATTTAAAACTGCACTCAATGCTCTAACAAGACAGAATGGTTGTTTAGGGTAGAGAAAAGATGCACATCCGTCTACTTGTCAGACACTGTTTCTTGCAAAGACTTGAGGGGGTGGTAGCTCTAAGCCACTGGGAAGGAGCCAAATCCTTCAAACTGTTTCTCAGAAAAGGCACAAGGACCCCTCACCAGGGCTATGCTGACAACCCCACCACAGCCACCGACCCTCTTGCTCTCTAGAGGAGTGCTTATGCATGAACCAAAAAGGGGAGGTCACTCCCGGTATAAATAACATCTGCTCCCCTCCCCCAATCCCAAACAGGGCAGTTTAAGATACATTTAGTAGTCCCTAAAGGAATGTCCTGGATACAGAAATAAAACACATTTTCTTCCACTGTGGTCCTAAAAATGGCCAGAAGGGAGGCCTATGGCCCAACTGCAGGGCAGAACTGAGTATGTCCAGACAAGGGGAAAGGGTAGGGGTGATCCTTTTCGTATACTTACTATGACCACGTAAAATGGACAAAATTCTTTTACCGCTAGGTATTATTTGAGTGCTGAGGTGGGGGAAAGTTTTATATAAGGGACCGATGAAAACTAGACAGGATCAAGGTTTGGACTTTTGTTTTTCTTCAGCCTTTCCTCATGCCCCACCCCCAATCTCCTAGGGCTGGATCAACCCAAACACTGCACAGAGGAGGTGCAAAAACATATGAGCCTTTTAATAACCGTTTGACTGTATGTCTCTTTACTTCTCACTTCTCAAGATGCAAAATCCATTTATTTTAGGATGAATTATCCTGAAAGAAAAGCTCTGAGCTATGCACAACATACATCCACTGTTTTTGTAAAACAACATAGTTGTTGTGAGGGAGTACAACTCCAAGACTTAGAAGGAAAAAATAAAAAAACACAACAGAGAGAAGTGGCATGGTGTTCTAAGAATAAAAGGCTTCCTAGTTAAATGGCTATGGGTTTCAATCTTAGTGTTAATACTTCCTTACAGGTGAAAAGAAAACTCTCAACCTTCTAGGGTTCATGGTCATATCACATAATTTACGAAGAAAGTATCAAGAGCTTAGCAGATAATCAACCATGGTAGTTTTTACTAGCAAAGCACTGGATTAGAAAGAATTAGATTAGAAAATTAAGCAGATGCTTGAATAACTGAGAATAGAAGTCATTTTTGTCTGAACTTTACTTAAGCAGTAAAAGGTCGATGCGTCCCATATATTCTGAAAAGCTGAGGTTTACATGCTGACTCACTATAAAGCTGAGACTCAAAGTGGCTTTCCCTGAAGTTCACCACCAGCCTGTTGGCACACATATAACATTTCCTATCTCATAAGATCATGGACTACTTTGTCAAATGAATTTTAAATGGAGACTTTTAAGAAGCGAACTTCTCAGCATTAAAAATAAAACATAGAGTGAAAAAGTTAAAACTAGTAACTGCGGGTTATTATGGAATTCATGTAGTGCTCGACTAACTCAGTTTTACAATAATGCAGGTATTTATTTTAAAAGGAAAGAAAAGTTGTTAAATAACTTAGGGGAAAATTAAAGGTTTAAAACCTAGACAAAGACAAAAACAGGTCTGAGGAAGCCAAGCCTTGGTATGTGACCAACAAACCATACTGACGTCTAAGTTTGCATAGTAACAGAAATGTGAAATATGAGCCTATTTAGGAAAGTGATTTTTAAAAAGTAAAGTAGAATGGGAACATCATTTTCCAGTGAAGAGTCTCTAAATCTATTCTATTCAATAACCTCTTGAGCAGCCAGATACAACCACTGAGTTGGCCGGAAAGTTTGTTCAGATTTTGCCACCAGATGCTACATAAAAATCCAACCAAACTTTTAAGCCAATCCAATGTTTCATTAATACAAATCCCAGATTAATTTTTTCTTCCTAGTTTCAATTACTCAGCCAAATCCGTGCCATTTCCATTTTATTTGAATCGAATTTTATGATTTCATTGGATTCTCTGGCTTATCACAGTAACCAAACAAGCACGCAGATTTTCCTTCATGAATAAGGTGAGACCTAAAGCAAAGACCTTATGAACAAAGCACATAGTTTCTCTGTAGAGAATATTCAGTATTTTCCCCCCTGGGGCATAGGAGAATTACTTCAACAGCAACTAGTGTCTCACGAGAGATCAGCCCCCAGAAATACAGAGAGTAGCTTCTAAACTCTGAAAGGCACTTCAAGTGCAACTAACGCTGGTCTACGTTTATTCACTCCAAAAATATTTACTGAGCACTTACCCCTGTGCCAGACATTAACTCATATCTAACAACAACAGCAAGATGACACTCAGCCCCGTCCTCATCTTCCCTTGCCCCCAGTGTTCTGCAGTCAGGACACCATCTCCAGACGTGTCTGGCTAATGTGCTAACTCAGTGGCCTTGTTTTCTTAACAGCAGAGACAAATACTGAAAACTTCAACACTGTTTTAATCAACAAGTCTCATTTCCTGGGATTCCTACCTGAAATACACAGAACACTTTTCTCTATACAAGTGGGTCTGAGTCTTCCCCGTACAAACATTTTTCACTGCTCCATTAAGTTTAGAAGAGACTGGGCAACTCTGTTAATTGTAACTACATTTCTTGTACTCAGCAATCCAGTAAATAGCATATATCCTCCAGACAGATTTAGTGCCTGAGATGTTCAGCCTCCTCTGTTTATCTTTACAATACCGCCGGAGGGTGGTGGACAGGCAACTTGGGGCAGAGGGACCAAGAAAGAGGGCTCTGGCAAAAGTACTCTGCCATCCATTTAATGCACAGGCTTTTAGTGATTCAAAAATAGAACCTCTGATGGCTTCTTTCTAGTTCACTGTTCCTGCCCTTTGCTAAAACAGGCTGCCTCCTTTTGACTGAATTCATGCATTCCTGAAATTTCAAAATGCTTTCTCATTAATATGAAAATAGCTGCCTACTGAAAACAGAGTCTTCGATTCTCAAAAGAAGGGAAAATAAAAGGGGGTGTACACGTTCTCAATGAGTTGCTTTTCAGAACGGCTCTGGCAGCCACAGGGAAGGACCCATCCTTTTCAACAGGAGGGAGAAGACCTCGCCCCCCAAGCTCCACCACCAGAAGCCCGGTGAGCAAGTAAACACAAACAGGAAAGCGAGGCAGGAAAGCGCCGCCCCCGGGATGGGACGGGGCGGCACCCGGGCTTCCAGCCCCGAGGTCGACGGCGCCCCCGGTACCTCGGGAGCCGGGGCTTCTCGGGGCTCGTTCTCCTCGCTGTCACTGGAGCTGCTCTCGCTCTCCGAGTCCGAGGAGCTGTCGGAGTCGCTGGTGCTCTCCGATTCGGCGCTGCTGGAATGTGCTGAGGCCTCGACTGCTGGCAGCGCCGGCGGAGCGCTGCGGGGAAGCGACAGAGGCAATCAGAGACCCAAGCGAGGCGGATTCCTTCCCTCTTTACTCACTCTGCTCTTTGCCCGCTCTTCTGCTACTCGAAAGAACAAGAGAACCTTGCAGGTCCTCCTCCTGTGTAGCGCACGCAACAAGGCTCCATGTTATGCGGCAGCCTGGGTGGCAGAGGAGTCTGGGGAAGAATGGATACATGTATATGTACGGCTGGGTCCCTTTGCTGCCCACCGGAAACTACCACAACATTTATTGGCTATATCCCAATACAACATAAAAAGTTTTTTAAAAATTTAAAGTTAAAATATATATACATAGTAAAAACTAAGCGAAACTCGCTCAGTCCTGTCGGACTCTTTACAACCACATGGACCATACAATCCATGGAATTCTCCAGGCCAGAATACTGGAGTGGATAGCCTTTCCCTTCTCCAGGGGATAGTCCCAACTCAGGGATCAAACCCAGGTGTCCCGCATTGCCAGCAGATTCTTTACCAGCTGAGTCACAAGGGAAGCCCAAGAATACTGGAGTGGGTAGCCTATCTCTTCTCTTGCGGATCTTCCTGACCCAGAGTGAGCTATCAGGGAAGCCTTAACAAAACCTAATGCTCTATCCAAAAAAAAAAAAAAAAAAGACCTACTGTGTAGCACATGAAAATCTGCTCAGTGTTATATGGCAGCCTGGATGGGAGCAGAGTTTGGGGGGGAAATGGATACACATACATATATGGCTGAGTCCCTCTGAGGTCCACCTGAAACTATCACAACTATTAATCAGCTATACCCCAATACAAAGTAAAAAGTTAAAAAAAAAAAAAGATTACCTTGCAGTACTACAACGCATGACCATGATATCCAATTGAGAGCAAGGCCTATCCATGGTGGCTCAAAAATCAGTGAAAACCCTTGAAACAGCTCACCAAATAACTGCCTAACAAATGCCTGGGGGATTTTCCTGAAGAACACTGCGAGCTATGGAAACTGCAAGATGCCAGCTGCTCCAGATCAGGCATTGACAAACCACAGCCTGAGCTGGCTGCCTGCTTTTCTAAATAAAGTTTTATTGGAATACATCCACACCCCTTTATTTTCTGCATCGTCCGGGCCTGCGTCTGTACTACAAAAGCAGAGCTGAAGAGTTGCAGCCCAGGCTTTATGGCCTACAAAGCCTAAAACCTTGACTTTCTGACCTTTAAGTTTGCTGAGGCCTGCAATATAAAACCCAAAGAAGCTGACTTATAAAAGAGCCAATCCAATCCATTGGAGTGTCCCTGCATTCTTCATATGAGAATCAACTGCAGAATGGCCAGAGGCTGCTGAATACAAACAGGGTTCCTCTGGAAAGTGATAATCCACTCACACTTCTTTGGGGAGATGATAAAATGGACTTTCTTTATGAGAGATCATCCCCAAATATCAGCTGAGTATCAGAGAGAATAACAACTGTTAAGTTTTCAGAACAGGGCAAAAACTCTAGGCCTCTGAGAAAACACAGTGATCATACTGTTGGACACCCAAAGAATGGCAATGTGTATCTTCAAGCCTTGCCCCGGATGCAATTAGCCAAAGCAGTTAATAACTACAATTGTGAAAGCCTCCAAATCTACCCAAAACATTTTCAAAATAACCAATGTATTAAATAACTATATTAGAATAATGAAAAATTATTAGACAGTAATAAAATCACTAGTTGAGGTGATTTTTAAACAAACACTATATAGAAACAGAATTTTCTCATTTCAAATTTGTAGTAGCTAAAGAGCTTAAGCCAGTGAGAGGCAGAAAGAGATACACTTTCAATATTATTCCTGCCTCTAATGTATCCTCCATTTTGCAGGGATTTTTTTTTTTCCCTCTTTCCCCCCACTACTCCACTCCTATGACAAAGTTAGGTTATTTTGTCATATTTTCTAAGTTGTTAGAAGTCACGAGAAATGACTGAACAAAATGAGCTATAAATAAGCAGAGTTTATGAATCCTTAATATCTCACATAATTGAGTGACCTTCCCCCACATTAACAGGAAACTCAGCTGGATGAGAGGTTTTCAGCAGTGAGACTGTCTCAAAATGGATGACCACCTCTCAAGGGACTAAAACAGCTACAGGGTAACTGAACTCTGTCCATGGAGGTCAGGTACTGGCATATTAAATCATTAAATTCAGTATCAGAGGATATGGTAAATAAAGGTAGTTCAGAAAATTTCCATTTTCAGCAATGAAAGCATTACATTTTCTAAAATACGGCTAGCTGTTTATAAAGTGGAAAAGGTACCATTTTCTGTCATACTAAAAAGTATTGCAGTTCATTTTTAAAAACCACCTAAAGCAATTAGAAAATCAACACAACTGTGAAGACAGGGACTACGGAAAACAACTTCTAGAAATAATTCGGCTTCAGTTTTGAAGACATAGTAAACCTGTCTCTTTCATAAAAACACTGTGCTCTTCAATATAACTTCTCAAATGCTGGTTACATAATACTGATGGAAGTGATTGAAGCTTATTTCAAAGGCTCAAATTTTAAACATACAAAGCCAACTAAAGATTCAGGTGGACACAGGGACTCTTTCTCTTTTATAAACAACCTCTCTAGGGCTGACTTTAGCTTCCACAATATTAAACAGGTCCTTTCTTTTACCTGTGATCTTCCATCTCCTCCCATGAAGATGCTATGAAAGTACTAAATAAGACTAGTTTCCCCATTTGGTAGAAAAAAGCAAACATTCTGTATAGATGCAGATAAATCAGAACACAGTACCTTGGAGGTGCGGGTGCGAAAGGAGGCTTCTCTGAGGTCTAGACATTCATAGTAAGGGGAAGAAGGACCAGGAAAAGAACAAAAACACAGGGTAAGTGGCTCAGAAACACTGAGGACTCAAGGAGTCTTGGTGTTCTGGGGCGTACAGAACTTACTTGATCGCTGTCACTGTCCTCCTCACTGTCACTGAGCTGAAGGTCATCTTTGAGCATGCTGGAACAGGCAGGGGCAGAGACATTGCAGAATTTAAAGTAATGTCTAAAAATCTTTTTTCACATATAAACAGGAAAAGGTGCTTAATGAAACAAGAGGGGGTGGGACAGGTGTAACTTTTCTTTATTCACCAAATGCTTCATTTTCCTGGAAATGTTAAGTTTTACAATTTAAACACAGAAAATTGTTCAGTCCCAGTTCCTTATCATTTCAAAGCTGAATGTTTCACACATTCAGAGCATTAAAAGCAGAACTACAAGTTCTACAGGGGGTTTGTTGCCAGCCCTGAGACTTAAGTTCCCAGGTCCACACAAAGAAAACAAACAACAACAAAAACAGTGCCAGACACTTAAAAAGTACTATTATTAATTTAATACTTATGTATTATATTAATAATACTTATTATTAAATAAATTATTTAAATATTATTTTAAAAGTACTATATTAATTTAATAAACACAGAATAAGATGTATGAAGCTTACTGAGGCAACTGTCACCAAACAGCTACGTTACATCTTTGCCCAAAAGACATCATTAACATTGAACTTTTTCACACACACAAACCTCTTCTGTCTGCTTGAACACTAATCAGTGGACACAGCTGATTCAAATAGTATTGTTGTGTAAAAAAATGATTAACCTTACTGCTATCATTCAGGTAGAAATATGAAAGAAACTCAGTTCATGTCCTCAAAATCACATTAAGACTTATCTCTAGGCATTCAGGTTTATGATGAACCTAAATATTAAAAGCAAACATTTTCTAATCTGTACATGTTTACTCCGATCTTAGCCCCTTCCCTACCCGTCCTCTTCTTTACCTTCTTCCATGGAGATATCCAACATCAAAGGAATGAATCAGTAATTGTTCCCTCCCACTTCCCCCAAATTTACAAGCATGACTATTTGAGGAAATGTTGTAAGTGAAACTGGGGAAAAAATTAGGGAGTATTAGTGATGTTCCAAAAAGCAAATTATATAGAAGCTACAATCCTTCAGTACTTCTAAAAATACCTCTTCAATATTCTTACCAAAAATTTTTATTGCAAACTCATTGTTCAGTCANACAAGCATGACTATTTGAGGAAATGTTGTAAGTGAAACTGGGGAAAAAATTAGGGAGTATTAGTGATGTTCCAAAAAGCAAATTATATAGAAGCTACAATCCTTCAGTACTTCTAAAAATACCTCTTCAATATTCTTACCAAAAATTTTTATTGCAAACTCATTGTTCAGTCACTAACCTGCCACTGAAGTAAGCAGGCATTATTTTGGGGGGAATCTATGGTAAAAAAAAAAAAAAAAAAATCACTTTATTTTCTAATGAAAGTAAAGGATAAAACTTGGCTCTTTCAAAATGACCGCCTATGTGCAATGTCGTAATTCTGTCAAGGACTTATTTTCACCAAAAAAGGCACTGAAAAACATCTTGTGATAAGTTTCTTCACAAAAAATGAAAACTGTTAGCCATTTGTAAATGTAGACCTTGCTCAATATTCATCTATGTGTGTTCAGTTGTGTCTGACTCTTTGCAATCCTTCAGACTGTAGCCCACTAGGTTCCTCTGTCCATGGGTTTCTCCAGGCAAGAATATTGAAGTGGGTTGCCATTTCCTCCTCCAGGGGATCTTCCCAACCCAGGGATCGAACCCGAGTCTTCTGCATCTCCTGCCACCTGGGAAGCCCAATATTTACCAAGTAGAAGCTAAATTCCTATTTTAGCAAGGCTAGAAGACACAGCCTTCAGATACAGAACTTGGCAGCAGCAATCATAACGATGTACAAGAAAAAGTCACTCAACAGGTTTACTGCTTTAAGAACAGCCTGGCTGGGATATACACAAGCAGAAGATAAAAGATATATCTTTGTGTAAAGCAATTATCCTTCAATAAAAAAAATAAATTAAAAAAAAGATGTATCTTTGGAAGAAATGTTAGATATAAAATAACTAGGGGGAAAAAAAAACCTGGCAAAGTATATTCAATATAAACCAGTAACAACAAAACCACAGTAAATGGACCTCTTTGTTTCCCAGTCATTGGGTTTGTTTTGTATAAAGCTGATTTGCCTTAATTTCCTGAAACATCAATGATCGTGTAATCCAACCACACTTCCTGTTGCAAGCAGAAGACTAGCTACTGAATGCCGAGCTTCTGTGCATATATACTCTCAAGTCAGAAAGTATGTAAGATACTGTATGTTCAGTAACTCAGAAGGTACTTGTTCTGACTTTTACTCTACTGGCTCTGAGGGAATGAAAAGGGACTGTAAAGATGCTCCAAGATCCTTCTCCCCTTCAGAGCATTAGGTAGCCAGATGATAACAAAACAGGCCTGCAGGTTATTCAAAACCGAAAGGGCTGACCGATAGTGACCTGTGAAAGAGACTGCTAAAGATATCTCCAAAGAAGCATTAACTCAAAAAGAAAAACAAGAGAGAGAGAGAGAGAAGAAACCAATAAGGTCAAACAAAACCAAACACTTATGTAGGATGTACTAAGGATTTACACATGGCATTAGGCTGGCCAAGAAGTTCCTTTGGGTTGTCCATGCCATCTTACAGGAAAGCATGAATCAACTTAATGGCCAATCCAACATTTAACTTGATCGAAATTCATGGGCATCGTTTATTTGACACAAGAGTCAGCAGACATAGTGTATGTCTTGCAACTCAGCCAGCAGTAGCCACAGAATCTTCCAGAAACCAAGGTTTATTCTATCATTAGTGATGGGTAGTTCAATATAAATCAGTAGTGGGGAAAGAGATATTTTCTCAAGTTTTGGATAACAAACGTATATTGTATCTCTAAAAAGAAGAAAGTTACTTAAAAAACACGACTAAGTTTTGTTAATATAGAAAATTAAACATCAATGCCATTATAATTTTTTAAAAACAGAATCTATATAGTTGGGAAAAAATGTAACTTGAAGACAGGTAGAGATGTTATGTTTAAAGGGATCAGTTGCTAAACTCCCCTACTTGTGCTGCAACTATCTGAATTTGAGGCCATGCATATCACTAAATTACCATACAAATATGTTATAGGATCTTCATATAAGATAAATTACTACGCTATTCCTCATATACTATACTCTATTGATATATGCAATAGACTGGTCTTTGGATATCAAGATGACAAATTGCAGCACATTTGGGTGAGCACCTTTGCACTGACTAAAAGAGAAGCGAACTTCCTAGATCTAGTCTCCTTCATACTAATAAAACCTAAGTTAAGAAACATAAGGCCCAAGGGCCATACTGCACTGTAAGCTTTTCTGAGATAGGATCAAGTCATTTTCGCCTTCATATTTTATCTAGAACTTGGCAGGCAGCCTAAGAAACTGGATGAATGAACAGCATCCCTCTGCTGATTAAGTAACAGTATCACATAGCTGTGCCCTTTCTGTGATCTGATCTTGCACTGATTTTATGCACAACCCCATGGGCTGGCTCCGATCACCCCCTCACATCCTAAGGGATGAGGAAACAGCTCAGAATCGCCACCTAACTTGCCTAAAATCATGAAGTTGGTTATATGCTGGAGCTGGCATGCAAAAGCCATTTCACTGGATACCATCTCCTCTCCTAGCTCTGGCCAACATAGGACAGTGGTTAAAAAACCTAACTGAGAGCATGAAAACTAAGTGCCAGAAGCCACTGAAAGACTCTGGTTTAAAAGAAAGTAAGAACTATACTGCTGGAGTAAAATGAATACACTATTCTCCTCCTGCCTTCAATCTTTCCCAGCATCAGGGTCTTTTCAAACGAGTCAGTTCTTTGCATCAGGTGGCCAAAGTATGGGAGTTTCAGCTTCAGCATCAGTCCTTTCAATGAATATTCAGGACTGATTTCCTTTAGGATGGACTAGTTTACATACTATTTAAACTGGTCAAACAACGAATTTCATTTCCAAACTCTAAGGGGATAAAAAAAAGTTATTTCAAAGCATAGGGAACCATATGGCCAGGCCTGCCACTGTTCAAAAGAAAGCAAATGCTCAGGTAAAGCGACTCTTTGAACTACCAGGTAGGTTTAACCACATTTTACATGATCGGTTACAGAAACGTCTTACTGAAGGGTTACAAACAATCCTCAAACTCCTTTGAAACAAATGCATTCTTCAGACAGCTGTTCTGCAAAGCTGAAAGAGCTGCATACAGGTTCCAGCAGGCACGCTTCAGCAGCTCAGAGCCTGATGGTACTGTGTGAAGACACACCAGACAAGCCTTTATTCTTTTACTATTCCTTAGTACTAGGCTTACCCAAAGCTTCAACTGCCAATATGCTGTAACATCTGAATTCAGCACCCCACACTCTTTCAGTACACTGATTTCTTAGCTTAACATTCCCTGTGATCGGGCCATGCCTTTGATTTGGAGAAGAGCAAGCGGAGGCAAGCTCAAGGTAGTTGCTTGCGGTGAATAAGTCACCACCCTGACACTAGGTGTGCCCACAGTGGCAAATGAGGTGATATGTACTTTTCAAAACCCACTAATGAGCACGTGAGAACATGTAAACTTGCACCATGCTCGTATTTCCCAAATGTTTAAGTTACATCAGGATTTGAGTTCTTTTTTGCTGAAGGGCAGAAATAAGGACTGCAAATGCTTTGTGCACGAGGTGATGGGAGGTGACAAGTTATTTAGAGGGCTCCACATACCATAAATTTTTAAAAATGAAAAAACCGGAGCCGCTAAGACACTGTGACACAACATAAAACTGGAGACTCTCTAAATGGTGACAGTAATTGGCAGAACTCAAGTTTAGGTGTGCTAACAGGGCAGAGGGGAAAGTGACTGGATACATGACTCACTATGGTATGTGGCCTTAAGGGGAATAAGGCAAAAATTATAGCTAGAGGTGTGAAAGATTATTTAAACTCCATGGATGAAGTGAGGATTTTCTGAAGTCAAACAAGGGCATGAGAAAAATCACAAGGATATAAATGAGGGAAAAGTTGAAGTCTGTGAGTGTGAATAGCTCCATCATGTCCAGTTCTTTGTGACCCTATAGCCAGATATGTTCTTCCATCCATAGGATTCTCCAGGCAAGAATACTGGAGTGGATAGCCATTCCTTTCTCCAGGGAATCTTCCCCACCCAGGGATCAAACCCAGGTCTGCACTGCAAGCAGATTCTTTACCGTCTGAGCCACCAGGGAAGCCCACTGAAGTTAATAAATAAGATTAAGTCATTAAGTATGACAAATAAGATATTAGTACAAGATGACATACTAGACAACTGGAAACAAAAATCTAGAAAAATGATTACTGAAAATGATATTCTAGTAAACACTGCTTATAGGCATTTAATCAAGTTTATGTGCAATGTTTTCTCCTTCTGTATTTATCCTGAGTATTTACTATGTGCCAGGCCCTGCTCTGGACTTTATGGATACAACTCTAAGCAGACAGAAATCCCTATCTTGTGCACTCAGAGCCCAGGGGAGGCAGGTAAGTAACCAAACTACATTCTTTCTCAATGTGTATTCAAGCCTGCAGAGGGGAGAAAAGCATAAGAGAGAAAGATGGCTATGGCCTGTTAGTTAGGGAAGAGTGGACTGATGAAGGGATGACATCCAAGGAGGGGACTGAGAGGAGGAGGGAACACAGTGCAAGAAATGGGGGAGGGTGATTAGGGTGCAGGAGAAAGGCCAGTGTGGCCAGAGTGGAAGTGTGTGTGTGTGTATATGTGTGTGTCTGTTCGGGGTGTTGGGGGAGCATAAAGAAGGAGGTGAAGAGGTAGGCTATAGGTTATGGAAGGCCTCGGAGGCCTCTCCAGGGTGGCTGAGTGGGCAAACTCTGGGGCCACTTACTCAAGTAAATTAGCAGTATGATTAAAAATAAGACTTAAATAGACCCTTAAGGACACCCTAGAAGCCATGTCTTCCCTATGTAAATAATTATTTCAAAGTAGTCACTTCCACTAGACCTTAGATAGCATATTAAAAAGCAGAGACATAACTTTGCCGACAAAGGATCATCTAGTCAAAGCTACGGTTTTTTCAGTAGTCACGTGTGGATGTTCGAGTTGGACTATAAAGAAAGCTGAGCGCAGAAACACTGATGCTTTTGGACTGTGGTGTTGGAGTAGACACTTGAGAGTTCCTTCAAGATCCAACCAATCAATCCTAAAGGAAATCAGTCCTGAGTGTTCATTGGAAGGACTGATGATGAAGCTGAAACTCTAATACTTTGGCCACCTGATGCGAAGAGCTGACTCACTGAAAAAGACCCTGATGTTGGGAAAGACTGAAGGCAGGAGGAGAAAGGGACGACAGAGGATGAGGTGGTTGGATGGCATCACTGACTCGATGAACATGAGTTTGAGCAAGCTCCGGGAGTTGGTGATGGACAAGGAAGCCTGGTGTGCTGCAGTCCAGGCGGCTGCAAAGAGTCAGACACAATTGAGTGACTAAACTGAACTGAGTCACTTCCAATAAGAATTGTTGCTGCTCAGTTGCTCAGTCATGTCTCTTTGCAACTCCATGGACTGCAGCACACCTGGCTCCTCTGTCCTCTGCTCTCTTCCGGAGTTTGCTCAAACTTATGTCCACTGAGTCAGTGATGCTATCTAGCAGTCTCATCCTCTGCTGGCCCCTTCTCCTTCTGCCATCAATCTTACCCAGCATCAGAGTCTTTTCCAGTGAGTCAGCTCTTTGCATCACAAGGCCAAAGTACACTGGAGCTTCAGCATCATCCCTTCAGTGAACATTCAGGGTGGATTTCCTTGGTTTTCAAATGCCTTCAGAGCCTGCAGCCCATCAAGCCCCTTTGAAGGTGGCAAGTATTATCTGCCTCCCACTTACCATTCAGGTTCCAGATTAAACACCATCTTCTCTGAGAGACTTTCCTGAGCCTCCCAGAAGTATCACCACCACCACCACCCCAAATGCCTCCTCAAGACTGTCCCTATCACATCACCTAGTTTGTATTATATGCCACCTGCACTTAGTTACAAGACATGGAAGACAAGGACTTTTATCTTGTTGGCTACTACTTCCCCAAGCACCAGCCACACAGCATGTGTTTAAGAATTAAGTACTGAATGGATGAATGGAGGCAACTTTTGGAAGCATCTCCAAATTGCCTGGCATCAAGCCCACAGAATAATATTTATATGATTAGAGTCAAAGCATGTTAAAGAATGAGAATGATTTTTCTTATGCAGAACATAAACTCATTTATGTAACACCTACTGTACAACAGGCACTTGATAAACTTATTCTTCTTGTCCATTTTACTTGACCTTTGGTCTAAGACCAAGTATATATTATCCTAAAGGGGTGTTCCCAGAATAGTCCAAGCCATTGTTCGGGAAATATATATAGATCCAAGGGGAATACTTTGGAGAAGATGATTGTCCAGCACTTTTGCAGTATTGTTTATAATTATTTAAAATATGCTTTGGACTTCCCTGGTGGTCCAGTGGTTAGGAATCCATCTGCCAAATCAAGGGACACAGGTTCAATAACTAGTCCGAGAGAAGTTCACGTGCCTTGGGGCAACTACTGAAGCCCATGTGCCCGGAGCCTATGCGCTGAAACAAGAGACGCCATCGCAATGAGAAGCCTAAGCACTGTAACTAGAGAAAGCCCACGCGCAGCAACGAAGACCCAGCACAGCCAAAAAATTAATATAAAAATATATATATGCTCCACTTCATAGCTTCACGAGAAAAATCCCTTCAATATTATGCAAGTCCCCAGCATAAATCTGTATACAATGTTAAGTTAAATATTGCCCTGCAAGAGATCCTAGAATATGGTCACTAAAGCCAGAGATTCAAGAATTAAATTGACTATTCCAAAAGACTGTAATTCTACCATGAAAGGAGGTGCTTCTGCATTTGGGAATTTTACCACTTTCCAAATACTGATTTATGTGTTGTGGTAACTATAATTCTGAAATAAAGAATGACCATTTGTTTGCTTTTACTGAAGCATGGAAAATTTTCAGTACCCAGTATTATAATTTCTGATGCCTCTATAGCATGGCTAATAGTAACTCATTAAAAAAAAGAAAAGCTATTTCCTTATTCTCTTTCATTTAATACCTCTACTTTTTTTCTCTTGAGAAACAGAACATTTTCTTCTATATCTACGTCACTAAAATAATTATGAATACCAGTAACTTTGCATTCACAATTACTTATTCAGTTGGGAATAAAAGCAGAGTGCATCTTCTTCCAGCCATGCCAGATATTTGAGAACCAAGAATTATTAGTAGTAATGAAAAGCGCTTTATTTACATTCTGAGAAGCTGAAGGTTTACTGTAGATGTACAAATATATCACTGACCAGCACAAATATATGTTCCTTGTTTTCAAAAGAGCTGAAGAACTGTGAATAAGGGACAGGGGTATACTCGCAAGGACAAATAATTTATAAGTTTAGCCCCTTAGGGTAACTTCTACTATTAATACTTCTTCCAAACATTTATCAGCAAATAGCCCTTTAAGTCAGAGATGTCAAGTGAATAAAGATCTCAGGTGAGACACCTTCATAAAGGACAACCTTTTTTGTTAACTGAAGTTCAGCCGACTTATAATGTTGTGTTAATTTCTGCTGTACAGCAAAGTGATTCAGTTTTACACACACACACACGTCTGTGTGTGTGTGCGTGTGTGTGTGAAAGCATCAGTCGCTCAGTCGTGTCTCTTTGTGACTTTACGGACAGTAGCATGCCAGGCTCCTCTGCCTATGGAATTCTCCAGGCCAGAATACTGGGATGGGTTGCCATCCCCTTCTCCAGGGGATCTTCGAAACCCAGGGATTGAACCTTAGGTCCCCTGCATTGGCAGATGGATACTTTACCATCTGAGCCACCAGTTTAGTCCGATCGAACTTCCAGGACAATCCCAACCCCAGTCTTCAGGTTCAAATGCTTCCCTTCATGTGAAAAGAAATGTTCCAAGTAATAAAAATTTCAAATTGCTGGGCTTCCCTGGTGACCCAGTGGTAAAAAATCTACCTGCCAATGCAGGAGACACGGGTCTGATCCCTGGATCCAGGAAGATACCACACGCTGTGCAGCAACAAAGACCCGGCACAGTTGTAAATAAATATATTTAACTTTTTTTCCCCCCAAATTTCTGTAATTGCTCACTTCTCTAACTGATGATTTCTGAAGCAAAAACAGAAAGGAGGGCACCATCTAGTTAGGACTTGGCAATGTGGGGGGAGGTAGCAGGTGGGAAGGAGAAGCAAGCCATTCACAACAATGCCCATCAACTGCTGTATCATTTCTAAAACATTAGCATGTTATCCCTTGAGAGGCTGGTGAAAGCACTGATGTTAGGAAACTGTGTCTAGATGTACTACCCACAATCACACACATGAAGGGAATAATGTTGCTGTTGTCAGTAAGTCATAGCCAACTCTTTGCGACCCCATGGACTGTAGCCCACCAGGCTCTTCTGTCCATGGGATTCTCCAGGCAAGAATACTGGAGTGGGTTGCCATGCCCTCCTCCACGGGATCTTCCCGACCCAGGGACTGAACCCATGTCTCCTGCTTGGCAGGCAGATTCTTTATCACTGAGCCATCTGGGAAGCCCATAGGGCATAACAGCTGTACAGAAAAAGGAAACGCTTTGTACTGTGCCCTGAGAACTCAACAGACCAAAGTCTTGGAAAGGCAGAAAATTCCAAAGCTAGAAGCCCTTAAATCAACATCCCCGCTCCTAAACTTGGGGGCAAATAGCACTGGATTCCTAGCTAATCCCTTCCCTGTGGTGCGTGGTAGAATGAATTCATCACTTGACAGCTAACTAGAGTTTCAACTACAGAGATTAAACGTAACGGATTCAAGACATTTCTTTCACACCTACATTCTTCTACCACCTGGCTACTGCCCACCCATGCCCAAGTCTAGACAGATGTTAAAAGTTAACACAGACTCTCCACAGCTTATTCTCCAGTGCCAGGTCTTTTCCCCCTTCTATAAGCACCACTCTGCTTTTGTAAGGAGGCCCAAGTACTAGGAACTCTGAAAGAAAAAGTATTAAGACCTAGATTGATTTTTAAAACCAAAGTACAAATGACCCTGAAATTAACATCTTCTTTCCTGACATCCAAAGTGCATTAGACGGTCTCCCTGCCAGGCTCTGTGCCATTCAGACAGTTTAACTGCTTGTCAAAGAACCCTCAGGCTGACCCAAGATCAAACGAACCTGTGAGCGTTAGGAGATCTGCCATACTAACTCTTGAAACAACACTTGCAGTCGACAGAATTAACTGGGACTTTGCTGTCATCTAATCTCCATAAAAGTGATTCTTTTCCCCACAGGGACATTTCATTTTGGCGCTAATCAATACTGCCAACCCCCTGGGCATACAACCCATCCTATTCTTCCAGCCTCAAAATTTCTCTCTCCTACATCACTCCTGTCCTCTCTACCTGCACCAGGCCCTGTTTTCCTCCCTCTCCAAATCTATTAGGATCAAAACAAATGTTCTTCTCTAGGTTAATTTTATACATGGCAAAGCAATAGTTTTTATCCAGAAAACACTACAGGGACTTCCCCAGTGGTCCAGTGGTTAAGAATCTGCCTGCCAACACAGGGGACACAGGTTTGATCCTTGGTCCAGGAAGATTCCACATGCCACGGGGCAACTAAGCCGGCGCACCACAACATTTGAGCCCGAGTGCCACAGAGAAGCAATGAGAGAAGCCACAGCAGTGAGAAGCCCAGGTACCACAACTAGAGAGAAGTCCCTGCTTGCTGCAACTAGAGAAAGCCCTTGCACAGCTACAAAGATCCAGGATAACCAAAAAATAAATATACATATAAATTACTTAAATTTTTCAAATTAAAAAATAAAGCACTACACGTATCACAGGATATGAGCATGTCTGTTATAAACTTGCAGGAACCTCTGATTTCGATGGTTTAACTCACTTCATCAGGAGAGCAACCCCACGTAGCAAAATGGTCACAGGAAACGCTCTGAGTCCCTACGAATGACCTCAGTCTGAAAGCTGATGGAAAACGGAGTGGGCAGGGGCAGCTCGGACCAGGTCAGATCCAGGGGCCTTTCTCCCTCTACACACCGGCCCAGGACACAGCCCCTTCCTTCCTTAGGTGCAGCTGCCCACACTCACTCTGCTGCTCAGGGAGCTCCTTGTCTCTGTTCTTACTGCCAAGTTCTTGAAGGGCTGCAAGCACTTCAACTTGCCTTCTCTCGCTGCTCCCAGTAAAGACATTACCCGGGTCCTCTCACGGTCTACGTGGCTTTACTACCAACCATCACACCAAGAGCACAAGGTGTACAACCTGAGGGAGGTCACAAAGCACCCACAGGGTTACTGCCAGTGTGGTCCCTGGAGGTGTCCTGTCAATACTTCACCAGCCACCAACTGGCTTAACCAGCCACCTGCACCTCTGAATGCAGTCAGGGCAGTGATTCTCGATCTTCAGAGCCCAGGAGTAAAACACCTTTTTTTTTTTTTTTTAAGCAAAAAGAAAGGGGAAAAGAAAAGACAACAACAATAGAAAGCAAAGAATAATTAACACAGGGTTAATTTTTTTTCTAGTAAAGGAAAATAAAGCAAAAATTCATCAACAGATTATATACCCAAATCCAACGTGGAAACTATAATAAATTTATCTTTTCAACAACAACAACAAAACTATTTTTTTTCTTACTTTACCATCAAGAAGTGAAAGTAACTACATCGAGGACCTGGCTCTGGAAATAGTTATTTTACCCAGTCTCATTTTCAGTCATGTGAAGAGAGAAAACAACCTCTTTGCCTCAACTATATAGTTTCTAAAATATTCAATCCTGCACAGCACCACCTTCCAAAAATGCATGGACAAATACTAGGCCTTAAAATGAGAAGAAAGTTGAAGTCCTCGGAAACAAGCCATGCTGTGTTAGTAACTGATCAAATATCTGAGGCGAGAAAGATCTCCTCACTCACTTGCTGAACCACTGCTAGTCATGAAAAGAATTATTAGTTCAATACCACCAAGAAATGACAAATTAGGTCAAAACGCTGGTTTAAAAATCTCCACTATGTAGTTTCAACTGTTTCAAAAACCCCAAACATTATCTGGACTTACTTGGCCTTAATAAAGAACAGCTGGGCAGCGAAACATTCTTCAGTCATTAAAACGAGGCCGAAAAAGTGGCAGAAAGTCTGAAACTGTGCACACCCCCACCCCAATTTGTTTCCAAAAGCTAAGCTATTTCAGACTGAAATTTATAAAGCTAAAACCTTCTATTTTCCCAAGTTAATATGTAAATAATGGCTCAAATGCCTTTCTTTTTGAGAGAACCCCCTTAGCAAATGCTTAAGGTACCTCAACTTTCAACAGGAGAACTTAACCCCAATAGAAATGTAGGTCATTTCTTCCCTTCACAACTCAGCAGTGTTTATGAGTCACCTTTTGAAAGCAAGAGCGGGGGGAAAAAAATCTAAGCAACAGATTTACATGGGAAATTATAACATTGTAAACTTTTAATAAACAAAAGCATGTTACTTACGATGTTCCCTGCTGAGAATTACTGTGTGTTTTTGAAGATGTATCATATTGCTCTGTGGAGGAGGGAAAAATGATCAAATGAGCACAATGACAAATTCATGAGACTGTTAGTTATAAATACCCCCCTCCTTTTTTTCCCCTGCTATTTCCCACCACCTTTTCACCTAAAAACACTTAGTACACTTAAATTTTGTCAACAGAGAGCTATTATAAAATAACATTTATGTTACACCTTGAGAGAGGGCTTGCTCAGGACTGGAAAACCCTGAGAGCGTTGCCTGGCCAGCCCACCCCACAGAAGAGTCTCTTTGGGGTCTGCTGACAGGGGCTCCCGTGGAAGCACCGTGACGCCACCCCACCTGGTTCGATGTCACACATCCATCAGCGACTTGCTAGCACTTCTTTCATGTGCTCCCACCTGTCCCCCCATCATTCGGCACCCCTGATTCATTCATTCAACTGCTGGTCACAAACTGCCTCTTATAGACACCTAGATGCTCAAGACATTTGCCCTCATCCTCGATGACTGTACAGCTGATGGAGGGACNCACTTCTTTCATGTGCTCCCACCTGTCCCCCCATCATTCGGCACCCCTGATTCATTCATTCAACTGCTGGTCACAAACTGCCTCTTATAGACACCTAGATGCTCAAGACATTTGCCCTCATCCTCGATGACTGTACAGCTGATGGAGGGACAGCAAACAGGAACACGCATCTACAGCCCTAGGCAGTGAGAGACCCGCACACAAAGCCACCATCTAAATGGAACATCCCGGGCATCTAGAGATTCATCACACCACTGGTCACGACGAAAGAAGGCAAATCAGAAAAGAAACAAAATTAAGTGTGTGTGTTGCAAAGGATGGTTGAGATTTTTGACAGAAATGGCTACAGGCAAGAGGGAGACGAGGGTGAAGCCGCCCCTCAGGCAGAAGAGACGATGTGAGGGAAGGCAGGAAACGTGGGAGCAACTGAAATAGTGCAGATGAGAAAGGGGAAGGTTGGGGTGCAGAGTGTGTGGAGGACAACGTGAGGGGCCCTGGGGAGGTCAGAGGGCTCTGAGAGCCATGACGGGACGTTAATACTTTGAGACGCCACCAGGCATGATACACCAATTTCTCAGAAAGAGTAACCTGCTGGTGTTACCCGACATAACCCAGAAAGGAACAGGAAATGCTAAGTGTAGAGACTGAAGAGCAGCTGGGAGACCGTGTCTGTGTCTGGACCTGACGCAGAAGCTGAATGGCAACATGGGTGCCTTCCAGACACCTGGGAGTAGAGTAACCACAAATGACCCAGAAGACCCTTAAATAACTGCAGTTCAGGGCTTCATCCTCATGGGGGCAGCAGCTCTTACCCAGTATTCTTAGATCGCTTCCCCTTCTGGCTAGCAAATTAGGGCTGGGATTACAAATTAAAGGGGCTAAAGTCCACGCACAGGGGCTTCCACACAGACATCCTGGCCAGGTCCTAAGCTCCACGAGGCTCTGGTAATCCTCCAGCAGCTGTGTTTTTTTTGCACATGTGGACATAAATCCTGGGACATACAGGGATGTATATGGGATATACTTCATGTTCTGTGTGCATGCATCCTAAGTCGCTTCAGTCATGTCTGAATCTTTGCAACCCCATGGACTGTAGCCCGCCAGGCTCCTCTGTTCACGGGATTCTCCAGGCAAGAATACTGGAGTGGGNGGGACATACAGGGATGTATATGGGATATACTTCATGTTCTGTGTGCATGCATCCTAAGTCGCTTCAGTCATGTCTGAATCTTTGCAACCCCATGGACTGTAGCCCGCCAGGCTCCTCTGTTCACGGGATTCTCCAGGCAAGAATACTGGAGTGGGTTGCTTTGCCTACCTCCAGGGGATCTTCCCGACCCAGGGATCAAACTCGCATCTCTTATCTCTTGAGTTGGCAAGCGGGTTCTTTACCACTTCATTCTCTACAGACTCCACAAGCCTAATTTTTCATGAAATTTGAATTTGCTTGTTGGGCATACTTCTGAGAAACAGATGTCACACTTTACTTCTCTGAAAGCTATTATCTGTACATACTCCACTCCATCTTCAACCAGCACACAACCAGACTCCTCTTGGGTCCAACTAGCGCCCCTCTCTCACCCCCGCCCACATTCTCACAGGGGTAAACGAGCTTTCCAGAACCAATAGACAGAACAGCAGCAGCATAAAAGACCACAAGGTAATAAGGATCTGCTGAGCCCAGGCCTATGGATGACCTGCCAGTATCTGAAAACTTTTCATCAGGGCAATGAGGACTCAGCCTACACTGTTCCACAGGCCTGGAGGGCCTCCACCCCTGGCAAAGTTCAACTGTATTGTGCTAAAAGGAGAAATCACACAGTTTAAAGGATCACAGGGTTTTTTTAAACCAGGAGGTAGCAATCATGCAAGCTGTGAGTGACTCAGTGGAAGGCATATAATATGCATGACTGGCAGCCCTAGAAGGCAGGGGGAAATTGAGGGGTGGAGGAGCAAGAAGGAGAGGGGTGCAGAGCAGTCCTGTCCACAGCTGAGCTGTGCCACTTCACTTGTTATCTGTCTTTGGATAGGCTGCCAAGAGGTTGAGAAACAAAGATTTCCCAATCTCCCCAATACCATGCAAGATGGTCCGGTCCATATCTCTGCATTTGGGGAAAATTTATTTAGGAGTTACTCACAAGGTCTCACTCAGTATCTGTAGAGCAGGGAGAAGCACCCTTTTTCTGTACAGGTCCGATGGAACTATTTTAAACTTTGCTTGCCATATAGTGTGAGACAGGATGATAAATGAATGAGCATGGGTGTGTCCTAACAAAACCTTCTTTACAAAAACTAGCTGGACAACAGATCTGACTCTTAGGCTATAGGCTTCCCCTCTTCTAAAGACTATTCCATTTCTTATTTTTCCTCATCTCTTTTGTTCTCCTCAAATCCTTGCAATTGAAATAATCAGATAATCAAGGGAAAAATATAGGTGAGGGAAAATAACGAGATGGAGAGATCTGAGGAAGAGTTACCTTCATGGAATATCTATGAGCAACCTTCTCTCACGCATATAAACACNCCTCATCTCTTTTGTTCTCCTCAAATCCTTGCAATTGAAATAATCAGATAATCAAGGGAAAAATATAGGTGAGGGAAAATAACGAGATGGAGAGATCTGAGGAAGAGTTACCTTCATGGAATATCTATGAGCAACCTTCTCTCACGCATATAAACACACCACGCACCTTACTTTGGTCTCCCTAAGCCCTGTGAAGACCAATACATCGTAACTTCGGCACTCACCATATGTTGATGAACTACATGAGGGGAAGTACATCAGTCATTTTTGTAAGGCTTGAGATGCCTTGGATATAGTTGGGAAACAAAGACTTTAGTGAACCAAAGGGTTACGGATGAAGAGAGAGGCTAGATCCAGTGAAGGTTCTGTTTCCTCCTGAATTCTCCAGTATTTACAATCCATTTAAAAGAACCAAAAACGAATTGTATGGCCAATTTATACAGAAGGTCTAAAGAAGCTGTGTGTTATCTTCCTTGTAGAAATTTCTTTTGTTTAAAATAAATACAAGAAACACAGAAAATACTCCAATTTGTTTTTTTATACAATTCCTGGGTAATTGTATATGCTTTTAGAGTCATCTCAAGATATTTATCGTATGTCAGGTAATGCCAAATTATATTTGTTAGGTACTTTAGTAAGACACTTTCATTAACTCTTTGCATTAATCTGAAATTCCACCTAGAGAACAGCTTTATGTTTGCCCTTCCTAGCTTTAACCTCATCTCTGCTGAAGTTAACTTCATCAGTTTCCATGAATATTTTCTATATTAAAACAGTAAAAAACATGTTTTATTCTCCAATGCAATAATCAGTTCCACATATTTACTTACTTTGGTTTGGGACTGCAGAACTGATATGCTGAGAATCCTAGAAAGAAAAATGAAAATCTCTAGTTAATTAAATATTAAGGTTCGTAAATTCAAGTTGTGCCACTGCTAAATCTGATAAATACTGATAAATCTAATTTTTACATAAAATGGGTTTTATTTCTTCTGCTGTTCCCTACAGTTCATTTTTCCTTCCAAAGTATGTTTTACCTTAAAATCAATAATGAATTACATTTTTTTAAGAAAAAAATTATCATTAGAAAATATGTTTAGTATATAACATGGCAAATTCTAGTTTGGGTAGATTAAAATCTCAATAACATTATGGAAAGGAATAGTGATAATATGTTAACAGTATGCATGTATACCAAGCTGGATTGAACACAGATCTGAGGTGAGATTGCTATATTCTGAAGGTTATCCAAAAGTACAAAAACCAAAACCAAAAAAAAGGTGAATGTTTTAAATATATTGTTCACAAATACTTCAACAGAATCTTCTAAGTTGGCAATTTACCTTGCTATTAAAACCACCACAAATGTAGCTGATCACATTAAACTTGTAAACAATACAAGAGGTATGACAAGTGTAAATGTATGTCTATATGTGCCTAAATTCTGAATTAAGCAGAAATGCCACCTCACTTTCCCCCCTGTACCTCTGTTGTTCCCCCCTAAGGAAAAGACTTAAAAAAAAAAAGAAAAAAGAATTTATTATAAAGTCTTGATTACTTTCATACTCTACAAAATCCTACACACGTTCAGTAAGACGTTCTTATTGACATAACTGAAGAGTGAAGAAGCATTTGAAAGCATTAGGAAGCACTTTAGGAGCTAAATTAATTGCAATGTTAACCTATTCTCTAAAGAGTTCAACAAACAGTACTTGATTAATCCAGCACACAGCAATACTTCAGACCTTGTCACTGGGGTGGCTGAGGTGCCTACTAGACTTGTAAGGAATTACCTTTGTGGGAAAAGGAAATTTGGAGGGCTCAGCTGTACTAGGCGTGTGTATTGCTGTCAAAGGAGGAGGCCATGAGTGGGTCATTTCCTGGAAAGAGATTTGGAACGGGAAGAAAAAGTAAATTATAAACAGAACATTTATTGCTACTTAAGTCAACTTTTTAGCAGAATGCACAGTGGAGTGATGGTAAATGGAAAGTAAAATCTTAAAAGTTATTTCAGTGACTTAAAAAAAAAGAAACTCTTACTTGGTGGGCTCTGTTCAAAAGCTGAAGCTCTCCAACAAACAAAACTGAAGAGATCAGTTTGAAGAAGAAAAACAAGAGCATAGAACATGAATGGTCTGAACATTCTGAACAGCATGAAGCATAAAAAACGGCAGTAGGTGTTACCAGCTTATGTAACTATGAACACTCAGTCCTGTCTCAATGCTTTCTTTCTCCCTCAGCGTCTTTATTGCATTTCCTGGAATTATTTAAGTTCAAAGGAAGAAGAACCTTCCTGTTTGACTTAAGCAAACAAGTAATTCAGGTCACTTGTTCCACTTGGGAGAGTTTTAATGGATTTGACCCTTCCCTGGTACACATTATTAGGACATAAGAACTTTTGCAGAGAAGGCCTTAAAAAGCCACTGGCCCTTTCCATTAACAGAAGTTGCATTTCTACTCACTTTTTACATGGAAGCAAGATTTCTTTTACAAATTAATATGTTTCTCTTGAGATGAGTCCTGCTTTTCTAAGCTCATTCCCTTGCTAAAACACCAGTGGGTCTGTGACAACCTAGAGGCGTGGGATGGGGTGGGTGGGAGGCAGGTTAAGGAGGGAGGGGACATATGTGCGCCGGTGGCTGATTCTCACTGCTGCACGGCAGAAACCAGCACAACACTGTAAAGCAATTATCTTCCAATTAAAAATAATTTTTTAAAAGTGAGAAACAAAGTGTCAGATGAAAGGTGTCTAATTGCAAGTATGCACACACAACACACGTGCACGCATACACTTTGCCCAAACGTTCAAATGGCCACGGAGATTATCACCAGGCCTTCACAGCTGAGAAAAACGAGGTCTACAACATCAGGGGCAGGTCCCCCAGGAAGCTGAGAGCTGCAAGTACAGGGAACGGCCCCTCCGTGTTTGAGTCTAAGAGAAAGAATCCCACCCCCGCATGGGTCAGACTGCCGGGGAAACTGGCTGAAGGCCGGGCAAGTACAGGCTGGGGCCCCCAGATGACGCCGTGTTGCCTCACTGTACAAGGCACTGTGCTTTTACACCATTGCTGACCAAAGCCTCCATCTCCCCCAGAAATGCCATCCAGTCCTTGTGACACCTGGAGTGGAGCTGGAGGCAGATACACCCCCAATGCCCACCTCCACTCACATCCTCCCCACCAGTCCCTGCAGCCACCCTCAGGCTGTAGAGGCCCAGAACAGACATAAAGGAGCTGACACAGTGACAAGCAAAGTAACCGATGCTGGCTTGAGTAATTTTTGTTAAAGGTGATATCATGCTCTCACTCACTTGACTAACCATTGTTCAGTACAAAAGAGGCAATCTATACGAAAATAGAATGGAAAGTGTAACAGCTTCTGCAGTCAGAGTCCCAGAATGGATCTTAACTCTTGACTCTGCTGCTCGGGTCAGCCTGAGGGGTTTGCGTGTTCCAAGCCTCAGTTCGCAGGAAGAGGCAGGCGAAGATCATTTCTTTTCTTTTTCCAAAGTATAAAGTACTGGATGGACGGACCTTCCTGGTGGTTCAGACTCCATGCTCTCATGAAACTCGGCTCAATGTCATGTGGCAGTCTGGATGGGTGGGGCATTTAAGGGAGAATGGATCCGTGTATATGTATGGTTGTGTTCCTTTGTTGTCCAACTAACACTATCACAACATTGATAACTGTCTATACCCCAACACTAAATAAAGAAGTTTAAAAAAGTACCATAAAAAGAAAAAGAAGACTCTGCTTTCACAGTAGGGGGCACAGGTTTGATCCCTGGTTGGGAAACTAAGATCCCACAAGCTCTATGTGGCCAGAGACGAACAAGAAAACCATAAACCAAAGAAACAAAAGTAAAGAGCTGGAATATATGATCAGAGAAAGCAATTAGAAGCACTACATCTTTTAATTAAAAGCCTAGATTTTAAAGAATTTCAATACTGCATCAAAGAGTTTCCTGCTATTTTGTTTATCCGACTATACCGTAAGGTGTGGGACCATAACGATGGTTACAATGTAAGAACATGTAATAACTGAGGCCTCTGAAAGTATCACCCTTCGGTCTTCCAAGAATTTCTTTAGAATGCCAATAGTGTCTGTGACTTTCAGTCAGCAGTGATTCCCAGGAAACATCCATTGTCTTCTCAGTGCCTAAGGCTGCTCCCAACTATTAAATTAGGCAGCTGGAAAAGTGCATAAACTCTTCCAGGCCCTAAGTGGTTTGCTGGGAGTGTGAAAAGAATTTATATAGTTCCCTAAATGCTGGGCTTACCAGAAGTTAGGCCTTAGGAGGATTGGGGCCATAAGGAGAGGAGGCTGCCCAGAATCGCCAGGCCCTGAATTAACCCCCTGCGTCAGCAACGGCTTATCATATGAACGGAGGTAAGCCACTGAGCACCTGCTTCGCTCCTGACCTTCCAGGTGCCCTTGCTGCTATCCTCCCCCATCCTCCACCCTGTTCATTTTGCTCCAGACTCACTGCTCCTCTAGTTCGCCAACCTGTTCCCACCTCAAGGCTTCTGCCCTCTTTCCTCTGCTTTCTCGTCCATTCGCTTGCCTGCTATAAGACTCACAGCACTTACCAACAGCTGACACGTACATATTTCTCTTCCCCCACCATGACCTTCGCGAGAGGAAAGGACTCCTATTCCTATAGCATTTATTCTAGTGCTGGGAAAAGTATGTGTGTCTTCACGGATACTTGCTGAATAAATGAATGAGTGGACAAATCATGGTGCTACCACTCACTGGAGCAGTGTCCCTGGAAGGCTGTGCTGAGGTAATGCGAAAAAACACTGCAGAAACTTCCCCAGAAGGCTCTCCAGGCTGCGGCCCTGGAAGTGGAAAACCTGAGCCGCTTCACATGCCCACTGACTGAGTGCACCATCCCTGTCTGGACCCTTGCTGATAACCAATCCCCAGTTTCTGATAGTCTGTCTGCTGTTTTCTCACCTTGCCGGTCTGCTCAAGTCATAGGCCACCACTGCCCCTTCGGTAAAAGACTTCCACTCTTAGTATTTCCACCAGAGAGCCCAACAATATTGGGGACTAGTTCCTATCACCCATCAGGAAGATCTTTGTGAGGATTCCTGGCAGTCTTCGTAAATTACTGGTGGGAGATAAGAACAGGAACCACAAGGCAGAGGGAAATTATCTGGATGGACAACAAAGAGGGAGAGCTGCATTTGGCCCTGGAGTCATCTACTATCTGCCAGCCTGGGGCCTCCACTTTCCTCATGAGGAAACTGAAGTCCAGGAGTTCAGGAGTGACTTAACGGAGGCCAGAACAGAGGAGAGGAGGCCCATCCACGCCCCTCTTCAACCAGCACATCCTGCGATTTGCTCTCTCTATTATGATCTCCAAACGAACACACTCACCATGGCTTGCATTAACCATCTGCTTTCAAGGATTTCCAGGTAAGCAAGCACCCATGAACGTGATGTTGGCAGAGAGGCAAAGGGGGATGGACGAGTTTATTAAATTAAAAGTGCTTGCCTGATGGTCTAATAGCATCACCTTGCATAAAGTACCCGACAAGTCATACAGCGCATCAAAACACAAGAGCATCTGACGCGCGCGGGAGACGAATCGTCAGTGTTGTTTCACTTACTTTTGAAACAACCATGGAACAAATCACACACAACTTCAGAGAGATTGCTACGGTCATATTTTACAACTAAAACATTTCTTACTTTTATGACTCATCTTACCAAAGAATTTCAAAAATACCAGAGGGAAAGGATAAAACAAAAGCCCAATCAAGAGTACTTCTTAGTACTTATCTGCTGACTGGCAAAAAAATGCTCATTTTCAGACAGTACAAAGTATGTTTCCTCAGAGGTATTTCTTAGAAAATTCTAACTATAAAAGTAGGGGACTAAAGACAGTAGAACAAAATTAATGGAACTGTCTCCCAAACATCTGGCTAGATACCACTGCTAAGTCACTTCAGTCGTGTCCAACTCTCAGCGACCCTGTGGACTGCAGCCTACCAGGCTTCTCCATCCCTGGGATTCTCCAGGCAAGAACACTGGAGTGGGTTGCCATTTCCTTCTCCAATGCATGAAAGTGAAAAGTGAAAGGGAAGTCGCTGCTGCTGCTAAGTCACTTCAGTCGTGTCCAACTCTCAGCAACCCCATGGACTGCAGCCTACCAGGCTCCCCCTTCCCTGGGATTCTCCAGGCAAGAACACTGGAGTGGGTTGCCATTTCCTTCTCCAATGCATGAAAGTGAGAAGTGAAAGTGAAGTCACTGAGTCGTGTCCAACTCTCAGCGACCCCATAGACTGCAGCCTACCAGGCTCCTCCGTCCATGGGAGTTTCCAGGCAAGAGTACAGGAGTGGGGTGCCATTGCTAGATACTACATCTGTCAAAAATTGTACAAAAGAGAAGGTAACCAATATACTTAATTACCAGTTTCAGCACCAACTCACTTAATACTCTACAGCAGAAAATTAAGCCAAAAATAACTGGGTAAACATATATTTTGAGGAAAAAAGTATACTGTGGAGATAAAAATTTATAGGTACGAGAGTCACTTTTCTTCTACTTAAAAAAGAAACCAACCAAAAATCAGGAAAAGATAAAGTAAGAGTCTCACTCAAAGTTACATGGAAGAAGATGAAAAGCCGGAGAGGAGGAATGAGAAATAAACAGAACTCTCAGTTATTCCAGCTACTGTATTTGAGCATTAAATTTAGCTCTAAATTTCCTGGAAATTAAAGCCAAAATGGGAAACATAACAGTCTCTATAATTCTCTGATAAAAAGAAAGCATGCTGGTTCATGAGGAGAATTCTTTTTTTTTCCCCTGGAGCTGAATTCTAGAAGGAATTTGTCATCCATGTGCAAGGAAAACTGAACAAATGGATAATGGCTTCAATGATGTATTTGTAGAAGCAGCACAAATGTCCCTGGCATGGTCTCAATCAACAAGAGCCAAAAATAACCCTTTCAAGAGAGGTCTAAAGATGTCCATATACTTTCCGTTTTTCTTTTTATTCCTTAAAAAAATTCATGGTTGCCTTGAAGATGGGCCCACACCAATGAGGTGTCTCCTATAAAACACCAAGAGGTGAAAATCGAGCACTCCCTAATACGGGTGCCTCCCACCGCAGCAACACAGGGAGTCTCCTCTCTGGGAGTGGGGGGTGGGGGTGTGTGTTGGTGAGTGATTCTCTTGAGTCTTTTATCAGAAGAGACTGAGAGAGAGGTCGTAAAACTCTGGTCCCAATGTCATGGAGCTTGTAGAGTTCATTTCAATTAAAATCTGTCAGAGATTCTGACGGTTTCCTAAGACTCCCTTTGTTATTATTCTGGTTAATCTGCTTTGGGAGGTATGATAGGCAGGAGGCAAACTGTTTACAGGAGTTCAGAATATCAACTGCTCATTCAAGTCAAAGAACACGACTATATGTGTGCCTACTTAAGTGTGTCTTCAAGCGAGAAATAATTATCAATCAACTCACCTTCAGAATCTCTTCAACACAATGGACTTCATTGGAGTAGGTCTGCTGTAAGGGAAAGGCAGGAAAAAGGTGAGCAAACAAAACAAAGATTAGCACACAAACAAAAAACAGTTAGAGTGCTCGTATTAGTGAATGCTATTAGTACTTACAGCAACACTTCTTAAGGAGAATCACCCCCAGGACCCCCTTTTATTACTACTAATAGCTAAGTATGAGAAACTTCACAGTCTAGAAGAAATAAAACCAGAGAGATAAACCTGACCTAACTGTGAAAGGAAGAGTTCTGCTGAAGACAATGACAGATGAATTGTGATCTGCAGGTCAAGAGCTTCTGATGGAACATGTGTATATTAAAGAAAATGAGTACATTAGTGAATCTAGGGGAATAATAGATACAACAAGAGTGGAGACAGAAAGGGAAAACCTGTGATTTTCTTGCTTTGCAGCAACATCTGTCCCATGAGGCAAGTTACATGAAAACAAAGATGCGATCATCCTGAACGTCTTACTGAGCCCACACTAAGGAAGTCAGACTCCAACCAAGCATAGATTTTAGGGTGAGAGTCTAACCTGCCAAAAATAAGTCTTAAAGTTGAATGTCTCTAGCGCTACTTGAAGTCAGCATTTTCAGCTGTACACACACACACACACACACACACACACAAAATACTGCCCCAGAGACAGACCCTAAGAAGAGAGATTACCTAGCTTCTTAGAGGAAAGACCCTCTTGCTTATTCCCATGTAAACTACTGACAGCTCCTGTTGCTACGCAGTGTTTAGGAAACGTCACTTTCCAGTCTTTATAAAGTGCAAGACAATGGAAAAGTTAAATCTTTTAAAAAGAAAAAAAAAATACTTTTTCCTTAGTTAGAGATATGGAACAAATTCTCTGACTTCATGGTTTTCAAATGGAATAGCAACTTTCTGTGTCAACCGACGAGCCAAGTGCCCTGGGCAAATCCTCCTATACAACCCCCACCCTGCACCCTCACTCAACAATACACACACTTTTTACTGCCCCTGTGGTGCAGAAAGTGCTGCTCTTCCCAGTCAGTTGGTCCAAGGTTTGCCTCACAGCCAGAGTGTAGATGGAAAATGGTTCTTTTCAGGGCTCTTGTTTCTCATTCAAGTGTAATTTAATATGGCACTGGTTGGTAATTCCTGATCTGGGGTTTACTAATCCACCATCTTCCTCATTCCTGTTTCCTTAAGGAAAAGGGAAAGTGCAAACAGCATTCACACTGCCCTGGAATTGAATCTAGTGGACATGTCAAATTTCAAATGCAATTTGACCTGCCTGGGTCTGGTTTTAAAACATGTAAATTTCACAGAGACAGTTTTATTGAAACGTTTACAATTTGCTATTTTTGAGGTAGGGGTCTGAAAGTTAGGAGATACAGTCAAAGAGTCAAGTGTATCGCCTTTCTCTGCTGGCCCAATTGGACCTGCCCTTAGGCACTGTGCATGTTAACAAGAGGACTTGCTTATCCAGTTTTCATTTTTCAAGACTATTAAGGAATGTCTAAAAACTGGACCAAATATTACAGCACAAGCGTCAGAAACGAATGCTGTTGTGACCTGAGGGTAACATGCAATTATATCCTATGGTTTTAGTTTTTCACATGTGTCATTAGGAACAATAACAATTAGGAATTGAAGTGAAATCAACAGAACAAAGCAGGGGACTACTGACTCTGGTTAAATAGTCTTTTCTGTCGCTGGAATGAGAATTCAATTAAAATATCTGGCAGAACTTTGCTGGCAGTCCAGCGGTTAAGAATCTGCCTGAAAAGGTAGGGGACACGGGCTCGATCCCTGGGCTGGGAATACCCCAAATCCTGTGGGGCAACTGAGTCCATGTACCACAACTACTGAGCCCACTTGCCCTAGAGCCCCCGCTCTGCAACAAGAGAACCCTGGGCAGGTGCTCCTGCTCACGAGGGCCAGAGAAACTAGTGAAAATCCACTCGCAGCAACAGAGACCCAGCACATCCCAAAATAAGAAAGGAAAATAAATAAAATGCCTGGCAATCGGGGGGAGGCAGCTGGTGGAAGGATGGGTGGGAGGCTGGAGTTAGCAGGTGCCAACTATTATATACAGAATGGATTAGCAACAAGGGCCTACTATACAGCAGAGAGAACTATATCCAATGTCCTATGATGAACCATAAGGGAAAAGAACTTTAAAAAGAAAACACGTGTGTGTGTGTATATAACTGGGTCACTTTGCTGTACAGCAGAAATCAACACTGTAAATCAACTGTATTTCCATTTTTAAAATATTAATGAAAAAATCCGGCAATCAATGAAATAGTGAAGCACAGTTGGAATGAGGGCAGAAAACCATTGCCCACTGGTTCGAACAGAATGGGGTCAGGAAGAGACCATGTCAGAAGACTAAACGACTTTCTCATCTTTGTAATATTACTCAAGCCATCAACCCTTAGCCAAGATGTTCGATGTCACTAAAAGATTTATTTTTCCCTAAAAATTGTATTACGTGAGATGAGCCAGAATTGAAGAAATTTTTTCTATAGATTATTGTTTATTGGTATCAGAGTAAGATAAATAGTGCTAAACAGTCACCATTCAACCTGCTTAAAATTCTAACTAAAGCCTAAGATTCAAGCATGAATTGGTTGATTCTCATATCAGGTCCATTATGAAAGTGGGGTTATACTAAAAGAATGCCAGAATTCTATTCCAAACACATGAGGATATATCATATTTAAAGATCTCCAACCAGCACTGTTTATAATGGCAAATAACTAGAAATGATCAAATGCCCAAGAACAGGAGTCTAACTAAAGATTTTCACAGGGCTCCCATACAGCAGTATGTTCTAAATAAAATGGACATCAACATACATAAAATGATGTAAATGCATGTGCTGGCATGGAAAGATGCTCAAGATATTTTCAACTTTTTCTTTAGAAAGAATTTCACACTCATAGACAAAATAACAAAGACAGTAGAGGAAATTCCCACAAACCCTTCACGTGGATTCTCCAAATGCTGGCATTCTACCGCACTTCACTCTATATTTTTCTCTCCCCCCTTCCCCACATCTTCACTGAGCCATTCAAGAGTGTGAGAGAGTGAGAGTTAATGCCCTTTTATCTCTAAATGCTGTTGTGTATACCAAGGCGTGCTTTAAAGCTTTATTTAAAGAGGGTTGGTTACAAGATCGTCTGTATAGTGTGAGCCCACTGTTTAATATGCTCCATCTACCCGAGATGGTATCACCACGCTTCCCTGACCCAAATTAAAGTCTCTTAAACTAGAGTACAGTAGGTATTTCAGCTGTGCTTGCAAAGAAAGATCCATACGGACAGGCTGCCTTGTTTTTAAAAAGTACAATTTGGCACCTCCAAGTCTGCCACTGGAAGGAGAATTTCCAAAAAGGGAGGGGTGCTTCAACAAAGCATTATGGCTTAATCCCTTTCCTTGAAATCCACTTTGCCCATAGCGTATCCAGCTGAGTCCTGCCACCCCTGCTCAGAGAAGCCAGGCTCTCCCTTTAACAGTGGGGCCAAAGAGTAAACAAGCAACCTCTCTGAAGCACGGCCAAGTTCAGGCTGGACATCTTTAGGTAAGATTTCCTCAAAGAACAAGAAGTGATTAAAAAGCAGCAACAACAAAAATTGATGCTAACTGCATGAATGCAGAAGCTCTAGGCTAGGGGTTCTTTCCTGTCTGCCTGTCCTTCTGTGGCAGGAACACTGACTTTAGCACTTACACCCCAAATCACATGGCAATCTCCCACCCTCAATATCTAGGTTCCTAGAGGAGACCAGCTTAGCTGCTCTGTACATCTGTGTGTGTCTGCGCATGTTAAGTTGCTTCAATTGGGTCTGACTTTGTGACTCTATGGACTGTAGCCTGCCAGGATCCTCTGTCCACAGGATTCTCCAGACAAGAATACTGGAGTGGGTGCCATGCCCTCCTCCATGGGATCTTCCTGACTCAGGGGTAGAACCTGAGTTCTTAAGTCTCCCCACTCCGGCAGGTGGGTTACTTATCACTAGCACCACTTGGAAAGCCCTCACACATCCGGGGGTCCTGTATATAGACAGACTTCCCAATGGAGCCCTCACTTTCCCAGGGAGTATGGCCTTAACACAGGAACCAAAATCCTCCTCAACTGAAAAAACATTAGCTACTTGCTGAATATACATTGTACTTGTTACTGCATTAAACTCATATTATTTCATAACATGTTATAGAAATATGAAAAAACCCAAAACAAACTTTTTGGCCAACCCAATATTATTTCCTCCATTTGATACCATCTATTACAAGATGTACCCTCATTAGCTTGGCAGGGGAAAACGTTAAGACACTAAATGTACTCATCAACTGTAGATACATCCCTTATTACAGATGCTGAAAAATGAAATAAAAATCTGAGGGAATTCTGTATTCCCTCACAAAGAGTCAGACCCGACTAAAGCAATCTCACACACGCACACACACAGATGCAGGGAGCAGCTAAGCTAGTCTCCTCTAGGAACCTAGATATTGAGGGTGGGAGACTGTCGTGTGATTTAAGGGGTAAGTGCTAAAGTCAGTGTTCCTGCCACAGAAGGACAGGTAGACAGGAAAAAACCCCCAGACTAGAGCTTCTGCATTCATGCAGTTCACATCAATTTTTGTTGTTGCTGCGTTTTAATCACCTCTTAATTCTTATATCAATCTTGTGGTATTACCCCACTCCTAAAAATGAACACTAAATTCTAAAGAAACTAATTTACATGTCCAGGGTCACACAGGCTCAAGTGACTGAGCCCGCCTTCCTAATATTGCTACAATATTGTCCCCAAAACCTCAACTTCAGGCCAGACACAAATATTCCAGTATTTAAGGAGAGGGGGATATGATTCCAGTTGTTGTATGCAAAACCAAAACCGTTTTTCAAAGAGTACTGTTTCCCTTGGGCTTGTGCAAAGAAGTGGGTAATCAGCCTTAATTGCCTCTTACTACTGTGGGTACTTTAGACCAGCGAAAGCAGTGATACTGGCCTCGGTCTGATTTCTCACTCCTCCTGGAATGACACTGTGTAATCCTAAGGAAATGCACTGATACCAAAATAAAAGATGTCAGTAAATGTCCCCTAAGCATGACACAGTTTGTTTTAATAAGCCAAAAGAGGCGGATGGAAGAAATATACCTCACCGCTGAGACCACGGGGCTCCGGCAATATTGTGTTTTAAGTCTCTCAAGTTTCAACAGAGCAGCACTTTTTTAAACAATGCTATTCTCAAAAAAGGCTTAGTTATCACTAACCAGAACTGCAGGGAGCACAGAGGCAGCATGCTGATGAAGGCGGCCAAGAGATCTTGGATCCTAGTCCTGGCTCCGCTGAGGATCGGGTCTTGCGATGCTGGCTAACGTTCAACTTCTCTGGGACTATCTCTTCGTGGCAATGAAGGGATAACATTACCAATCCTAACCACTTCGCAGGGTTGGTATGAAGGTTAAATGTGAACCTTTAAAAACTCTCAGGAGGCACTGATACGTGAAATCGACACAGGGGGCCAACATTAGCAAGGCGGTCTTCACTGGCAGGACAGCTTTTAAAGAAACCCCAATGGTTCTCTGTCAGCGTATGTTTCAGAAGATTAAACAAAGGCTCACGCTGTTTTTCTTCAAATACAGTGGATTGACCAAAAAGTTCATTCGAGTTTCCCCTAAGAGCGTATGGAAAACTCGGATGAGCTCTTTGGCCAGCTCAACGTGTCCCCTCTCAGCCTGTGGTTCGATCTATGGCATCTGCTGCGCTGCTCACACACGCACACATCTGCTGAGTCATGTCCGACTCTTTCCAGCCCCGTGGACTTGTACCCCGCCAGGCTCCTCTGCCCATGGGAGTCCCCAGGCAAGAAGACTGGAGAATCTCCACTTCCTCCTGCAGGCGATCTCTCCGACCCAGGGATGGAACCCACGTCTCCTGTGTCTTCTGCATTGGCAAGCGGATTCTTCACCACTGGAGTTCACCTAGCTCCAACTAACTAGCTAAGCCACACTCCTCCTGCCCCTGCGGAACCCCTTTCCCTCTCCCACCTGTGTCGAGATGAGTCCTACTCAGTCTGAGTTGCAGATTAAAAACCACCTTTTGGGAAGCACTCCTTGATTCCCTCACTCCTGAAACGGAGTGAGTGTGCCCATGGCTGCGAGTCCTTTTCCTGCCAAAGCTCCTCCCATCCCACCATCTCTGCTTTTTCTAGATCACCAGTTCCAGGACTGCAGGGGCCAGATCTGCCTTCTGAATCACCAATCACACATTGCCTGCTGCACAGAGGCTACCTACCAACATTTGCCATTGTGGTTTTCAGCCTCTGAACTCAGAATATGAAAATAGATGTCCAATTTGCAGAGCTTTAGAGACTTTCTAAATACTGTAGCTTCTCTGAATAATAAGCCAACATCGTAATGAACAAACTACACAGAAGTAAACATACCAGAGACAGAAAGGAAACTGTTTTTCATTGTTTTCTCCTTCCACACATTAAGATTACTCTTAGAAACTATTTTTCACATATCAGATTGGCAAAACAAAAAACGAAAGAACTGACAATACTCTGTCTATGAGAGAGAGGTGGAGAAACAGGCACTCAAATTCCAGGGCTGGTGGGAGGGAAACACCGCACAATCTCTGAAGACAGCAGTTTGGCAAGAGTCGCCAAACTGTAATTTCCCATACTCTGACCCAGCAACTTGAGCTCGAGCACTAACTCTTAAGTGCACAAAAAGATATGTGCACAAAGTTATTCATTTCAGCCTAGTTTGCAAATAGTAAGGTACTAAAAAAAAAAAAAAAAAAGTCTAAATGCCCATCTCTAGGTAGCTGGCTAAGAAAACTGTGTTACATGCCCCTACACAGAAATACTATGCAACCATGACAAAGAATGAGGGTGCTCTTCATGCACTGAGCTGGGTAATCTCTAAGATGTATTGTTAAGGGGGAAGGGGAAGGCGCAGGTGCAGCATATGCCAGGATTTGAATAAATGAATGAACAAGTGATGTCAGAAGAGAACATATATGTCAAGTTACTTATGATCCATAAAATACCACTGGGAATAACACAAGAAGCCTTTAACATCAACTACTTGTAGAAAGGAAAATTAACTTGTGAGAGGGCTAGCATAATGGGAAGATTTTCATCATATACCTTTTTACTGTCTTAAAATTAATTAATTTTTATTTTTGGCCATGCAGCATATGGAATCTTAGTTCCCCAAACAGGAATCAAACTTTTGCCCCCTGCCATGGGAAGCACAGAGTCTTAACCACTGGACCACAGCGGAAGTCTGCTTTTTCCCTTTTTCAATTCTGCAATAAGACATTCATGTATTCAGAAATAAAAACACAAAAATAAGATGGCAATTCTTTTTTAAAAATATAGGAATAAACATTTTTTCTCAAAAGTACAGCCCAAGGTCTCTGACACAATTGTACTTACTCTCTCTTAGCCTTCCTCTATGTACCGAATAACTTGCCTTCTCCCAAACACACATCTCTGAATCTGTCCACAGCTTCCTCCCTGGTGCTTGGGGTTGCCCCATGTAACACTCAACACACAGAACTGTTCCTAGATTTACTTCCAGCCTTCCTGTGAGGTCCTCCTGGGGAAACCTAGGACTTGGTGTCTCGCCCAGTATTTGCTGGCTACTTCACTCTTGCTTCCCAAATGAGACTATAGCAAAGTCCTTCAAAGAGACATATTTGAGGGGTGGGGGTGGCCTCTCTTTTAATCAGTAATGCTTATTACATACCAGGCAGATACACATGACGTAAACAAAGCCTTATCGGATTGTTGTGGGGACAAAATAAGACAATGCACGTTAAAGCTGATGCCACAGAAATAAACCTAAGCGTTTATCATGAAGATGCCATGATCTGCATTTCCCAGAGATGGATTAGAAGAGGAAACCAAAAGGCCTGCCTGAGCAAGGTTCTGACATCAAATTCATTTTATTCTGTAAATACAAAGTAAATTACCCACATAGCTAGGCCAATTCCAAGAACTTGCTCATACCACTGGGGTGTGCCTACTTGGGCTGGAAAAAGCACAAGGCTGAGCAGTATTATTTCTTCAGAAGTGTCATGCCCTTCGGGGATCTATCTAAGCGTCGACTTCCACACCCAGTATTCTAGCTAAGAATTTTTTTAAGTCCCTGGACAGATTTATGGAAACACTTAGAGTACAAAGATGGAGAAGGAAATGGCAACCCACTCCAGCATTCTGGCCTGGGAAATCCCATGGGCAGAGGAGACTGCAGGCCATGGGGTCATTAAGAGCTGACTCGAAGGAGCATGAGCGATAGCACAAAGAGGAAAAAAAGGAAAACTGTGGACTGTTAATATGGAAGGAAGGATAAAGGATTAGAAAATAGAGAACAAGACACCCTTCACAGTTTTCCTAAAGATGAATAGTTCAGTTCAGTTGCTCAGTCCTGTCCAACTCTTTGCGATCCCATGAATCGAAGCACGTCAGGCCTCCCTGTCCATCACCAACTCCCGGAGTTCAGTCAAACTCAAGTCCAATGAGTTGGTGATGCCATCCAGCCATCTCATCCTTTGTCAGCCCCTTCTCCTCCTGCCCCCAGTCCCTCCCAGCATCAGAGTCTTTTCCAATGAGTCAACTCTTCACATGAGGTGGCCAAAGTACTGGAGTTTCAGCTTTACCATCATTCCTTCCAATGAACACCGAGGACGAATCTCCTTTAGAATCGACTGGTTGGATCTCCTTGCAGTCCAAGGGATTCTCAAAAGTCTTCTCCAACACCACAGTTCAAAAGCATCAATTCTTCGGCGCTCNCCTACACAGAAATACTATGCAACCATGACAAAGAATGAGGGTGCTCTTCATGCACTGAGCTGGGTAATCTCTAAGATGTATTGTTAAGGGGGAAGGGGAAGGCGCAGGTGCAGCATATGCCAGGATTTGAATAAATGAATGAACAAGTGATGTCAGAAGAGAACATATATGTCAAGTTACTTATGATCCATAAAATACCACTGGGAATAACACAAGAAGCCTTTAACATCAACTACTTGTAGAAAGGAAAATTAACTTGTGAGAGGGCTAGCATAATGGGAAGATTTTCATCATATACCTTTTTACTGTCTTAAAATTAATTAATTTTTATTTTTGGCCATGCAGCATATGGAATCTTAGTTCCCCAAACAGGAATCAAACTTTTGCCCCCTGCCATGGGAAGCACAGAGTCTTAACCACTGGACCACAGCGGAAGTCTGCTTTTTCCCTTTTTCAATTCTGCAATAAGACATTCATGTATTCAGAAATAAAAACACAAAAATAAGATGGCAATTCTTTTTTAAAAATATAGGAATAAACATTTTTTCTCAAAAGTACAGCCCAAGGTCTCTGACACAATTGTACTTACTCTCTCTTAGCCTTCCTCTATGTACCGAATAACTTGCCTTCTCCCAAACACACATCTCTGAATCTGTCCACAGCTTCCTCCCTGGTGCTTGGGGTTGCCCCATGTAACACTCAACACACAGAACTGTTCCTAGATTTACTTCCAGCCTTCCTGTGAGGTCCTCCTGGGGAAACCTAGGACTTGGTGTCTCGCCCAGTATTTGCTGGCTACTTCACTCTTGCTTCCCAAATGAGACTATAGCAAAGTCCTTCAAAGAGACATATTTGAGGGGTGGGGGTGGCCTCTCTTTTAATCAGTAATGCTTATTACATACCAGGCAGATACACATGACGTAAACAAAGCCTTATCGGATTGTTGTGGGGACAAAATAAGACAATGCACGTTAAAGCTGATGCCACAGAAATAAACCTAAGCGTTTATCATGAAGATGCCATGATCTGCATTTCCCAGAGATGGATTAGAAGAGGAAACCAAAAGGCCTGCCTGAGCAAGGTTCTGACATCAAATTCATTTTATTCTGTAAATACAAAGTAAATTACCCACATAGCTAGGCCAATTCCAAGAACTTGCTCATACCACTGGGGTGTGCCTACTTGGGCTGGAAAAAGCACAAGGCTGAGCAGTATTATTTCTTCAGAAGTGTCATGCCCTTCGGGGATCTATCTAAGCGTCGACTTCCACACCCAGTATTCTAGCTAAGAATTTTTTTAAGTCCCTGGACAGATTTATGGAAACACTTAGAGTACAAAGATGGAGAAGGAAATGGCAACCCACTCCAGCATTCTGGCCTGGGAAATCCCATGGGCAGAGGAGACTGCAGGCCATGGGGTCATTAAGAGCTGACTCGAAGGAGCATGAGCGATAGCACAAAGAGGAAAAAAAGGAAAACTGTGGACTGTTAATATGGAAGGAAGGATAAAGGATTAGAAAATAGAGAACAAGACACCCTTCACAGTTTTCCTAAAGATGAATAGTTCAGTTCAGTTGCTCAGTCCTGTCCAACTCTTTGCGATCCCATGAATCGAAGCACGTCAGGCCTCCCTGTCCATCACCAACTCCCGGAGTTCAGTCAAACTCAAGTCCAATGAGTTGGTGATGCCATCCAGCCATCTCATCCTTTGTCAGCCCCTTCTCCTCCTGCCCCCAGTCCCTCCCAGCATCAGAGTCTTTTCCAATGAGTCAACTCTTCACATGAGGTGGCCAAAGTACTGGAGTTTCAGCTTTACCATCATTCCTTCCAATGAACACCGAGGACGAATCTCCTTTAGAATCGACTGGTTGGATCTCCTTGCAGTCCAAGGGATTCTCAAAAGTCTTCTCCAACACCACAGTTCAAAAGCATCAATTCTTCGGCGCTCAGCTTTCTTCACAGTCCAACTCTCACATCCATCCATCACTACTGGAAAAACCACAGCCTTGACTAGATGGACCTTTGTTGGCAAAGTAATGTCTCTGCTTTTCTATATGCTATCTAGGTTGGTCATAACTTTCCTTCCAAGGAGTAAGCATCTTTTAATTTCATGGCTGCAATCACCATCTGCAGTGATTTTGGAGCCCAAAAAAATAAAGTCTGACACCCCATCTATTTCCCATGAAGTGATGGGACCAGATGCCATGATCTTAGTTTTCTGAATGCTGAGCTTTAAGCCAACTTTTTCACTCTCCTCTTTCACTTTCATCAAGATGAACAGTAGGATAATGCAAACTAATTTTGACATCAAACTCTTCCTTTACAAAATGAAACACCCTCCATCTCTACCCAAATATTTTCAAACAGCAGCAAAGGTCAGAGTAATATTTTTCTTAAAAAGGCGATTAAGCAGCAATATGTAGCAAAGAATTACTAACATGTTCACTGGAAGCCTACTCTGTAATGTCAAACTGGTCTGCCAGGTGTGGAAGATACCACAATTAATGTTACGCTAACTGCAGCTATCGCCATAGTTCTCCAAGTAATGTTTCAAGGAGAAAGGGAAAGATTGATGAAGGATAAGATTATTTTCAGTGACGAGGAATCTATAGGTCACCTACAACCATCATCCAACAAAAATTTACTGTGGAAAGCCCAAGCAATCCTACTCGCATTGGAAGATCTAGGAAGGGGGAAGCAGTGGGGAAACAGGGGTATCACAAACACTGGTTGCCCAATTCCTGGAAGTTCCTCCACCTTGACTCGCCATCTACCTTCAACTCCAAACAGTAACCCAAGCTGTTCTGTCTCCTCCGAACTGGCAGTGGATGCATACTCAACCACATCTAACTCTTTGCAACCCCATGGACTGTAGCCCACTATGCTTCTCTGTCCAAGGGATTTCCCAGGCAAGAGTACCAGAGTGGGTTGCCCTTCCTACAGGTAGGGTCTGTCTGGGTTTATTCATCCCAGTATCTCCTAGGGCCTTGGCATAATTCTGGAATAGCACAGATACGCAAGTTATATTTGTCCAATGAATAAATTTGATTTTGTCACCTCATGGCATCTTCAACAGAATTCTCAAACATGTTCAGTTCAGTCACTTAGTCGTATCTGACTCTCTGCAATTTGGGGAGTTTCTCAGACAGCCAAGGTTCTGATTTGGCAGTAACATCCGAACATGATTGTTGGAGGAGGGCTACACTAGGCAGGCTTGGGTGGAGTAAAGGAAGGGTATATCTCTCTTTGAGTCTAGAGATCAAGAAACAGTCTAGGATGGGGACTCCTCTGGTGGCCCAGCAGCTGAGCCTCCTCTCTTCTAATGCAGGGGGCCTGGGTTTGATCCCTGGCCAGGGAATTAGATCCCACGTGCCACAACTAAAGATCCCACATGTTGCAATTAAAACTCAGCACAGCCATATAAATAAATAAATATTTATTTAAAGAAAAAGAAACAGTTCAGGGTAAATGCAGAAAGAGGATGCTGGATGCTTGGGAGAGGCACTAACACGCCAACTCACTTTATATTAAATGATAGCTAATATCCACAAATGTCTATAAAGTCCACTTTCAGGTAAACTGCTCCTTTATAAGCTCCTATATTATCTGTCTGTATTTCACCAGCTGAAGCAAAAACAGGCTAAAAAATGGAAAAAAAAAAAAAAAGATCCTAAACATCATTATTGAAACTTATAACTCCTTACCAGAAGGAGTATTTTGAACTATATGTAGTTTAAAGATCAACATGAATAATTAGAGCCTTCTATTTCTTTCCAGGTACTTTGATTGTTACCAGTGAAGCAATTTGCTTTAATTAGTGTCATAGAAAATTTGTTTTTCTAAAGTATATAAAATTTATAAAAGTTCATAATTTATATTAACTGAACTACTTAAAATATTCTGGAAATTCTGTTTTGATCTCTATTAAAAGAGGTCATCTTTTTGTTATGAAACCTAGAGTATAGTTCGTAAGATCTGGTTTAAGTAAATAAAACAGGAACTGTGAATTGCTGTTTCCCATATATATGTTGTAACACTTACTTCATATAAACATACAAATGAATATGAAGGGACTAATAAAAGTGCTAGTTTCATTTATTTTATTACTACTAAATTTCCTGAGATCACACAAGTATAAATTTTAATATATTTGTAAGGCTTCCACACAGTCACATGAAAGTTTTTATTTTAAAAATACTACTTATGTTGCGGCAATATATGCAGAAATGTTTTCAGTAAACAGTCTTTATGACCATAGGCCAACTAGCTTCTTGGTGTTAAAGTACAAGGGGTGGGGTGTCCCCAAGGTGGGTTTAAACAGACTTAAAAACAAAGCAAATGTAGAGAACTCACTGTTGTTTGACAGTAAATATATCTAATCCCTGTTACTCACCAACTTTCTAACTTTTTGACTGGGAACTATTACCATTTGCCATGTAATAAGGAATCAGAAAGCCCCGATGGTCTAGGACTTGAAAACACTGCGCCTTTGAAGGAAGATCACACGAGACCCCACGAAACCCATTGTGGGCACAGCAGCCATGAATGATTAAGACTGGCTAAAAGGCACTGCTTTAAGAAAAGGAAAAAAGGCCTCACAAAGAACAAGTCTAGACACCGGTTCCATTCCAGTGATAATAAACGGACAAGTTCTTTCAAACAGTCCCAACTCTGTGACCTAACTCCCCTTCCACGACCTATTCTCCTCACTAAAACAGCACTTAGAGCTGGTTTTTAAGAGGAATTTCATTTTCATTTATGGGTGGGTACATGAATTTGCAAAGTGTGAGCCCTTTTCATCCCTTTCAGGGAGGATGTTAAACTGGAGTGTGACTGTTTTGTGACCATGCTTACTACATTCCCATCCTGCTCGGCTCCTTCCCCACCCTCACACAGACAGACACGCACACAGACACACGTGCACACAACTCACTCTCTCACAAATCATATTAAGTGATGGTTCTGAGTCTGAAACAATGCTACCAAGTTACTTTGTCAACCATGACAGGATTTATAGACACATAAACCTGTGTTACTGCTCCTTTTTGAGTGTATGTGTCCACTGAATTTAAGTGACGAACAATGTTCAGGAACCATGTCTAATTCTGTGTTTCATAGGGTGCCTGGACATTTTTTTTAATCGCTGGGCAGTAGGGAAGACTACAGAGGCACCAGAAAAAAAAAAACCTTTCCATCAGTTTCTGGATGAGGTTGAAAGAAACTGAAGTCATAAGATAAGTCATTTAATCCACTCTTTGTCTAAAAGGACATAAAGATTTTTATCCTGGGCTTTTTCCAGCAATAATCTCAACAGTTCCCCCTGGGCTAGGTGTTGGTTGTCTCCTGGCATCATGATTTTTAAAAACAAAAAAAAACAGAACTGGGGCGGTGGGGGGCGGGGGTGTGGTGTGGGAGAGGAGAGAAAATTACTGAAGCGGTAGACCAGAGGCAATATATACTCTGAGGAAACAATCTGAGCTTCAAACTATCTTGGGGATTATTGGTACTATAATAAACACAGAGGAGAGAAAGCAAATAAAGATAGCCTTCCTCTTTATACTTAATTCTGAATTAGTAAATTCCTTTTTTTTTTTTTTTTTTTTNGGTCATCTTTTTGTTATGAAACCTAGAGTATAGTTCGTAAGATCTGGTTTAAGTAAATAAAACAGGAACTGTGAATTGCTGTTTCCCATATATATGTTGTAACACTTACTTCATATAAACATACAAATGAATATGAAGGGACTAATAAAAGTGCTAGTTTCATTTATTTTATTACTACTAAATTTCCTGAGATCACACAAGTATAAATTTTAATATATTTGTAAGGCTTCCACACAGTCACATGAAAGTTTTTATTTTAAAAATACTACTTATGTTGCGGCAATATATGCAGAAATGTTTTCAGTAAACAGTCTTTATGACCATAGGCCAACTAGCTTCTTGGTGTTAAAGTACAAGGGGTGGGGTGTCCCCAAGGTGGGTTTAAACAGACTTAAAAACAAAGCAAATGTAGAGAACTCACTGTTGTTTGACAGTAAATATATCTAATCCCTGTTACTCACCAACTTTCTAACTTTTTGACTGGGAACTATTACCATTTGCCATGTAATAAGGAATCAGAAAGCCCCGATGGTCTAGGACTTGAAAACACTGCGCCTTTGAAGGAAGATCACACGAGACCCCACGAAACCCATTGTGGGCACAGCAGCCATGAATGATTAAGACTGGCTAAAAGGCACTGCTTTAAGAAAAGGAAAAAAGGCCTCACAAAGAACAAGTCTAGACACCGGTTCCATTCCAGTGATAATAAACGGACAAGTTCTTTCAAACAGTCCCAACTCTGTGACCTAACTCCCCTTCCACGACCTATTCTCCTCACTAAAACAGCACTTAGAGCTGGTTTTTAAGAGGAATTTCATTTTCATTTATGGGTGGGTACATGAATTTGCAAAGTGTGAGCCCTTTTCATCCCTTTCAGGGAGGATGTTAAACTGGAGTGTGACTGTTTTGTGACCATGCTTACTACATTCCCATCCTGCTCGGCTCCTTCCCCACCCTCACACAGACAGACACGCACACAGACACACGTGCACACAACTCACTCTCTCACAAATCATATTAAGTGATGGTTCTGAGTCTGAAACAATGCTACCAAGTTACTTTGTCAACCATGACAGGATTTATAGACACATAAACCTGTGTTACTGCTCCTTTTTGAGTGTATGTGTCCACTGAATTTAAGTGACGAACAATGTTCAGGAACCATGTCTAATTCTGTGTTTCATAGGGTGCCTGGACATTTTTTTTAATCGCTGGGCAGTAGGGAAGACTACAGAGGCACCAGAAAAAAAAAAACCTTTCCATCAGTTTCTGGATGAGGTTGAAAGAAACTGAAGTCATAAGATAAGTCATTTAATCCACTCTTTGTCTAAAAGGACATAAAGATTTTTATCCTGGGCTTTTTCCAGCAATAATCTCAACAGTTCCCCCTGGGCTAGGTGTTGGTTGTCTCCTGGCATCATGATTTTTAAAAACAAAAAAAAACAGAACTGGGGCGGTGGGGGGCGGGGGGGTGGTGTGGGAGAGGAGAGAAAATTACTGAAGCGGTAGACCAGAGGCAATATATACTCTGAGGAAACAATCTGAGCTTCAAACTATCTTGGGGATTATTGGTACTATAATAAACACAGAGGAGAGAAAGCAAATAAAGATAGCCTTCCTCTTTATACTTAATTCTGAATTAGTAAATTCCTTTTTTTTTTTTTTTTTTTTTGTGGAGCAGGGGGAGTCTTTAATATTGGGTGGTAATGAACAGGTTACTTACCAGGGTCTAGAAGAAGGGCCAAAGATCATTCAAGAGAGTACAAGTATTTAATACAACATTATAGTGGTTATAAATCACATACTTAATCATGTTAAAGAGCACCGAAATTTAAGAGACTATTGCTTCTCTGCCCATGGAATTCTACAGGCAAGAATACTAGATGGGTTGCCATTTCCTTCTCCAGGGGATATTCACCACCCAGGATCGAACCTGTGCCTTCCGCATTGCAAGCAGATTCTTTACTGTCTTTACCAGGGAAGCCCATTTTCTTTTCTACAATTTATTAAAAACCAGATTCATTTTAGAGGAGAAAAAAAAAAAAAAAAAAGTTCTAATTCCACTGACTCTCAGGTAGGTTTAATCATCTTTTCCTTTTCATGGACTATCTTGGTATGTACGTATAGACAAACTGTATGAGACTTCCAGAAAGTTCATCTCATAAAGTGACTGAGTGAACTGGCAAAAGTGAACAGGTTTAATAACAAAGTTTTGAATAACAGTCACTCAGCAAGTGCCAGTATGTTTCTAAATAAATACAAGGGACAGGCTAGATAAATATATATAAAAGAATTATTGTTGAGTTTATTTTAAACAGGTATTTAATATGTGCCAAGGAGAAATTTTCCTTTGCTTGTAAAATAAATGTGCTCTAATACCTGAATTTGAAAGCATTAACCGTTTGTGCATCTACCACAATTCTACCACATCTAAGACCACAATTCTAAAAGTTATCATAGGAGACAATAGGTTTATGCACATTTTGAACATAAACAGCAGGGAGAGACTCTCTGCCCATCTTTCTCCATCTCAGTAAACTTCTCTCAATCCTTCTGACTCTCATCCCTCACACTAACACACATGCAATGAAGTTTTAAAAGTACTCTTTTGACTTTAATCCAGAGCCCTTGACCCAAGACTCCAACTGGCTTCCCTAGTGGCTCATACAATCAAGAATCTGCCTGCAATGCGGGAGACCCAGGTTGGATTCCTGGGTTGGGACAATCCCCTGGAGAAGGGAATGGCAATCCACTCCAGTACTCTTGCCTGGAAAATCCCATGGACAGAGGAGTCGGGCAGGCCACAGTCCACAGGGTCTCAGAGTCAGACACAACTGAGTGACTAACGTTTTCCAGGCACTCAACCACATTTGTCCTAACTCCCAATATTCCTGTCTTTACTGTCATTGCTGTGTTCTTTTTCTTCTACACATTCTAGAATGCAGCATCGAGGTGCCAGAGAAGAGAGACTATGAAAAATAGGCCGTCATTCTAATAGGAACAACAAAAGCAACTCCGCTTGCAAACTGCCTTTAGGAGATGGGAGGGCCAATCCACCAGTAAATTAAGTCTCAGTTGCACCAATCCAACTGTGGCCCCCGGAACTATTCCACACACCTGGGCCAAGCCCCAGCGGGGAAAAGGCTCCTGGAACCTGCTTCACTTTTTCCCTGATAGTATCATAATCACATTGCCAGTTTGGGGGAGGGGCATAGGGCCTTGGGGGCCGGGGCGGTGTGTGTGTGTTGGCAGAGTTGNGAAGAAAAAAAAAAACAAAACAAAACCTATCATTTCCCCTCATCTATAAGCAGATTCTCACATTTCCAAGACGATCTTTGATTTTTTGTTTCCAAAGACTCAGCAGGACCCCATTTCCTCCCACCCCTGAGCTTGCCACAGGTTGCAGAACTGACCCAGGGAGGGCCTGGTTGTGTGCCTCTTCAGCTGCACCTGCCTGGTGCCCAGACTTCAAACCCTCACTACACAGAAACACAGCCCAAATTGATTTCCAGTGCTAAGATGAGATTTCTCTTGTGTTATGATTTCCATTCATCTTGTGTGAAACTTCCAGGATTTAAGCTATGTCAAGTGGTGCAAAATGGAGTCCCAGTGACCAATGTGAACTTCCGTATTAGCTGTTTCGAAAAGTCGACCATAGAGTCAGGAACGTCTTAAGAGCAAGACCATGACACCCACAGATAAATTCCTTAAAATGAGCCCACTGAGCCGAGCAACTGAAGGCTCCCCCCGGGAGGACCCGACTCCTCTCCTGAGAGCCAGTCCCCGGCTGCTGGAGGCTCTGTCCCAGCAGAGGGCAAATTCTGCTCGTGCTTGTCCCGAGACCCAGGGCTGAACCAGAGGCCACTGCTCATGCTAAGATGCTGCCTTTCTGGACTTCTTGGAGTGGTTCGTCATCCCCTTTCCTATTTTCCCCATTTGACTGACCTGTGCCATGTGCTCATTGAACGCTGGCTCCATTTCATTTATTTCCAATCCTGTGATTCTTACCCCTCCATAAACACCCAGCCTTAACGTTTTCTCTGGGCTGGTCTACTACTGACCATGGTCAACGTGTCGTGTCTACCTAGATTCTGAACGGTATCTCAAACATAATGTACAATCTACCCAGAGCTCCTGGTTTTCCCTCCAAACCTGTTCAGCCCAGGTCAACTCCATCCCTGGAGCAGGTATCATCTCACCATCCAAACCCTTCTAATAGGGCCTTCCTCAGGACTTCCCTTGGAGAAGGCAATGGCACCCCACTCCAGTACTCTTGCCTGGAAAATCCCATGGACGGAGGAGCCTGGTAGGCTGCAGCCCATGGGGTCGCTATGAGTCAGACATGACTGAGCGACTTCACTTTCATTTTTCACTTTCACACAATGGAGAAGGAAATGGCAACCCATTCCAGTGTTCTTGCCTGGAGAATCCCAGGGATGGGGAAGCCTGGTGGGCTGCCGTCTATGGGGTCACACAGAGTCGGACACGACTGAATCGACAAGGGTTCAATTCCTGGTTGGAGAACTCTAAGATCCCATTCTGCTGCAAGGCATTGCTCCCACCCACCCCCTCAAAAATAGATCCTTCCCTGATGTCTCACTTTCACTCACACTTCAAGCCCACTCACATCTCCATTCAATCACAAGGCCCTGCCCGATGTATCTGGAATCTGTCCGCTTCTCACCACACCCACTGCCATTATCCTCCTCCAAGCCACCAGCATCTCGTAGCCCCACAGTCTGACCTCCCTACTTCGGTCACCTTTGTTCTTCCAAGCCATTTTCCACCCAGAAGCCAGAGTGATCTTTTTCAAAAATAAAGAAAGTAGATATATCATTCTTCTGCTCAAGACCCCCCAGTGTTCTCCAAGAGTATTTTTTTCGTGAGGGAGTATACTTGCTTTACAATATTGTGTTCATTTCTGCCATAGTATTAAGTGGATCAACTATATATATATATATCCACTCCCTCTTGACCTTCCCTCCCACCCCAACCCACCCGTGTAGGTCACCAGAGGGCACCCAGCTAAGTTCCCTGTGCTATACAGCTGCTTCCCACTAGCTATTTTTCACAGGATAGTGTGAATATACATCAATCTTAATCTCCCAATTCACCCCACCCTTCTTCCCCTCACACATCCATTCTCTCTGTCTGCATCGCTATTCCTGCCCTGCAAATATGTTCATCTGTACCATTTTTCTAGATTTCATATACACGTGTTAATACACGATATTTGTTTTTCTCTTTCTGATTTACTTCTCATTCTGACTNCATCAATCTTAATCTCCCAATTCACCCCACCCTTCTTCCCCTCACACATCCATTCTCTCTGTCTGCATCGCTATTCCTGCCCTGCAATTATGTTCATCTGTACCATTTTTCTAGATTTCATATACACGTGTTAATACACGATATTTGTTTTTCTCTTTCTGATTTACTTCTCATTCTGACTTGGTGGCTCAGATGGTAAAGAATCTGCCTGCAATGCGAAAGACTCGGGTTCCATCCCTGGGCCGGGAAGATCCCCTGGAGAAGGAAATGGCAACCGACTCCAGTATTCTTGCCTGGAGAATCCCATGGACAGAGGAGCCTGGTGGGCTACAGTTCATGGGGTGGAAAAGAGTCAGAAAGACTGAGAGATATCTTATTTGATTTTCTTACTTTGCTCCACGCAGATTTAAGAAACAGAAGTAGAAAGATGGTAGAGCTGAGAGTTCTAACTCTGGCTCTGCTACTAACTAAACTGTGGCAAAATTAAGTGCCTTCACCCTTCTATGCTTTATTTGCAAAAGGCTATAGGTTTAGCCTTAAAATTCTAATATTCTGAATCCAGTATACAATTTAACATGCCTATCTCTGCTTACTCTAATTCTCCTTTTCAGTAAAATGTCTGTTTCACAAGTCCTGCCTCTAAGCACATCTCCTCCAGCCCGAGGGCCACGCTTAGGAACACTCACACAGAAATGCCTTGGTTTTCCTCTCACTCTCATTTATTCACTTCAGGTAAAAAAGCACTAGAAAGGAATCTCAGGCTTCCATCTGGGCAGCTCCATCTCTGAAGTGGCAACTCTACAGCTGGAAGGTATCCCCACGCGACGGCAGAGTTCTGGCTGTACCCTCAGATGGGTCATTTCAAGCCGCTATACATCTTCCAGTTGACACAAACCTGAAACCAACATGCCCAGAGAAAAACCCAGCATAGACTGTGTGTTCTGGCCTCTGTTTAGTCAGAATGTTGACCCTGTGATAATTTTCTTTCCCTGTAGGATTTTAAGAAAGACTAAGTTTTAACCGTGAGCATGACTTATCCCAAAAAGGAATACCATCTTCTAGGAGAACCAACTAAAATATACAAACCCAGTGTTTCCCATGAAATAGAAGGACAGAAATTAGTAAGGAACTCATATGTATTTACGTGGTTTGAGAATAAAGGACTCCAAGCAGACAAGATGACTTTCCCACTTAGGACCATTTTTAACAACACGGTTTGATGAAAGCAGTAGGGAAAGGGGAACAAAGAAACAAACTGCAAAGCCCTCACGCTCAGAAAGCCAGGAAAGGAAATCTCCTCCGACTTGCCTTAGGACAAATTCAGCAAATAAAGGAAAACCACTTAGCCATGCCCATGTCCCTTCCCGTAGCTCTATCAACAGCCAACTTCCCCTTCCGCCCTGGTATTCTCTGTGCTTCTGCACCAAGGCCACAAACAGCCCAAGAGGTTGCTTATTTTCTTGTTCTACATTCAGAATTTACCTGCTCTGGGGTTAGCGCTCTGCTTTTACTTTTTCCTGTCCCCCATCCTCTATGCTTTTCTTCAATTCACCAGAATAATAAAATTTGAGATTTTTAAATCCAATCTATATGTCTTAAAAATCATAAAGAATTGTCATTTTATTGGGTCTACGAACAGAAAATAAATGGTAAGTCTGTGAAATGCAAGATCTTACTTAAAAGAGCTAAAAACAAATATAAAATCTAGCCAGAGAGCACCAGTATTCCTGTTCCCCCGACTGACTTCCTTCATTACAAGTTCTTTGCCCAGAGCTCTCCATCTGCCCAAGCCTCAGTTCCATCCTCCCATACCACCACATCGCCCAGGGGCTCCAAGACAGTTGGCACCACAGCTGCCACTGGCCTGAAAGCGCTGCTCAAAGGCCGGACAGAGCTATACTACGTTAAAATGAAGGCTGAGTACAAACAGGCTGACGACAACACGTTTACATCTACTCATTTGTTGATAGCAGATCAAAAAAAAAAAAGAAAAGAAAATCCCATTCTCTTATCACCAAATCTACGCAGGATTTTGTTCATTCCAAATGTCTACTCAGAAAATATGCAAGAATATGTACACTTATGGCTGCTTTGTGTTGTTTTAAGGCAGAAACCAATACAATCCTGTAAAGCAACTACCCAATTAAAAACAAGTTAAAAATAAATATGCAAGGGCCATCTAATGTGCTCCTATGTTTGAAATATGTATTAAGTTCAAGGAGCTTTAAGACCCTGGACACATCTCAACTGGCCTTATCATTTTTTTTTTAAACTAATAAAGCAAAACGTTATCTACCATCCTCTCACCTAAAAAGTCTACAGGAAGGCTGAATTTACATGGGCTCACAATCTTAAGGCTGAAGTTTGAGACTTTCTCTATGCACCTAGTAACAGACAGTTCTTGAATTGTGTTATGTGTGTAGGCCAACCTTCACACTAGCCTGCCTTCTCTCTGGGGCAGGGACCCACCCTGGGCTTACCCATACGACTGGGCATTTGGTAGACAATGCAAATATTTGTTAATTTGCCTTAAAATTGTTTTAAAGAAAATTTAGTTGCTTAGTTTTCTTCTGGAAGGGAAAAAAGAAAGTCAAATTGTCCCCTTAACTTTTTTTAAAAAAACTAGGAAAATATAACAGATCTTATTTGATAAATAAAGCGAAGAGAACTCCAATACATTCTTTCTGAATTACAAGGAGGGCTGACTGACCAGAGGGGTTTCCCCGGTGGCCCAGTGGTTAAGGATCTGCCTGCAAGGGAGGAGATGAAGGAGACATGGGTTCAATCCCTGGGTCGCGAAGATCCCCTGGAGGAGGAAATGGTAACTCACTCCAGTATTCTTGCCTGGATAATCCCATGGACAGAAGAGGTTGGCAGGCTATAGTCCACAGGATCACCATGAGTCAGACATGATTGACCACAGGCAAGAAGACCTCTACTCTTCTCCAGCTTCATTCTCTGCTCTTCCCCACCACTCATCCCAGCACAAAATGTTCAGTAAATGTCTCACAGCGGTGAATGTGTGTAACTTAAAGGGTTAAAGGGAAAGTTCCACCATCTTGGTCATTTCTACCATCCTCTCTGCCCACCCCCCACCCCTGCCATTTCTAATTTCCCTTCAACCGGAAAACCAGTCACATTTCGAAGATATCCAGAGACACTCCAGCTCAAGAGTTAACTGTGGCCAGAACCCTAACCTCTTCTAAACCAAAAGCTGAAGTCACAAAGAAACAGATTTTCATCCTTCAAGATAAGGGTTATCTTTCCAGCTGAGGATCCTGGAGTCTTTTTCTCTTGTTTAACCTTCCAACACTATGTAAAACTGGTATGTGGATGCATGCGCGCGCGCGCACACACACACACACATTTGGGAAATGGATATGCAAGTTAGAATGTTTATACATGCAACTGAACCACAGGTTTTACCTTAACAGATAAGTGCTAAAATAAATTCACTTTAAACAGTTCACTTTGGTTCACTTTGCACTACGAATGTGAACTTGAATAACTGGTGCTAATTTAGAGCTGCAGCGCTAGGGCGGGTGCTCTGATTCTCCTCATTCAAGCACCGCACTGCCATTTGTCAGAAGAACAGAAAAAGGAATTTTTTCTTTGTTGAAAAAGACTGAGTGTTTTGATTTCGTCAAAAAGCCATCGTTGAATAACATTCAGTATTATATTTGTGACTCACTCTCAAATGAGATGTCACACCCCCACTCTTCTTTTGTAGGTGATAAATAAAATAGAACAGAAATTTAGTTCCAAAGTTTCTTACAATTTACAGGGAACAAATCTTTAAAAATTAATACTTTGCCTTCAACATTTTGGCCTCTTGTTTTCCCTTTTTTATGGTTTGGATCTGAGGAAAAATGAACTGGGGCAGAGAATCTATCAACCAGAACAATTTTTTTCTTTATATTTTTTTTAATGAAGTCAGTGCCACATCCCCTCACCACAAAGTCAAAAATATCAAAGACAGCTCAAAACCTTTCTGAAACTTTCATGATGCAACTGTCCTCTGACTTGACTGGGTTGTGGGTTGTACAGGCATATACATTTGTGAGGTGTACACATTTTTCAAAACATAGTAACTGTTTTGAAAACTGTCCTCTAACCATCTCCATATTTTACTGTATGTAAATCACGGCTCAATAAAAAGATTTTTCAAAATCCCCTACAAATCACATTTCAATATCTGTCATCAGTAATCCACCTCGGACCTGCGTTTCCTGTGTGCCAACAAGATCCTAAAGCCAGGAAGGAATCTCCCCCTAGCAAGGCCACAGACACCCCTGTGCTGAAAACTACCCCCTCAAGTCTTCCTTCCTGCAGGAATCGCCCCAGATGTGAACTTCCACTCACCTCGACTGACTGGGAAGGCATTTTCAGCTTCGTGAGCTTGGCTTTGGCAGGCACTTTTAAGTCCGATTTCTCAAAGGCCTGCTGCCGGTACTCCTCCGGCAGGGGTTTCAGTTCAGGAGACTCGCTAGGAGCCTGGTCTTGACCGTCCATGGGCCGGACATAAGCCGTGGGCTTTTGCTGCATCGCCAGGCTCTTTGAGGGGAGGGAGGGCGGGGGGAAGGTCTGAGGAGGTGGCTGAGGAGGGGCCACCCCAAGGCTGGCCACTGCCCCTGTGCTGTCTTGAGGGGTCTCTTCATTGTGCACCTTTACCGCTAGGTCCTTGGGAGACTTGGCCAGGCAGTAGCCTTTACTGCTACTGCTACTGCTACTGCTGGGAACTTTGCTGCTTCCTTGCGTCCTGGGAGCAGTCTGCTGGTTGGAATGTACAGGCGACAAAGGAGGGACTGGGGAAGGCAAAGAGAACAGAGGCGAAAGTTCCCTCTCCGGAGCGGAATCTGTCGTCAAAGCACAGTGGTCTCCATCAGCCCTGCGGTCACCCTTTTTATGATGACTAGAGCCGTAGCCCTCCTGACTGAGGCGCTCTTGGGTCAGGTGCTGGCTGTCCGGTGGGCCATAGCTTTTGGCGTGGAGACTTGGCATTGGTTCCATTCTTGGCTGTGCCATCCTTGGGTGGTGGCTGCTGTTACCATCAGGAAGTGGTCCACAGGCAGGAGTGTTAGCGGGCTGGTGGTGGACACTGGTGTGGAAGGAGTGGGGTGGAATGCTGCTCCCCTTCTCAGGCAATGAAGGGTATCTTGGCTTCCCCAGCCTATTTTCGGAAGCATCCAAGCGCTGGGGATGGGACTTGCTACTAAAGAACTCCTTCATCTCTTCATAGTTTCCCAGCATGTTCTGTATCCGACTGGATAGCTCATCACCTTTCTCTGTCTGAAAAAAGAGAAGACAGCAGAGTTAGACACTAAAGGACAAAGGGAGAAGGGAAATCACCATTTAGTAAACCACGTTACAAAATGCCGTTAGAAAAGAAACATCTCAATATAATGTGTAACACAGAATTTAATATGCAACTTTAACTCAATTCCCCTGTTGAGAAGCCTACCATGGACAAATATTACTAAATACAGGAGACTAACATTACAAAAGAAAACCGCAAACTTTGATCATTTTGATTAATGAGGTTCAGAGGACTTTTAAATTTTGTCTTCAAAAACAATCTTCAGGATAACTGTCTTATTTCCACAGTTGCGACACTTGTTCAAACTCACTTTCAACACAAAGTCAAACATGCCGATATATCAGACTTTCCCGTATTCAAGAAATACCTTGTATGGCTCTCCAAAAAGGGGGATCTTTTCAGAAAATGCCTCTTTATCTTGGTGAGCTTCCTGGTTGCGTCTTTCCTTCTCTCTAATTCGAAGCAGGTTTCTGTCTTCATTGTACAAGCTGCTTCAGACGCCACAAGAGAACACAAACAAAGTTTATCAGTATCCAAGCTTTGCTGCGCACGCACATTTGTGAGGGAGGCAAGGACAGCTCAAAAAGCTGTGACAACAGACAGCAGATTTAAAGAACGCCCAAGGGACCTCCCTGGAGGTCCAGTGGCTAAGACTCCAAGTTCCCAATGCAGGGGGCCTGGTTCAATCCCTGGTCAGGGAACTGGATCCCGCATGCTGAAACAAAGAGCCTGCATGCCAAGTGAATAAAGAAAAACAAATCCTAAAAAAAGAAAGAAAGAAAGCCCTTGCATCCTGCTCCTAGATTAAGGCCATAGTCAACTAACTGGCTGTGACCCCCTAGCTCCGGTCCTGGCTATGGAAACCTAAGCATTCATTTTGCCTGCCTGCCTTTGTGGCTCAGGACTGACTCCAAACGGAACAGTCTTTTATAGTCACTGGGGGAACTGAGACAAGATTAATGATATTTTTGCTTCCAGTCTGCAAAAATACCAGGTAGAGGTGGAAGCTTTTCATCTGAAGAAGTCAGCAGGATGTGAACTTTAAAAAGGCTGTTTTCCTGGATCAGTATTGTACATTTTGGAAGATTAAAATCAAAGGGCTTATTTCGTAATTAAAAGATTACTAGGCACCCAAAACAGCATTTACTTTCTTTTCAGCCCACTCTCCTGGAAGTGTCTTAGCATGTAAACCTGAAAAGATAATTTTTATTTCTCATTTCAAGTGTCAAGGATGGGAAAATCCGATTTTAGATGTCAGCTTTACCACGGAGAAACCTATAATCTGATGGCCCAACTTAAACCATCATCAGCCCTGGCACCGAAGGGGTTGAGTGCAGTTTTAGCATATACACCAGAAGTGGGCTTGCCTTAGGTCAGAACCGAGGTCAGGCCATCCCAACCCCACACGTGATACATAAGAATAAGGAAAATAAGAACTGTCAAGAAGGGGCTTTCCCTGGTGGCTCAGTGGTGAAGAATCCACCTGTCAGGTGCAGGCAACATAGGTTCGATCCCTGACCCGGGAAGATCCCACGTGCCTCGGATCAAGGAAGCCCGTCGACCACAACTACTGAGCCTGCTGCTCTAGGGCCCGGGAACCACAACTCCTGGAGCCTAAATGCCCTAGAGCCTGTGCTCCACAACAAGAGAAGCTACTGCAATGAGAAGCCCACGCACCACAGCTAGAGAAAAGACCATGCAACAAGGGAGACCCCGCACAGCCAAAAACAAAAAATCTAGGGGAAAAAAATGCTATTGGAAGACTTCGGCCCTCACAGCTGTGTTCTAGCATATCTACTGAAACCCCAGTTTATTATCTGAATAAATCAAAAAATATTCAGCTGTGTCTCCAAGGTACTATGAGCCCTAGGAATTCCAGCCTTGCTGTTGGACACCCTCCCCTCCATCCCCTTCTCAGCCTCTCTCAGGACTTCTCTGATTTCCCTGACCTGAGCCTACTTTCTGGTCTCCCTGCCTCCCCTACATCGCACCCCTCTAATTTAGACTCTTGCAGAAAGAAATGGGACCTAAGGCTCTGGTTCTCATGTCACTACCCATATTTTAAAATAACAAGTGTTCAACAGCTCTTTGCTGCTACCGAATCAACTCTCAACCCTTGCTTTGGCATTAAAAACTACCCCGTGATCTAGATCGACCCCAAAAATGACCTCACTGCCTGCCAGCTGGCCCACCATATGCATTCTACCTGACAGCCTTGTCCATTTCCCAAACACATCTGGTCAAGGGCACCCTCCTGTTCTAATCCCCCCACCCCCAGAACCCTCTTTAGCTGAAGGATAACAATTCTTCCAGGACCAGTGTACCCACAAAGTATGATTCTCCTGCAAATCACCTCTATATTCCAGGCACTCCAGACTACTCCCTGCTCCTCAGTGATACTGTGGACTTTGATGCTTTTTCATGACATGAATTTCTTCTGCTTCTCTCTCAACCACATACACTAGCCCCGATTTCCAACTACCAGTCACTCCAGAGTGACTCCAATCTCACCCACCCTCGAGCCTTCTTCCAGTCCACCTGACGATACAGCATGTGGTTCTCCCTTCTCTTTTCCCCTTTCCCCTTGAAAAGAGGAAGACCCATCATAATAGAACCTCCCATATTCTTCTGTCTCCTTTGTGCTAATGCAGAGGACCCTGCGTAAAAGCTAAACACTCAATGTTTTCTAATTTAAAAATAGTCACTATGCTTACAGTGTATTACTTGTAACTTTTAAAATATAACTCTGACAGACACATGTAAGAACATTGTTTAAAAAATTATAATCACTAAAAAATGACTCTGCTGTTTCTATAGGCTTTCAATGTATAGGTTGGGGCACTGGGATGTAGTAAAGAATTACCTGCTTGGACCACAATAGCACGAACTTTTCCTAGATGATGGGGTATCTTGATATCAGATTTTAAGAGAACAACAATGTGAATATTTATGTGAGTCAACGTATGGAAAACTAAACCAGAAACTGGCTTCTGGAGTCTTCTTTAATAAGAGCCTGAACCTCACACACGTCAGACAGACTTATTCCTGGGTGACAGCGGCATAATGGACGTTTGGGCCACTCAAGAATTCCTGCAATTGTTTTATGATTTTGGTGATCCTTGTTGGCTGAAAAACAACAAGAAAAAGAACCATGTAGCATTAACATTCAACTGTGGGAGCCAAGTTTAAGAGGGTTGATGAAAAAGTAGCTTTTCCTTCAAACTTGCTTCATGGCCACTTTGTTTGCAGGGAGGGTTGCATATCACAAGTCCTCAATACAACGTGAATTCCCAAGCTTCTCTTTTGCAAAACTACCTGATACAGACACCCTACACGGGTGCACGGAGAAGGGGAAGCAGCTCTGCAAGGCTGTCTGCTTTGCTATTCTCCTCACAGAGGCAGTTCTCCCTTGTCTGATTCTGTTGGTTACATCAGCGGAGTTTCTAGAGCCTGATTTGCTTATGAGTGTTCACGGCCTGTGGCTCTGTCAAAAGAGCTCTGCTCACTTTTGCTACCTTTGTCTTAAAAAAGGGAACCCTAAATGACAAAATTCTCGGTCCTGGATTGAACACTGAGCATGTGTAATAGCAGTGCCTTAACTAGTAGGCTGCTCAGGCTCCTTGCTTACGTCTCCCGTCAATTGCATGCACGTGAAGGCAAGCTACACTGGTTTACAGTTACAAAAGCATTTTACATCAATCATCTCAGTCTTATCTCAGCAGTTAGTGTTTTTACCATGCTTCTAGATTTTTATTTCAAAATAATACAAACTGCTACATAAATAATAAGAACCCGATTTTACAAAATTCCAAACACTGGCTCGTGATTCAAAAACTGAGGCACACACCTCCTACTGGGAAGAAATTCTACTAAAGATTTTGCTTACAGGTTTTACTTCATTAAATAAAAAAAAGAAGTTCAAGAGACACACCCAGATTTCATTGGCAGACATATGTAATATTATAGCATTTTTTTTTTCTTCAGGCTTTTAAAAGACTTTATTGGGTGCTTTTTTCTCCCCCCATGTCAGTTTTGAGATGAACTTTGAGTATTTTTTTTCTTATTCACCATCATCCTTCAACTAAGAAACCCCAAAATAGTGAGGTGGGGAAAAGCCATCCCAGGTGTCACCGGTAGGATGAGTTTTATGAGGTCTAAACTTGGTGAGAGAAAACTCACTCTCACCCACACTGTCTGCTGGGCAACTCCCTCTTGGGTCTTGCTCACCAAGGCCCCTGGGCAGGGCAGAGGAAGGCAGAAAAGACAGGAAGTGACCAGTCTAAGTCCCAGGACAACACAGGGCAAACTGTGAGCCCTCATTTTTCTAGAATGTCTAGTTTCTTGTAACTAACAGGATTTTGCCAGTCATACCAGTGGTTTTCTGGTTTACTCAGCTTTTACTTATTAAGTTTGCAGCTGGAAAAGACCCTGATGCTGGGAAAGATGGGCAAAAGAAGAGGGGGCAGCAGAGGATGAGATGGTTGGATGGCATCACTGAGTCAATGGACGTGAACTTGAGCAAACTCCAGGAGACAGTGGAGGACAGAGGAGGCTGGAATGCTGCAGTTCATGGAGGCACAAAGAGTCAGACAAGACTTAATGACTGAACAACAATGAAGTTTCCAGTGGCTTAAGGAATGATTTGTTAAAGTCATTGGGCACATTTTCTCGTGAATATCTTCTTTTTCTTGGTTTCCTGTTGGAACTGGGTAAGTTTACATTTTAAAAACATTAACTCAGTAAGTAACATGAGTAAACCATTGTTCAGCATCTTACACATCACTGGTTTTAAACCAAGGTGCAAGCAAGGAGGGGGTGGATGGAAGAATTTTAAATGAGGGGATTTTAGGAAGCAGTAAATGTCCTATGTGATTCATAAACTCTGTAATTACCTTTGAATAATTACAAGTTGACTACCATTTCTCTTAATTAAAGGTGGCAGTTTTTCCTCTGGCATGAAGAGGGGGGAGGGATGCATTCTTGCTCTCACAGGATCACTTTATCCCTACATCAGTCTTGTTAGACTTGATCACCATTCACATCAACTGCCTTACAGCTGGTCCTTCGTGTCTGGAGATGAGGAACTCTCAGACTTGGAGGGACCATAGGAAGCCATTTCCTATGAGGGACTTGAGCATCCGGGGATTTTGGCGTCAGAGGGGGTCCTGGCACCACGCCCAGCAGACACCAAGGGACGAGTTCCCCTTCACTTGATTTCTTCATGGCTCTCTGCATTAGACAAGAGGTACTAAAACTTCAGTGAGCGTCAGAAGCACCGGGAGGACTTGTTCAAACCCAGACCTCAGAGACCTGCCCCCAGAGTTTCTGACTGAGTCAATCTGATGCGGCACCTGAGGCCTGCACGTTGAACAAGTTTCTACGTGGCTCTGGAGAGTATGAGAGAGCACACTCTTTGGGGGCACTATAACTGCTTCAGGTTCACCCAGAGAAATAACAGTGAGGCTGAGAGGGGCAGAGCCAAGAATGGCCCTCACTTAGCACAGGCCAATCACCGGGTACTGCTTTAGGGACATTGCATCGGTCTATTTAATATTCACAACTGCTTTGTGAGAAGGAGACATTAACTCTGTTCCTCAGGTAGGAAAAAAAAGGGGGAGTTCAGAGATGACCTTGCTATTATTAAAATTAAGTGGTAGACTTGAAAATTCAAGTACAGGTCACCTGACACCAAAGCCTGTGCTCTGAATTACTGTTTAGCTAGCAAAGCTTCCCAATGGCAACCCACTCCAGTACTCTTGCCTGGAAAATCCCATGGACAGAGGAGCCTGGTGGGCTGCAGTCCATAGGGTTGCTAAGAGTCAGACACGACTGAGCGATTTCACTTTCACTTTTCACTTTCATGCATTGGAGAAGGAAATAACTCACTCCAGTGTTCTTGCCTGGAGAATCCCAGGAATGGCGGAGCCCAGTGGGCTGCCGTCTATGGAGTCGCACATAGTCGGACACAACTGAAGCGACTTAGCAGCAGCCGCAGCAGCAAAGCTTTCAGGCTGCTTTCAACTGCGCAGAACAAGAAGGCATGCTGAAGTGTGCTAATTTACAAGCAGTCATAACTTCTTACCGGGCTTTCCAGGTGGCTCATTGGTAAAGAATCCGCCTGCCAATGCAGGAAACACAGGTTCGATCCCTAGGTTGGAAAGATTCCCTGGAGAAGGAAATTACTACCCACCTTCAAGATTCTTGCCTGGGAAATCCCATGGACAGAGGAGCCTGGTGGGTTGCAAAGAGCTGGTCACAACGGAGCACCCCTGAGCACGACTCACTGGAAGAGACCCTGATGCTGGGAAAGACTGAAGGCAGGAGGAGAAGGGGAGGCAGAGGATGAGATGGTTGGATGGCATCACCGACTTGATGGACATGAGTTTGAGCAAGCTCTGGGAGTTGGTGATGGACAGGGAAGCCTGCTGTGCTGCAGTCCATGGGGTCACAGAGAGTCAGACACGACTGAGCGACTGAACTGAACTTAGCACGCATGCATCACACATAATTTCTTATAATCCCTTGGTCTCAGAGAGGTACATATCAACAATTCAGGTATTATGCCTGCCAGTGGAGCATCTTGGAGCCATAAAACACAAGTTCAGTTAAACGTATTCACACACGTCTGTCCCTACCTAAAGACCCAACAAGTGGGCCCTGGGAAGGGAAGGAGAGGGGAGGGAGGGAAAGGGAAAACAAGAGATGGTGGAAGGGGCAATGACAGCATGAAGTTGCTCTTCAAATTATAAAATCTGTGCTACAATGCTTATGTTAGAGCTTTTTTTAATTTACGGAGTTAAGGTCATTGACCCCATAATAACCTCTGGATTCTCAAGTCATCTCTAATATGTTCAGGGGCTCTTCACGTTAATATCTTTCAAGAACAGGCTGTAAATAAACTTGCACTCAAGTAGCCATTATATGCCCGATCCTGGGCTCCGTCCCATTAACTTCTGGTTGGCTGACCTAGGCCGTGTTTCTAAGGCCTCAGTGCCAGCTTTCTGGTCAGCCCAGGAGTCCTCACCTGGTGGGGGGGGAGAAACAAGTCACATGGTGATTAGAAGCGGTTGACTGCATTGGAAAACAAGCCCACGTGCTGAAGTGCCCCTGGGCTGGGGGGTGCAAAGTCTGACCATCCAGCAGATATTCATGAGTTCCACCAAAAGTGTACAAAAACATTCCTAGATAGGGAATTGCTTAGCAGTAGCCAAGTTCTTGGGGCTTCCCTGATGGCTCAGTGGAAAAGAAGCTGCCTGCCAATGTAGCAGATGCTGGTTCGACTCGTGGGTTGGGAAGATACCCTGGAGAAGGAAATGGCAACGCACTCCAGGATTCTAGTTTGAGAAATCCTACAGACAGAGGAGCCTAGAGGGCTACAGTCCATGGGGGTCCCAAAGAGCTGGACACGACTGAGCGACAACAAGCAGCCCGGTTCTGGGGTCACACACTACTGTCCACTGTCTGAAAAGGCTGGACGCAGATGTCTCAGATTTCTGCAAAATGCATTAAACCACCTCCTCTACCGCATTTTTTTTTTTAATTAAATGAACTAGAAAGACCGCCGAAGGAAGAAACCACAGGCTTCAATTTCCAGTGCCTGGCGAGAGAGCAGCGACATATGAGATCCACGAGCCATTGCTAAGGTGGGCTGTATCCCTGCTGCGCGGACAGAATTCCAGCCCTCTCCATCAGGAAGGAGTCGCCCAGGAACCTGAAGGAAGCTGGGAGAGCCAAAAGCTGCCAGGGTGCACTCACTTCCAGAGAGGTTGGGGAGACCCCTGAGGAAGTCAGAGCTGCCCAGTCAGCACCCGAAAGCAGCCACTCGGTCAACCCCACGCTGAGGCCTGTCAGGGCCCCCTGACTCCCACTTTTCAATTGTTTCTCCTGGGGGTCTGGGCCCCTGTGTTAGCACACAGAGATAGAAAAAAGAAACCACAGCTCCTGAAGGACTGGCGAGGAGTAAGCCCCCTCCTTCTCACTCCCTGGCACTAAAAGAGGAAAAGAGCCTGCTTGTATGGAAGAAGGGGATGCAAGACCTGGGCTGGGCCTGGGGTGCCAGGCGCACTGCCGTCGTCTGGCTGGAAGCACCTTCCCCAGCTGAGCCCACAGGCCCTGCTGCTAATCTAGGTTAGGCACGCAGGGGGCCGAATGCCACCGGGTGCTGCCATGGCAACTCAGCCCATGGGGCAAGCCGTGCACAGCTGACTACCCATTTATCACCCTTGACTGGTCACTTCGCACAGACCTCCCTGTGATGGATGTGACCAACTCACGTTGAAAGGTTTAATTCTCCCTCAGAGGACAGAGCGCTATTTCTCCTGTGTATTTATCTTCCTGAGTGTTGAAGAGGGAAATCCGGAAATCGACAGGGTGCGTTCATTCTCGAAAGGAACAAGCCTTCTCACTGTTTTGCGAAGCTCTATGCCGTTCTGATTCAAACATACAAAGGTCAGAGCAAAACGCACAGAAGACAGGCAACTCTGGCTTAGAGAGCAGAGACTTCTGTCACAGACGATGGGCAAAAAAAGACAGCAGGCTTGGGTGCTTACGCGTTGTGTGAGTGACTTTTGGGGGTTGCCCAAAAAGGTCGTTCCGATTTCTCTCTAACATCTTACACAAATACCCAAATTTTTTGGCCAATCCCATTGTTTGAAAGTCACCCCTACTGACTTTTCCAGTCCATCTCTGGCCCTCTTGTTTCCATGTCCCCTATTCCCACAATCCGGGGATCAGAGAACAGTTTGAATATCTCGCTTTACAAACCAAATGTCCAACCTTTTTCTTGTCCTTAAACCATACCATAAAGACCTTTCTTTTTCCCCCCCATAAAGACATTTTAAACTGAGAAATCAAAGTAGCTCCATGTATTAAGGTAGAAGAAATTTGGCCTCAAAGAAAGAAGCACGTTTTCATTGCCCTCTCTGCACATGTGGAAGAATTCACAACAGGCTTTCTCATAATAAAAATCACTCAGCTAAACTTTGCAAGGATTTCCCCTTCGTTACCGCTACCACTCAATAAACACAATAAAGAAAAAAAAGAAAAAAAAAAAGAGACTTAATCCCAAAAGAAAATCTGTTTTTATATTTTAAAAAATCAGTATCGGCCAAAGTGAAATGACAAAATAGCACGATGTCATAGCTGTTTTCCTGGAAAAGCTCCCAGGGGATCATCTCAAACTAACTGCTTGCCACAAAACAGTTAGCCTCATTAAAATACTGAAAGAGCTGCATGTATTTCCATTTTGCAAAATTCAATCAACCTTTAAGATACTTTATATACCTTAAAGGCACATTCTTTGAATTTTAGATTGAGACAGCCTCGGATGGGCAAACTTGGAGGGAAAATGACTCAATCCACTTCTCTGATAAGAGACATGCTAATTTACTTTTCAAAATGAATCTGCTGAGAAAAAAAAAAAGAATCTGCCAGGTGCTTCTGCAGGCATGTTAACGTGGAGCAAAGGTCTGAAAAGATACACTTTACAAAATTCTATCCAGAAGAAACACCAGATCAGGGTGGGGAGGGGAGGGGAGGGGAAGGGGGTAGTGTTTAGGAGCTAGTGGGATAGGGTTTAGGGAGTATCTTGCTTTAAAATTCTGTTTTAACATGCTTTTCACAAGGAAGTATTCATTAATCACTGTATAATTAAAAGTTCTAATTAAAACCAAAAGAACCACATAACCATATAGNGGAGGGGAGGGGAGGGGAAGGGGGTAGTGTTTAGGAGCTAGTGGGATAGGGTTTAGGGAGTATCTTGCTTTAAAATTCTGTTTTAACATGCTTTTCACAAGGAAGTATTCATTAATCACTGTATAATTAAAAGTTCTAATTAAAACCAAAAGAACCACATAACCATATAGCAAATCAAGATCAACAGTAAAGAAATACTGGGGTGGTGACCTTTTTGGCAATAACCCCTCCCTTTGTGTGAATGCTAAGTCATTTCAGTTGCATCCGACTCTGTGACGCTATGGACTGTAGCCCACCAGGCTCCTCTGTCCATGGGATACTCCAGGCAAGAACACGAGTGGGTTGCCATGCCCTTCTCCAATAACTCTCCCTGGAACCTCTCAAAACTCACTTTGGATCCTGAGTTAAGTATTAGATAATGCTAAATAAGCATTATAGACGCCTCCTCATAAAACTGCATTGAAGACTGTAAGTTCAAACACCAGCAGCTGCTATTTTTTACTTGGAGTACTGTCAATTATAACCCATTTTGTGCTTAATAAGTCATAGAGGGAATTCCCTGGTGGTCCAGTGGTTAGGACTCCAAGCTTTCATTGCTGAAGGTCCAGGTTCAATCCCTGGTCGGGGAACTAAGATCCTGCAAGCCCTGCAGCACAGCCAAAATATAAAAAGTAAATAAATCGTATAAACATATTTTGAGGGGCATTGTTTTACCTTGTAGATGGGAAAGAACAGGAGGCTGCCTTTCTCACTAAACGGTCTTAAAAGGGGTGTGGGGGAAAAAAGGGGGAGGGAGGAAGCCGTATGGGAAGGGAGGCACTGCCCCAACCAAAGTGGGATGAGGGGTGAGGAGACAGAGGGGCTAAGGCACCCCATGATACCGTGCACCAACCCCATACCTTCCAAACACATTTTAAAAACAAAAAACTAGTACTGACCGAGGAAGGCCATCATGTCAATGACACAGTTACACAAACCATACCACGGAAAAGAAATCACTCCCAAGCTTGAAGACTTTAACGATGCATGTCATCCAGCCATTAAACTTTTTTAGTGTTACTTGAAGCGAGAACAAATCTTCCTGTTACTGAAAAATTTCAGTAAGCTCAGTCTCTAAAAATGCCTGCAGTACTTTGTTGCTGTTGACTTGCTAAGTCGTGTCCAACTCTTTAGTAACCCCGTGGACTGTAGCCCACCAGGCTCCTCTGTCCATGGGATTTCCCAGGCAGGAATCACTGGAATGGGCTCCCATTTCCTTCTCCAGGGGATATTCCTGACCCAGGGATTGAACCCGTGTCTCTTGCATTAGCAGGCAGATTCTTTACCACTGAGCCACCAGGGAAGCCCAATAAAGTATCTGTTTTTAGTATTACTTGAGAACATGTTTCCCTAGTAGCTCAGACAGTAAAGTATCTGCCTACAATGAGGGAGACCTGGGGTCGATCCCTGGGTCGGGAAAATCACCTGGAGCAGGAAATGGCCACCCACTCCAGTATTCTTGCCTGGGAAATTCCATGGACTGAGGAGCCTGGTGGGCTACAGTCCATGGGATCTCAAAGAGTAGGACACAACTGAGCGACTTCACTTTCTGAGAACATGTTACTAACAAATTTCAGGAAACTTTGTCTCTGAGCAGGGTTCCCTAAAATGCTGACTGAGAGTGTGTGTGTGTGCTCAGTTATGTTCAACTCTTTTGTGACCCCATGGACTATAGTTCGCCAGGCTCCTCTGTCCATGAAATTCTCCAGGCAAGAATACTAGAGTGGGTAGCCATTCCCTTCTCCAGGGGATCTTCCCAACCCAGGGATTAAATCCAGGTCTCCTGCATTGCAGGCAGATTCTTTACCAGCTGAGTCACCTGGGAGGCCCTTGACAGAACTTAGCTGAAGTCAATAGGAAGGACACACGGAAAGTACTCCTGGCTCCAGGCTCACTAGAGAAAAATCTGCCAGCTGACTATTTACATCTCTCTCTTTCGTTATAAAGACCACTGATCTGACCACAGATCAGAGCCTCTCTGACAGCCTGCTGGCAGGCCCTGCCTGTACATTTGGCACCCATCAGACACACGGGTGGAAGCTGCAGGTGGTTCCACTGCAAGTCTGGTCTGTACCAGGACCAACCAGAGCTCTGGCCTCATTCCCAGGCCATTCTTCTTACACACTCAACTGACCGTGAAGGACCACATCACATACCTATAAAATAATGAGGCTGGTCAATGTCTGTATCATTACAGCCACAAATTAAAAGAATGCTGTGGTCACAGACTAGGAAAGAATGCAGACAAGCAAGCTTAAAAAGTTCTGTTTTGTTTTTAATGCTTGCCTCATTTAATTCATACTCAACTTAAAAAAAAAGTCTGGGACATTAAATCAATTAAGCATCCAAAATTCAAAAGAAGTGTTGTGTGGATTTCCTCACTTCTCATCCTGGGCTACCCAGCTCCACAAAGCTGCCTCTTTCTTAAAAATCATGAATCTGATCTCGTTATTCACCCCTTTGATAAGCCTTCTGAGCCTACAGGATTAAAGCTGATAGGTGGGTGTGTCAAGCAACTCTTCACCACTTGGCCTCTACTGGTAAGTCTCAACTCTCATGAGCCAGAAAAAAAAACCCTTTCCGCCCCCTGCCTCACTTCTCAAACCTCTGGGCACAAGGAACTGAGAGAAAGCACAGCCCTCCTCTCCCTGCCAGTTCCCTAATGAACTCCTAACCTGACTTTTAAAGCCTTCCAAAATATCACTGCCTCTGGTCTCAACCTCCACTCTCAACGTCCGGCTGTGAATGACTTCTTTCTCTGGGGTACCTCTGGTACTACCAGCCTGCCCGTGTTTATATTTACAAAACCAAGAACTGTATATGTCTGACGGGTGTCCCTGATTTGACTGTGAGCTCCTTAAGGACAAGGACTATACCTGAGAGCTTAGCAAAAAGTGATGCTTAATACACATCTTTGGACTTCCCTGGTGGTCCAGTGGCTAAGACACCACACCCCCAATGCTGGGGGCCCAGTTTTGATCCCTGGTCAGGGAGCTAGATCCCACATGCCTGCATTCGCCTGGCACAGCCAGATAAATAAATAATTTTAAAAATAATGCATCTTTGACTGAAGCAGTTCTCTCCCAGGCATTACTCAGTTGCAAACAACCCAGAATTCTGTGGAATTCTGCCAACCTTCCTTATTATTTGATGACAAAATATGATTCATGGTCTGATACCTAAAACCAATTCTACCAGACTGTTGTACCCATCAAATGACTCAACCTAGAAGGAAACTGACATCATTCTTTCCTAGACCAGCCATGAAAGCTGCCTGGGCGAACACCGTATGTTTATCAGCTAATGTTACAGGTTTTATGTTTTAATTAGTCATAAAAGTATACTACACCAAGGAAGGGGGAAAAAAAACTTGAGTAACATTTACAGCAAATACACATTTAATTTTAAATCAACAAGAGTCAGAATAAGCTGTCTCTAGGAGTAAAACATCAGAAACCAAAATCCCACAAGGAGAAACCTCTCAATGCAGCTATAAACGAACCGTGGGGAAAACAAAGAAAATACAAGATCTAGAAAAGATAAATTTAAAACACCAATCAGAGTCTGTGACTTCTTTCACTGCTGGAAGCCTCCCTCTTTAGGCTTAGCATTCAAGACTGAAATCCTGAAGCCTGGCCTGGATGGCTCCATCCCCACTTCCTCTCAAGTGCTACCTCCCAGACCTACTCCCTTCCTCAAGTATTAGCTGCTCAGATGTCTCCGTCTCTTTGCAACCCCAAGGACTGCAGCCTGCCAGGCTCCTCTGACCACAGAATTCGCCAGGCAAGAATACTGGAGTGGGGTGCCATTTCCTCCTTCAGGGGATCTTCCCGACCCAAGGACTGAACCTGGGTCTCCCACACTGTGGGCAGATTCTTCACCGTCTGAGCCAGAAGGAAAGCCCCCTTCCCCTCCCCAGGCCCTTCCGTAACTACCAGCCATATCAGTCTTTCTCCACGCCCAGGAACAGGTCGAGCTGTGTGTTGCTGATCCCAGTCTGGGTGATGGTCCCTAGCGCTGAGAACAACGTTGTCAGTAATACCTTCCAGCGTTTATCAGCTCCTCATCCAGGTCCCAGGCCTAAAAGGCTGCTGTCCCAGCCCGGCAGGAACTCTCTAGCACTTCACCCTGCTTTGTCTCTTTTTATCACTAAAACTGTCTTGTCTCTTCATTCATCAGTTTAACTCTGGCGCCCCATCCTCACCTCCACGAAGAATGTAAGCTGTAGAAGGCTAGTCATCTTGTCCCTCTTGAGCCTCCCTAGGTACACCCACCTCTAACCCAGTAAGCTGAATAGATACTGGTTGAGAGGATGGAAGTCTGTACAGATGCAGAAGCAGCAGTGGCTTCTTTTTATTTTTAACTTAAAATCACAGAACTTGAACTTAACAGAAGCATTTTGAAAGATATTCATTTTTAAAAACTAGGCAGTTATCAACAGCAACTTCTAAATGACTGATTAATACATCAAAATTTCAAGTACCATATACTATAATTTAACATAAAATGAGATAATTAATTTCCAAATTCATCTTGTGTTTCATGACATGGCTAAAATGTCCCTGAAGGGATTTTAAAGAAGCAACTCTTCTTTCAGATTATTCAGGAGCAAGTTTTTTTTTTTTTTTTTAAAGAAGAAACTACAGTCATAAGAAATCAAGAATATGAAATAGATACCTTTTGTCAGAACAGCTTGAGCACCAGGTAATTCCTAACACACAACCAAACTGGACAAATCACCTCCTATAGAACAGCCTGGAAAATGGTACAGGATCATTCCAAGAGGAAGAATCTCTCCAATGACCTTCTAACACACATTCCAGAAAACCAATTGCACCGCATATGATAAGAAGAACCATTTGAAACTGGGCCAGCGTACCAAATACAGCTCAGCCAGAACAAATGCTCAGGGTTGAGACTTGCTAACCAACAGCAAAAAGCAACAGGAAAAGGCTTACACTTGGAAAATGAAAGGAAAAGCAATGTCTGGATATTGATAAGAACTGTGGAGCACAATGGGATAGTAAGGAAACTGGCAAGATGCAATTTATTACTCTAAAGAAGAAAGTATTAAGAAACATTTACTCTTTAAATGAGTACACAGATATCCAATACGTTTTTCAGTTACTGAACCAACCTCCCCCCCCCACCGCCCCA
>SJYA01000984.1:14733-79079 GCA_006410615.1 Neotragus moschatus | reverse complement strand
TGTTGCAACTAACACCTGGAGCAGCCAAATAAATACATAAATAAATGCTTTTGAAAGAAAAGCACGTTTTTGGAGTGTTTCATTTAAAGGCGTGCCTCTGAAATAATTTCTTCTGGAACATACAAGTCTTTCAGTAACACCAAATGTCTCTCTCATTGCCTTTCCTGTCTTGAGGACAAAGGTAGAAAATCTCTTTTCTTATCTCTAATTAGCTCATGTTAACACCTCCGTCTCTTATTTCAAAAGATTTACCATAAGGTCCTGGGTGGTGAGAAGTGTCCCAAGGGGGCAGCCTGCAGACTCCAGTGCCACCCACTCTACAAGGAGGATGTTATGCACTGTCTCCAGGACTCAGGTCCCCATCAGCAATACCAGGCCTGGCTGAATGGCCGCCAGCCTCCAAAAACGTGTATGCTGGCACTGCTGTATTCAAAATGCATGACCAACAAGGATAGCCACCAGTGCCACTGTGTCGCCTGGTAATCCTGCTCAGTGTTAGGTGGCAGCCTGGATGAGAGGAGAGTTTCAGGGAGAATGGATACATGCATATACATGGCTGGGTCCCTTGGCTGTCCACCTGGAACTATTACAACATTGTTAACTGGCTATCTTCGAATATAAAATTAAAAGTTAACAAAAAGCAGGTGTTGGTGGACATTCAAGAGCTGTTACGAGGCATAAAAACCATGCCAGCACTGGTTCCAGCTGCATCTTCAATGGAATAACGGCCTTCACGCTACAATTCTTTATAATTTTAGGAGGAAATAAATGGAAAAGGACAGGATGTGAGGGCAATGGCAGGGCAGAAGAAAACATTAGGAGAAGCTCTGGGATTAAAAACTCCCAAGGCACAGCAAGTCCATCCAACTTCCCTGAGCTATCTACCCTAGCAGGCGGGTGTGGTTTCTGGAAAATATGAAGAATTAAGCCTGTGGCTGCTATAAAAGGTCAGAACTTACTGTTCCTCAATGTCCTGGTTCTTTAGAAGTCTGGTGAGAGAGTGCACTACTAGATTTGAGGACCTCTCCTTAAAAATAAAAGGACAGCTGTGAGGCTGGCCACAGAAGAAAACTAGTTGACAGACTTGGTGAAATCAAACTGATCTTCAAATGGAGGTGGAGTAAACCTCTTGTTTGAGGTCTTCTTCCTTTTTATTTAAAACCTCTCAGGGGATCTCCCACCAATTAAGGCTGCTACACCTCCTCTGCCCTCAGGGGGATGTTGCCTCCTTTACAACTTTGGGCCAATCATATGTTCAACTACAACCTTACAATAAAGTAGCTGAAAAATGCTGGGAACATGGACAACAGACTCTCCTGAAAGCTGGAAGATAACAGAAGAGAAAAAAGTATGCACTATGCAACCAGGCTGTTTGATTGACAGGTTACAACTTGTCTCACTTTAACTAGCTGTCCCTGAAAGTTAAAGTGAAGTTGCTCAGTCATGTCCGACTCTTTGTGACCCTGTGGACTGTAGTGTACCAGGCTCCTTCGTCCAAGACATTTTCCAGGCAAGAGTACTGGAATGAGTTGCCACTTCTCCAGTGGATCTTCCCAACTCAGGGATCGAAGCCGGGTCTCCCGCATTGTAGGCAGATGCTTTACCATCTGAGCCACCAGGGAAGTTGCTGTCCCTGGTTATCTACAAATCCACTGCTGGGGAAGACTTGCCATCAATCAACCCCAGACTTCTCTCGGCCTCCCCAAGAGGGAGGCTTCTCTCAGCCATCTCAAGAGGGCCCACCCCTGCAAGATGAGGAACATCCCCATCTCCCTCCCTGTGACTTCCCAGCACAGCCCTGGAAGAACGCAACCTAACCATCCTCTAACACATCGCACATACGTGTGTGTGTGTGTGTGCCTTGTCTGTCTTAGTTCCCCAGCCAGGGAATGAACCCAGGCCCTCAGCAGTGAAAGCGTGGAGTCCTAAACCTGGACCACCAGGGCATTCCTGAAAACATGCACTCTGAAGTAACGGGGGTCCCCACTACAACGGGGTTGGCTACTTGCATTCTTTCATAGGCAGTTTACTGTTACTCAGGAGGAGGAAAAATTAAAAGAATGGACAGGGTCTCACCAAGTGTCTTCACTGGTTGGAGGGCTGAAGCCAAACAATAGTGTCTTTAATAATTTTGGAGTCAGATTTAAAAGCTCAAAGAACTCTGTAAAGAAGGATTTGCTTATTTTCAGGAAAGCAGTCACCATATCCACAACCACAGACACAGAATAAATTTTAGTTTGCAACAGTCATGGGAGAAGTCATTTTCAAAACAATATTCAACATATCTTAAAGGATCAAAAATCCCAGAAACTCAATAAAACAATCCAGGAGAATTGTTAGAGAAAATCTAGGTAATGAAAAACCTATTGTAAGGTCTTGGTCTGAGACCTCAAGAAGCTACCTAATGAATCTCAAAATGAGATATTTCAAGCACATATAGCTCATCTCACAATTAAAAACAAAACAAAACAAAAAAACAGGAATGACACCCTGAAAGAAGGAAAAGATAAAACAGAAGTGTGTCTATTTGCACATCTTCCCATCATTTTCCCACATCCACACCAAAACTTAACCCTAAGATTAGTTCTGTAATTTAATAGGGGTCTGGGTTACACAGACACACACACTGTCAAAACACACCAGGACAGTAAAGATTTGTCCATCTTGTGGCACATAAGTTTCGTAGCAGAAGGGGAAAAAAACGACTGCAAATAAATACTTGAGTTAATGATACAACAGCCGAAGTATTTAGGGGAAAGTATGTTGATATCTGCAATTAATATAAGAAGCACAAAAGACAGATGACTGGATGGATACAGCAATGAAGAAATGAAAAGACACGTGGTAATGCAGGTAAAGTGAAAGTCACTCAGTCGTGTCTGACTCTTCATGATCCCATAGACTATACAGTCCACGGAATTCTCCAGGCCAGAATACTGGAGTGGGTAGCTGTTCTCTTCTCCAGGAGATCGTCCCACCCTAGGGATCGAACCCAGGTCTCCTGCAATTGCAGGGGAATTTTTTACCAGCTGAGACACCAGAGAGTCCCTTGGACTGCAAGATCAAACCAGTCAATCCTAAAGGAAATCAACCCTGATTATTCATTGGAAGGACTGATGCGGAAGCTGAAGCTCCAATACTTTTGGCCACCTGATGTGAAGAATTGACTCACTGGAAAAGACCCTGATGCTGGGAAAGACTGAAAGCAGGAAGAAAAGGGGACGACAGTGGATGAGATGCTTGGATGGCATCACCTACTCAATGGACATGAGTCTGTGCAAGCTCCAGGAGTTGGTGACGGATAGGGAAGCCTGGAGTGCTGTAGTCCATGGGGTGGGCAGAGTCAGACATGACTGTGTGACTGAACTGAATGCAAGTAGAACTGTTAATAACATAACCTGGGAATAAGACTTTTTACTATGGAGTTCTTTAAACTTTTCTGAATGTTTAAAGATTCCCCTGTTATAACATTAAGAAAAACCACCTCAAGAGTGAGTAAATGATAAGGATCCGCAAGACCGGCCACGCGCCACATGTTTCATCAGACACATTCAGAGACTTATGGGGCAATCTGAAGTTTTATTAGAAAAGAGTACCTGAGGAGCATAACGTTCATCTAAAAAATAGCATGGTGGACTTTGGAAGGAAAAGAACTAAAGCGTGGCCCTGAGCTTGTGAGACACAGGGCTCTCTCTGCTGTGCACGGAGCTGCAACAGCTTGGGTGTCTGTGCGCATGTGGCTGTCTTCGCAAGCTCACTGAGCACACCCTTCCTTCTCTCCTTGGGAGGCAAGCCCTGGCCTCTGCCTCTACTGAGAAACTACAAACGATCCAGCAGAGATACACACACCATTTGCAGGAGTAAGTTTTGGCTCCCATCTGCAAAGTTTTCAGGGTGGTCTCCCAGGAACCAGGGTATAGACAATCACCTTTTCCGCCTCCCTCCTCCCATCTTCAATTTAAAAAAAAAAAAAAAAAAAGGACAGACAAAAACTGTTGCTTTTCCTGACTTGAGAACTAGGTTGTTTGGAGGTTTTGGAAAGTTAATCTTTGATTCTTGTCCTATTTCTTCATGTACTGATGTAGTGCCTATAAAGGAAACCCCAGAATCACATTTCCTTCTTCATATTTCAAAGTGTTTCTCTTGCAAGTCCTTCCCTACAAAATTACCAAGCCAGAAAGCTATGGCTTTTAAAGAGGTCTTAATTCTATGGTTCTGTTTTACCCAGTTTGAGTTGATTCTATGGTTCTATTTTAGCTAGTTTGAGTTATGTTTGATATCTAAGGTACAAAAGGCCCAGACTTTAGAAATGCATTTTACACAATTGAATCTTGTAATACAATAGGTGCTTGGTTACCTTATACCTACCGATCACCCTTTCTGCATATTTTTCCCCCGTGAACTAATTCAAAACGCTGCTGCAATCAACCACGTCTCTGTCAGATATACTGAGGCTCAAGTCACTTGGAACTTCTTCCTTGCTCCTTTAAAAGGCTCACCTTAGTTTTCTGCTAATGGGCCCTGGGCACCTCTGGCTTCTCTACCACCTCCAGCTATGGAGCAACTCAAAGTCTGGCCACTCGAGGACTCCAAACAGTGACCACGGCTTTGCTGAACTGGGGGAAGGCAAAGAGGAGGCTGAGCAATACAAGACCAGATGGAATATTCTGGTGACTGGCACAGTAAGCTGGTTCAGAGCATGGTCTCTGGAGTTCGTTGGGGTTCAGACTGGGCTCTGCCACTTCCTAGCTGTGCTCCTTTGGGGAAGTCATTTAACCTGAGTCTCAGCTCCACCGGTTGTTAAAAGGGATGGTGCTGATGATAGCGCCAACTGCCTAAGATTAATATGAGGATTCAGGGGACTAATGACCGCTAAACGGCATAGTAAACAAGGGCACTCAAGTGGGTAAGAAAGTCTGAAAACATCTCCCGGGTGTACCTGCAGCCTAGGAAGACTGTGTTCTTTATCCACTCAGGGTGGACACGTCCCTAATTCACAACCTGGAGCCACCCAAGCCCTTGCTGGCACCATAGCCCGTTTCAACAAATCTTCTCCTTACCACACTCACGAGTGTTTCTTCCGTTTTCCAAATTTCTGGAAGAAGCCTGACCATTTCTCCCTTTTCTACAGGATGGTGTAATCCATACAATACTCAGCAGAGTCTTGCGCACTGTGCCCCAAACAGGCCAAATAACTCCCATTTGGGGCCAGCATCGAATGAGCTGGAGTCTGATTACAGCGTAAGGTGCTCTCTAAATCACCAGTTCCCCCAGATCTCTGCACTAAGGGGGCCCTGCAGAGGAGGGATCCTCCACCACGGCACTGTTGACATTCTGAGCCGAGTCATTCTTTGTCGTGGTGGCTGTCCTATGCATTGTAGGAAGGTTAGCAGGGTCCTCTAACCTGCTAGAAGAAGGTGGCACACCCTCCTTCCTGCTTCGAGGATCACATATGTCTCCAGAAACCACCAAATACCCCTGGGGCAGCAAGGGGTGGTAAAAGATCCTCAATACCCTTCTTTCCCTTTCTCCCTTATATTGAGAGCCACTGCTCGAGAGAATGAAAAGAGACCCCAAGTTACTGTCTTACTTTTCTACTGAGAAAGCATCACCGAAAACAGATCTTTCCTAACAGCTACGTTTATGACTGCTTCGAGACTGTCATGACTAGCTACTGTCAACAGAGAAAGTCACATTCGCTAAGCTCTGGTTCCTCTTAAGATGGAGACAACTATACAAAGGTTTAGGACTGTTTTAGGCATGCGATTACCTAATGCATACATAAAAAGCAAGGTGGCCCACTGTTAAAGAATCAGCCTCCCAGAGATCCCTGAGTCAGGAAGATCCCCCTGGAGAAAGAAATGGCAATCCACTCCAGTACTCTTGCCTGGAAAATTCCTTGGACAGGGGAACCTGGCAGGCTACAGTTCATGGGGTGCCAAAGAGTCAGACATGACTTAGTGACTAAACAACAACGCATACCTAACGCTTAGCCCAGGGCCTGGCACATAGCTAAGTATTCAATAATTTTGAGCTGTTAATAATAAATACATTTGGAGTCCAACACAAACACTGGTGCCCCTCGCCCCATTCCCATTCTTCCTATGTTCCTCCCACTCCTCTCATCCCCAAGAATAAAGTAAAATCATTCAATTAAACATGATACAATGGTCCCTAGAGCTGAAAACATCCCCCAGAACAGGTAGAAACAGGAGAAAACAAGGACAACCCAAGGATGGCATGAGAAACAAGAGCAAGCCAGGTCCACGCATTTCATACTAAAAAGAGGCAGAAGGGTGTCTATTTCACTCACAGTGAGTTTCTCATAAGGCTTCACATTTTATCCATGAAGGTTCCACCCACATGTATCTCCCCTCCCAAATCCTACAGGAGTTCCCTGAGTTACAAATACCCCACAACTTCAAATGGTTGCATCGTCTCTGCCTAAATCCCCCGTGGGGCAAGACCAAGCTGTGGGGAAAACGGTGCTGGGTATTAGGGCAGACTGACCTCAAGTTTCTTTTGCACGTTTCATCACACTGATAGGAATTTTACAAATACCGTGTTTCCCTATTCTCCCTCCCTTTTCCTGTTTCAGAGTCACAGTTCATTAAAAAAAGAAAAAAAGACATACAATCGTGTTCCACTTTTTCCATCCATCCTTTGTTCCATCAGTAAACCAAGGAACACTGGCCGTGCGGATAAGTGTGTGAGGATAAAGACAGTTATCCTGGAAGTCTGGAGGAGCTCTGTAGAGGCAGTCACTTGCTGGGTAACCAGGGTCAGTCAATGCATATCCACTAGCTTCAGTTTTTCATCTGTGCACCAGGCGCGACCATCTCTGCCATACAGATGCAATGATCTCCAATATGCAAAATCCCTGGCTCAGACCATGTACGTAAACGTGTTAGTCGCTCAGTCATGTCGAGTTCTTTGCAACCTTATAGACTGTAGCCCACCAGGCTCCTCTGTCCATGGGATTATCCAGGTAAGAAATACTGGAGTGGGCTGCCCTGCCCTCCTCCGGGGGCTCTGCCTGATCCAGGGGTTGCACCTGCATCTCTTACATCTGCTGCACTGGCAGGTGGGTTCCTTATCACTAGCATAACCTTGGAAGCCCCAGAGCATAACGGAATAAATGACTGTTACTATCATACACCAAAACTACACATAAAGCCTCTATCCTTCAAAGTGTCCAAGCTTACCAACAGGAATGCTCCCAAGATAATTCATTTTTTTCCACATTCTCCCCCTGCCTCAGACATTAAACTCAAACCGTTATACTGTTCCTCCGTCCTGCCAAAACAGACAAATAAAAACCTAACTGGAGTCTAGGATAAACCACCCTATTCAAGCACGGTTTGTATGTTTCGTTTCATCAGCTGCACTGTTTTCCATGATTGTTCCAAATGTTTGACATTTTGGCAGCATGAATGAAGAAACACTGGGTTCCACCTGGGGGCTTAACCTTCATCATATGAGTTTCATCGCTGTTTCTGCCTTTTTTTGTCCCAAACCCATTTTGGGGAGAAAAGCAGTTAATAATGAGGAAAGTATCTAAGCTTTAAAAAAAAAAAAAAAAAAAAAATCCCAGTACCTACTGAAATAACCACCCACTCCTATCTGTTCAACTATGAAAATACAGTGGAAAAAAGTCATTTCTGAAATAAATCAGAAATGTTTTCCTCAAGTAAATGAGTAATTACAGTGATTCTTACTGTCCTGTGGTTTGGGCACAGTTTTAAAAGGAATTCCATAAAAATATATCTGAATTTTCCATTCNACCACCCACTCCTATCTGTTCAACTATGAAAATACAGTGGAAAAAAGTCATTTCTGAAATAAATCAGAAATGTTTTCCTCAAGTAAATGAGTAATTACAGTGATTCTTACTGTCCTGTGGTTTGGGCACAGTTTTAAAAGGAATTCCATAAAAATATATCTGAATTTTCCATTCCTATATATTTAAATGAATTTGTTAAAGACTTAAAAAGTTAAATTGTCAAAAATCTGTTTTTCTTATTGATTTTAAAATGAGATTGATAAGAAAAAAACCAAAAAAGGCAGTTGTTCAAACTAATATTTAAAAGCATGCTTAGAATTAATGATTTCAGCCTGTATGTATGATTCCAACTTCTACTGAGGTGATATTTGGATTCTGTGTGAGCAAACATGAACAGTATCTGCAAATGTGAATAGAAAAAAAAAAAAATCCCACAAGGGGTCATCAATTATTACAAATTTGTGGGCTATACTAGCTCTTCAACTATGACAGTCTGGTAAGCAAACACAAATGAGTGAAGTTCATAAACATGGTGTTCAAGGTAATTTCCATAACCAGAACCATGAACAGGCTGTAACAGCCATTAAGCCAAAGTGGCAGTGTGTTAATACCTCCATTCCTACCTCGGCTCCTAGCACAATGTATAATATAAAACCCTGTTGTAGCCAATGTTAACTGGGCTGTCTTCAGCTTTTAAAAATGTATTCTTAGCACAGCATTTCTAAGCATAGAAGATCTGAAAGTCTTTATCTTTTCCTTCTCAAATTTAAGAGAAAAATGACAATCTCAAAAATCACAACAGCCTAAAGTAACCCCAATCTCATCTTTTTTCCCACTGTATGTTGAATAAATCACTTATCAGATGTATACAAAGAATAATTCGATTATGTGAAAACACTTAAGGTGTAAAGAAAAAGCTGAAAAGGAACACAAAAAAGATATTTGGTCAAGGTCTTGAGATTTAAGAAAGATATTTCTCTCATCTTAATTATAGTTAACTTTAAAAAAAATGTTGCTTTTACTTTACTGAACTTCAAAAAGATTTTAAAGTGCCTAAATTATATCTATTGTGGACAAGAAAAAGTGAAAGACCAAAAGCTCTGCTAGAAAGTGAGATGCTATCCACAGCAAAACAGAGATGGCAGAATACCCCTTCTGCCTAGAGCCAGATGTTAAATCACCTACAGAAATAAGACTCCACTGAGAGTTACACTAATAATACACTCATTCCTGACAGCAACAAACGCATATTTTCACTTCTTTCTGGAGAAACTGAGGCTTTCAGGATTTCCCAAATGTCTCCAAGATGAATGAGTGGTGTCTGGTTGGTGATTCACGAGTCCCTGGCACTCAAACCTACCTTTTTTTTCCATTCCGTAAAAATCTACAAAAAACACAGAAATCCTGTTTAAAACGTTAATCCTTCTGAAAAACAGGATGAGGCTTTATAAGTCTGCTAGGAAGTCTTCCTATTAAACACTACCAGTTTTTGACAAACTACTCGAGTTGATCTTGAAAAATATACATGAGAAAATATTCATGAAAATTCTGAAAGCATGAACAGGTAAAGAAAGGAGACCAGCTCCATCACATATCAAAACACATTAAAGGTACAGTCATTGAATTGATGGTGGTTCTTGAACAGAGAACAAAATGTTTAGTCTGAGGGCAGGAAGATGGAGGGGGAGTGGGCTGGACCACCCCTCCCACTCCTTAAACCAAAATAAAATACACAAGAATGAAAAATGTAAATAAACATACATCTTTTATTTTCAAAAGATGTCACTGATACTCAAAGAAACTTTCTGGAAGTTATTTGTAAAAAACTAATACCTTCAAGGGGAGTGATCTAAAATGAAACAGAACAACTGTGAATATCTATGCATCGAAAGCACTGTATCCACATTTGTAAAGCAGAAAGTTAAGAAGATGGTAGGAGAAATAGAAACTCTCTAATTGTATGAGACTTTATTCACCTCTCAGTCCACCGCAGAATAAATGGACAGAGAGTATAGAAATAACGTAAAATAGACGTGATGTGCAAATCCACATATAACTCTGGACCCTGAAAGTAAGAATATACCTTCTTCCCACATGTTCACAATACAGTCATAAAATTACCATATATTATGCCACAGAAGGTCTACAGCTGAATACATGAAATGAATGTATGTATGAAAGTTATATGAAAGTACCTATAAAATGGAGGTACGAGAGAGATGAGGTGATGATGACTATGGGATCCTTGAAGTAACTCTATATAATTAAATAGAGCCCTGATGCATGCAGAGGCTAAGAACTTTCAGTTCCTCTAGTAGTTTGTTGTGATCACTTTTTTTTTTAAGAAGCCACAGAATCCCTTGAGAAAAAGGTACTTAAAACCATCTGGTACTTCCTAAAATATCCAAGGTAGAGGATTATCTATTTCTATATATAAACTAAAAGAACACCACCTCCTACTGTATTTTCATGTTTAATTAACTTCAATGAGAAGTTCATTCCTGGGCTTTGCTTAAACTTAATATATACAAATTACTTCTTCAAGATCTGTTTTTGACAGATATGGAGGCCATCTTTCACCCCACTCCCCATAACAGCCTTTCACATGTATAGAAAGAAGCTTTGTAGACTGACCTTTTAAAAATAGCCAGCCTTAAAAACCCTTCTCACAGCCTACGTCTTCATTCCCTGATGACTATCCTCACTGAGCTGGGACTACATCCTTTGTTTGATGGCTTCCAAACTAAGAAAACGTCCTCGAAGGTTTCTTTTTCCATATGTTTGTTTATATGTATGCACTGACTTACGCAAAGTCTTAAAAAACATAATATCTGTTTTTAAAGTTCAAGTTACATTGTTATGGAACTCATTTTGCCTTCATTAAAATAAAATTTAAAAAAAAAAACAGGGCTGAGTTTTGATATAATTAATTCACAACCAAATTTTATTTTGAGAAACTGCTCCATAATGGTTATTTCCTAAAACCATACTGGCCCTGTTTCAAAAATGCCATCCTTCTCACCAGCGTCACTTATTTCCATGCCCATTCTGAAAGGACAATTAATTCTAACTTGTCCTGATTTGCATTTTCTCCATTTCAGGTTAACTTCCTTGAAGGTCTTCACAGCCCACGTAGGACCAAATTCCCCATACTCCCTTATTCTCCAGCCTGGATCGGTTTCTGTCATAGCACCTAACACAGTTTGCTGTTGCTCTGCAGCCAGTCTGCTGATCTGTCTTCCTAGGGGAAGGGAGATCCTGATCTGCCTGAAGCAACACAGGGCCCTGCTCCCACAACGTTGGCTCAGAGTGAACAGTGAGGCTCCATCAATTCAGGATACAGAGAACCGACAATAAAAGCGCTGTCCAAGCATGGGAATCGGCCACAGTCACTAAGCTATTAATACTGACAGAAAATCTTTAAGTGGGCTTCCCAGGTGGCGCATTGGTAAAGAATCTACGTGCCAGTACAGGAAATACAAGAGTTGAGGGCTCAATCCCTTCAGGAAGATTCCCCTGGAGAAGGAAATGGCAACCCACTCCAGTATTCCTGCCTGGGAAATCCCATGGACAGAGGAACCTTGAGGGCTGCAGCCCACGGGGTCGCAAAAGAGTCAGAGGCTACTGAGCGTGTATACACACACACACACACACACACACACACACAATCTTTAAGCAGATTAATTATTAATAAATTAATACCCATAAGCAGTGGATTCTGATAACATCCCATAATGCACTGATGCCTCCAAAGCAGAAAAACACACCAGGCAAATTCATTCAGTCAAGGCAGCCACGCAGCAGACAACGAAGCAGGGCCCCACAGCTTTTTTTGTTTTTGTTTTCCCAGAACAGCTGTCACTACCATCACACATGCACGTACAGACAACTCTGGAGCATGTCGTGAAATATTTCTGTTTGTAAAATAGGTCTATCTTTTCTGGCAGGTTGGAGCACACCATCAACTGAAGGCACGCGGTCACCACCTTTCCTGGCAGAAACCCAATTCTAATAATTTCCAGAAGCTTCATTTCATTAACGTATCTTTGCATGTGAGGGTATACTAACTTCTGCCTGAATGTTTTTTTTTTCCACTAAGTCCACTGAAGTAACAATTTCTAGGGCCATTTCGTAGTTATGAAAGAAAGGGGACATATTTATCCTTTATTACATATTTGATATATATATTTATATATAACATATATCCTATATTACATGTGTGTGATACTTGAGTTGTGGGTTGGAAATTTAGTCTGTGATTTTAGCAACAGCTGATGTTTTAAATTTGGTTTTCTTTCAACATTCCTATTCATACTGGAAAATAAAAAAAGGAATGTTGAACACCGAAGAATTGACGCTTTTCAACTGTGGTGTTGGAGAAGACTCTTGAGAGTCCCTTGAACTGCAAGAAGATCCAACCAGTCCATCCTAAAGGAGATCAGTCCTGAATATTCATAGGAAGGACTGATGCTAAAGCTGAAACTCCAATACTTTGGCCATCTGATGTGAAGAGCTAACTCGCTGGAAAAGACCCTGATGCTGGGAAAGATTGAAGGCAGGAGGAGAAGGGAATGACAGAGGATGAGATGGTTGGATGGCATCACCAACTCAATGGACATGAGTTTGACCAAACTCCAGGAGCTGGTGACGGACAGGGAAGCCTGGCATGCTGCAGTCCATGGGGTCACAAAGAGTCAGACACGACTGAGCGACTGAACTGAAACATTCCTTGATAAGTTTCTTTAACAAATAGCCCAATCAATTTAAGAAATTCCAAAGGGATTTCTGTCACAGAAAAAAAAAAAAAAAAGTTGTATTTTTAAGTCATATATAAATTTAAAACATTTCCTAATAATCAAATGCAAAATTGCTCACATCTCAGAATCACTACTTTCACAGCCACAACCACAACAGAACATGAAGATAGTACATAACTCACAAGAAACTGAATGAATGGGCTATGGGTGAGCATATATTTTGAAAATCAGTTTGGCAGTTTCTCTGAAAAGTTAAGCACAACACTGTCATAAGACCCAACAATTCTACTCCCTAAACAAGAAAAACAATCTGCACAAAGGACCTGCAAATATTCAGAGCAGCATTATTCAAATACCCCTCCCCCGCCAAAAAAAAAAAACAACAAAAAAAGGCAAAACACTGCAAACAAGTCTATCCTATCCACATAATGGAATGAATCACGCAGCAGTTAAAAAGGACAGAGCTACTGACACCCTCTATGCCACCGAGAAACTGCAAAAACTTCCATGAGTGAAAAAAAGCCAGGTGCAAAAAAAAGACAAGGTTCCATGCACATGAAGCACCCACAAAAGGCAAATGTATACCCAGACAAAAAGTAGATTAATGGTTGGATGGGGCATGAGGGAGATAAAATGTTCTAAAATTGATTAATGGAGATAATTGCATTATTCAGTAAAGGAACTAAAAATCACTTGAAAAGGCCAACTTTTAAGATCTGCATTATATGCCTCAAAGTTGTAAAGAGAGGAGGGGGGAATCTTGGGCTGGGGAGAAGCATCCATAAAATGAGAAGTAACATGGGAGATAAAAGATCTGGGTGATAGTGAACATGCCTTGATTAAAGCTAACCCCCATCTATTTGCAAAAAAAAAAAAAAAAAAACACTTACCACGATACCCAAAAGACCAAAAGGAGTGGAGAAGCTTCTACTTTGGTCTTTAAAATAATAGATAATACCATTAGCTTAGGGGTTTTACCACAGAATTATGAGTAACCTCAAATAGAAACCAAGTTTCATTCTAGGCTAATCATGACAACTGTTAAGACTTTTAAAAGCCCCAAAATTAAACTCACATGAAGTAAATCTAATGATTTTCATTTTATCCTCAGAAAAACAGGACTGTTAAAATATGTTTGTAAGATGTTTGTAAGAACAGGTCCCTGTCATGAAGGTTAAAACAAAACTCCTACATTACCAGCAATATGACAGAAATTATCAAATTCAATCTTTTATGACTTCCCATCTAGGGTTTTTTTGTCTTCCGGGCAGTTTCGACTCAAAAACAAAAATTAAGTTTAATTGGTTTACTCTGAAGTTTACTGAAACCAAGTGACACAGACCACACTGTTTCGTCTCTACATCTTCAGGTAGCAGAGCCTCATTGTGAAACAAACATACTGGGTTTCCTTCTACCCTTTAAGTATCCTAATGTTAGTAAATGTTGCTGCCTGATTTTTTCCATGTGGTATAAAGTTTGTATTCACACAACTTTCTTTTTTTTTTTTAAATGGAGCGCTAGCACAAGTATGCCCGAACTCTAAGAGGGAGTTGATAGAGAAAGGCAGATATACAGACTATAAAAGAATAACAGAAAAATGTAATTACTAAAAATGTAAAGGCTATGTCAAAATTACTCGGAAAAAAACCTAAAATGAGAGTTTTAGCTCCTGTTTTACCATCTAGAACTTTGAACCAATAAGTGTTTTTAATCAAAAAAACAAAAACAAAATCCTATTTTCAAATGGTCTATTAACTCAGCAAGAAGCTATTTTCCTTTAAAAAAAAAAAAAAAAAACCTTAAAATCCTAAGATCATGAACTCAAATTTTTATCAGTGTTTTAGTAGCTAAAGTTACCACCTTATTAGGTAGGTCATTTCACTTAGAAATACTGAAAAATTTATATATGAAAAATACTGAAAATTTTATATAGGAAAAATACTGAAAAAATATATATATTATGTCAATCATGAGACAAAAATATGTAATGCCTACAAAGCTGGATAGGAAACAAGTTTCATACTTTCACACAAAACAATGGGAACTGGTTAATTTTATACCACTTTCCATAAATTCACATCCCAAGCAAATCAGGTACACCTGTATTTTTAAAGCAAAGAGAATGGGGAAAGGAAAACCATTTAAGAAGTTACCCAGATGCACAGCTACCCAGGATGAAAGCCACAGGGCAGTCTCAGCTCTTGCACTACCACCAAAACATATGCCCCACATCAAAATTTAATTACACTGCACAACACTTTGTGAATTGAGCTTCATATTTTATCAACTGCTCTGTTTTTGACAGGACAGTTTCCTGAAGGAAAGTTCCAAGAATTGAAAAGTTCCAACACCCACATACCAGAAAGCGTTTCCTGAATTTTGTTACAGGAACTGACTTCTGCTGTAATTTTAACATTTACTTTCCAGAGGAGTTCCATTTAAAAATTTTTGTTGCAGATTCTTTGTTCAATGACAGAACACCTAGACAATGCTCTTGCTTAAACGGTGGGGGAGAAAAAACAAACTTTTATTTCAGTTTCAAAAGTTGGGATGTGATTGACTGACTCACTTGTACAACTGACTCAGTTGTAACTTTTTCCCTGGGAACAAAAACAACTGCCACCTGACAGGGGACGGAGGTTGGGGGTGAGGAGGGTGGGGGCGTGGAGTTAGCAGTTTTGGGAGGGAGCCCAGAGTAGACAGAAAAGGGTCGATTAGGTAACCAGGTCCTTAAGAAGTAATTCTTGGGAAAGCTCGGCTTGAGCAAACATTAGAGGTTGCTTCTTGGTATCTCCCTTTTCATATTTTAAATATAGGTGCATTTGGACATTTCAACTAACAGAGTTTGTAATTGATACGTAAATTTATAAAAGACATCTTCCTACTGTACCAACCTCTTGTCTATTTCATTGGGGGGAGGGGAACATGTGTACCGATTAATATCTATTAAATCAGAATGTAACGGCATTACATGATATAGTTTATATGACACTGTAGCTCTTCTCACACAAACCCGATTTCACCAAGAGTCGTAGGTGGGCCTCTGGCCTCAGACCCAGTAGGGCTCCTCTACCCAAGCTCAACCCTGGATCTACCCACTAGGAGTCTCTGGGTGGGGGTGGGGGGAGTATAGAATCTGCCTGTTAAGAAGCTCTTGCAGTGTTTCTTGCGTCTAGTCTGGTTTGAGAATCTTAAGCTTAATATAACCACCCTGCCCCTTAAATATTCCTTCCTCCACTTTTATTTCATTGCCCAATCGAGCGGTAAGCAATACTGGAAAGAAAGGCAAGATCCTATGTGGGTAAAACACCCGCAAGCCAGTAACTCAAGAGTCGGCTCCTGAACTTTCCCCGGCCCACCCAAACAAAGGATCAGGTGGCCCACAGGCCTCCAGGCGGTCACCGTCGCCTGAGCCATGGGGGAGGAAGGACAATCCTTGGTACTTTCAGGATGTGGGGAACTGTGGGTGTCCCTCTGGAAACACGATACCTAATCCCCAAATCAAGACAATTTAGCTGCCAATAGAAACACAATCTATTTCCCTCCTCTGTTCGCTGCAGTTCCTTTTGACAAGACGTCACTACTGGGATTTCCTCTTAATATACTAAATCTGACATCAAATTACTGCTTTCAGTAACAGCCTTAAGAACCTGACATGAGTCCCAAGCTGGTTAAATTAAAAAAGAAGCCAATAAAGCAACGCAAGGAAACAACAGACGTTCACCAGAGAAAAAGACTCGCAGGATATTAAGTCGGCTGGCTTTGTGGCCCTCAGGTTAAGCTTTAACTCACTGTGGGTAGATAGGAAAAGGGGAAAGTTTGCACAGGGGCGGGATTCTCAACACTGATCGCTGCCAAGGCACAAAAAGTCAGCGCTGGGATGGTTATTAAAGTTAATTTTTACTTTTGGGTCTCCAAGGGCATTAACACCAAAAGTTATAAATCTTATCCATTCCCCTCCCCTAGGGCCTAAAGCTAAAACATCATTTGCTACAGACATATTGGAGCAACAGATTTTGCGTTCTAGTTGCTGTTTCATTTCGAGCAAAGGAGCACATTTATATTCGTACAAAAATGAATGAAGGGGGATTTTCCTTGTGGCATGGTGGATTAGAATATGCCTGCCAAAACAGGGGACATGGGTTCGATACCTGCCACGGGAAGATCCCACATGCTGCGGAGCAACTAAGCTCGTGTGCAACAACTACTGAGTCTGCATGCTGCCACTACTGAAGCCTGCTGGCCTAGAGCCTGTGCTCAGCAACTGGCCAGTAGCCCCTACTTGCTGCCAAGAAGAGAAAGCCTGCACACAACAAAGACCCAGCCCAGCCAGAAATAAGTAACTTTTTAAAAATAAAATGAAGAACAATCTGAAGCAAAGCTAAAATACTACAATCTGGTCCCCCCCAATTTTTTTTTCACTGAAGGAAAAAGGATAGGTAACCATTTAAGCTGTAAAAGTTATGCACCCAACCCGTATCAATAAAATGAACCACAACAGAGAGGTAATGACACCCAAGCTTGGTATGTTTGTACTTCTGAGCCAAGAAAAGTTGTCCTCAAGGTGCCGACTGTATTTCCAACTGGTAGGGAAGGTAAAGTCAGAATACACTGTAGCCAGTAGGCCTTTCTCACCACCATGTCACGTACAGGACTTCCCCTTTCAGAGGACAGATTTTGGAAATACATTTATCGTCCTATCTTGGGAAGAAAATGAAATGGAGAACTTTGCTAACGGAAAACTAAGTTTAGATGTTTAGAAGCAATCAAGTTGTGTGTTACAACTCAAAGCAGTTATGAAATTAACCAGCTTTATAATTTCTCCATTTTATAACTATTAAGTAAATACGTAGATTCGCATGCTCAAAACAAGGGACAGTACCCAGATAAGGGTGATCACTCTTATTGATGATTAAGATAGTGAATGTATTTGACATTTAAGTTGCTTAAATGAAGGATTCACTGAATTCCATTTTCAAGAGTATAGAGCCAGTTAGTGAACACCTTTTCATGGTACAGTATGGAATCCCCTAACTCTCGTGAGACCACTTGAGTCCATTTTGCCAAAGAAGATCCCCATAAATCAGCTGATTAAAAAAAAAAAAAGACTCAATTCTCCTACCACCTTCATCATGGTAGAACCTGTGGTCTGAGTCAGGAAGCTCAGTTGGGCTCTCAGGATGAACTAGAAGGAAATCACTTAAGGGACCTGTCTGTTTCTCTTCTGTCCAGGACACAGTTTACAATGGTGTCATGAGGGAAAAAATGAGGACATCCACTGGGTCAAAATACTGCATAAATTATTGCCCTCTTGAAATCACTTCCTTGAGCTGCACTTTCCAAAACACCAAACATTCTTCTTTGATATTTGCTCATATTTGATCAGAGCTTTTTTGCTTTCATGAATTTTCTTCGAAGGCAATCTTTACAAAGCTCATAAATTGGGGGTGGGGGCAGAGGATGGGGCAAAACTGGTTCCATACCAGTTTAAGGGCCCTGCCTTTTGCAGTGGAAAACTTTCCCCACCAGAGTCAGAGATCCACCAAAAACCAGCTTCATAATAATCTTGGGAACAATCTGATTTTCCTCTGCTATTTTTTTTAAACGTCATTAACTTTAGGCAAATTCAAACAAAAAACCTGTGGGAGAGTTCACTAAACCTAATTTCCTTTTGCAGTTTGTCTGAAAACTTTTTTTTTTTTTGAGATGCTCTCAGCCACTAGAGGCTACTCTACTAAAGGAAGCAAGTTCAACTCCCCCAATCTCTTTGGAGCACCCCACCCCACCCTACCCTGGAGGCGGGGGTGGGGAGGACAGACTAGAGCTTCTCAGGTAGCACAAGGTGCATTTAAAACCAGTTAATCCCTACCGGTAGTTGAAGATACATATATATTCCTTTCTAATATTCAGGGACTGCTTCAATGAAAGGGTTAGCTGAGATGAAGAATCAGACAAAGCCCTCTTTTCTCTTTTATCCATCAACACATTCCTCAATATACGGCAAGCTAATCCTCATAGAAAAGGATCTACAAACTGATAGGATTTTATACCTTCCCCTACCCATCATAGGGTTTACCTGTCCACAAAAGATGGTGGGCCAGGCTATATAGGTCTATGAAAACAGCTTCCAAGAGCTTCAGGTTAGAATTTGGAAACTAAAGCCATGGTCTGTAACTATTTCACATTAAAGGAAGCAAGTTTGTTACAGTTCTCACAGGAAGTCTCCTCAATGCATCTGTTCTGCTTATAGATTCCCAAGAACTGCACAGGCTGATCTGAGAGAGGAGGCACAGAGTCCGCTCTGCTTTAACAACCTGGTACTTTTAAGCAACTGCCTTTCTCCACAATTCGGAAAAGGCAAACCATACATTTGACGTTTTCAAAATACTGACCTCAAATCTAATTTTTAAAACTTAGGCAACTGACCTTTCATTCAGTAAACGTCTTCCATATCTAGCAGAAGAAATAACACAAAGCAAAACAAAGCAATCCATTTGGTACTTTCTGCTTTAAAATGAAGGAGAGGGTTATGCAACCTTAACTGATGAAAGTTCACAAGCCAGAAGACACTTAAGTAGTCCCTCCTTCCTTCAAAGTACTTCTAGCTTATGCAGGGGACACTAAAAATATGAGACAGTATCTTAAGGAGTTGACTACAGAGAAGAAACACACATGAAAAACAGGTCATACACCATCCAGCGCTGCAAAAGGCAACTTCATCCAAGTTTCCATCTACCTCTTCGTCTCAAGAAACGACAGAAAACAAATTAAGCAGTGCACAATGAAACTATTGCGGTTAGAACAAGCTGGGCTCTTAATGTTTAGATCCAGTGAGTCCAAGAATCTAAATTAATTGTTTCAAAAGCCGACGGGTGCGGCAAGTGGCACACGGACAAGGTGTCACTGCCCCAGACTGTACATCACAGGTGACGGTTCCTTTTCTATTAGCACTGCTTGGGCAGCGGGGACCAGCTCGAGGGTTTCTGGAAATCCAAAAAGACTTGCCATCTTCTCCATCTGTTCTCTCTCTGGATGTTGGAGAGACATTGTCCCACAAACACAATGTCTAAGTGAGCTTGAACCACAGTCCAGCTATAAGTGAAGAAAATGTGTATTCACCACTTGTAAAACATGGTCCAAAAAGATATATGCACCCCAATGTTCATGGCAGCACTGTTTACAATAGTCAAGACACAGAAGCAACATGTGGTGTGGGCATGTGTATGTATGTGCGTGCAGGCATGTGTGCTAAGTCGCTTCAGTGTATCTGACTCTTTTCGACCCTGTGGACTGAAGCCTGCTAGTTCTTCTGTCCATGGGATTCTCATGGCAGGAATACTGGAGTGGGTTGCCATGCCCTTCTCCAGGGGATCTTTCCAACCCAGGGATCAAACTCATGTTTCTTATGTCTCCTGCACTGGAAGCAGGTTCTTTACCACTAGCGCCACCTGGGAAGGCCCTGTGTGTGTATGTATGTATAATGTATGTGTGTGTGTGTGTGTGTGTGTGTGTGTATGTATAATGTGTGTGTGTGTGTGTGTGTGTGTAATGGAATGTTGCTGCTGCTGCTAAGTCACTTCAGTCATGTTACCACTAGCGCCACCTGGGAAGGCCCTGTGTGTGTATGTATAATGTGTGTGTGTGTGTGTGTGTGTAATGGAATGTTGCTGCTGCTGCTAAGTCACTTCAGTCATGTCCGACTCTGTGTGACCCCATAGATGGCAGCCCACCCAGGCTCCCCCATCCCTGGGATTCTCCAGGCAAGAACACTGGAGTGGGTTGCCATTTCCTTCTCCAGTGCATGAAAGTGAAAAGTGAAAGTGAAGTCGCTCAGTAAGGGTCTGACTCTTTGTGACCGCATGGACTGCAGCCTACCAGGCTCCTCTGTCCATGAGATTTTCCAGGCAAGAGTACTGGAGTGGGTTCCCATTGCCTTCGCCTTTAAAAAGAATGAAATAATGTTATTCACAGTAATATGGATGGAGTCAGACATGACTGAGCGACTGCACTGAACTGATACTGAGTGAAGTCAAACAGAAAAAGAAATGATATTGCTAACATGTAGAAACTTTCTAAAAAAAATACAAATGAACATAAAACAGAAACGGACAATGAACAAACTTATGGTTGGGGTGGGAAGGGTGGATGGGGAAGAATAGTCAGGGAGTTTGGGATTGACATGCACACACTGCTATATTTAAAATGGATAACCAACAAGGACCTACTGTATAGCACAGGGAACTCTGCTCAANTCTAAAAAAAATACAAATGAACATAAAACAGAAACGGACAATGAACAAACTTATGGTTGGGGTGGGAAGGGTGGATGGGGAAGAATAGTCAGGGAGTTTGGGATTGACATGCACACACTGCTATATTTAAAATGGATAACCAACAAGGACCTACTGTATAGCACAGGGAACTCTGCTCAAAGTTATGTAACAACCTAAATGGGAAAATAATTTGAAAAGAACAGATACGTATGCATAACTGAATCACTCTGCTGCACACCTGAATGAAACACAACATTGTTGATCAACTGCATGCCAATATAAAGTTTATAAAAGCAATACACTACAGGAAAGTTAAATAAATTCTGATGTTCCAGTGTACTGAAACACAGTTAGACAAAATAGTAATTTTTAAAAGTAGCAGTTTAGAACAATGCTTATCATATAATATTGCAGGAAAACAAAATTCAGATTATATCTGTGATGAATGTAACTAAATTGATTTCTGGACCCTCTGCAGAAGAAATACAAAATAAATAAAACACAGCTATTGATGTGGTAAAAAAGAAAGAAGGCTTCCCAGCTGGGGGCTAGTGGTAAAGAACCTGCCTGCCAGTCCAGGAGACCAAGAGATGCGGGTTGAGTCAGAAAGATCCCCTGGAGGAGGGCACTGCACCCCCACTCCAGTATTCTTGCCTGAAAAACTTCAGGGTCAGAGGAGCCTGGCAGGTTACAGTCTATGGGGGTTGCAAAGAGTTGGACACAACTGAGCATGTGAGTGCATGCTGGTGCACACACATAGAAAATAAAATAAAATGCACATTTACTACTTGTGAGCGACACTCCCATAAGGCAGGCATAATGCAAACAAGACATCATGGCCTTGTGGTTTTGTTTCTAGTTCAAGGGCACATCTGAAGGCCAGGTAGAAGAGCGGAATGTGTATAGTCTTCCTATTTCAATCACCAGCAAATTGAAGGACCATGCTGATAACTCCGATTTCTACATCTTACAGCAGATTATTTCTGGAAGAAACTGCTTTTTCGTGCCTTTAGATTGAGGCTCTGCAGCTCCCCTTTGACACCTTATCTCAGCATTAGAGGCAGGCTGGAAGTGAGGAAACGCTGCAGGCCTCTCAGGAGTTGGGCACCGCTCCACCTGGGTAACCTCAGGCAAGAAAAGACTGACTGGGACCGAACAAATGTGAAAAAGAAAAAGTACTTACCTATTTAAGCGACTGCAAAGAGTCAACCAGGTAATCCAATTACAGCTGCTGTGCCTGGCACACAGCCATGTCCAATTTAGCTATTACCTCATTTTACTCTTCATTAGTTTAAGGGCTCAGACACTCAAAGCACTCACACCTGAGTTCAAATCCCTGCTTTCTAGCTTTGAGCGCTGTTACATACTATTTAATTTCTTAATCACAATGTCTTAATCCAAGGTTTTGATGCCCTGGACCCTTCAGAGCAGTTTACATTTCAGTCAAGGCTAGTAAAAATAAAGATGCAACTGCAGTTTCTCAGCAAAGTTTTCCTACAACACGACCCCAAGAACCTCCTTCGTAGAAAAACCAATAAAATGAGGCAAGGGGATAAACCACTAAGAGGAGAGAATTATATACAGCACATAGGAGACACTCTATAGAGTGAAGTTCTCTTCCTATAAAGTTCTATCTCTTAGGAAAAAAATTTAAACTCATCAAGCCTACACTTCAACAGGAAAGCATCTATTTCTCTGACGTATCTGGGTCTTCAGACCCAACTTGTGTTGAGCCTTGTAAGGTTCCCCCAAAAGACTCTACAACCTCAAAAAGCAACTTGAGCTGCTCTCCAATCATTTTAAAAGTGACACCAAAGGACTTTCTAATAAAACTGAAAGTTAAAAAAGAAGGCATATCTAAGTTCTTAAGCCTCCTTTAGCCCCAACTGCTGTCACAACTAAAACGACAGCACACACAGCAGTCTGAATCTCGTAATCACTGATGCCTTGTCATCACTCTTAAAGGCTCATTTACCAAAAGGAAAAAAAAAAAGGAGGTAACAAACCATGGGAAAGTCAGGGTTGGAAGTTCTTACTATAGCGTTCCTCTGACAGCAACTGCTGTTCATTATCCTCTCCCTTCATCAACGCCGGTACATTCCTGGTCTTTGCCTACTCAGCAGATCCACGAAAGCCGTGCTGTTTTATGTGCGATCGTACATTTTGGCAGTAAAATTTCCAGTCACTTTACCAGGCAAATTCTCAACCACCAACCCCCAAGGCGAACTGTTTCGCGTTAATTGATTTTCAAAGTGCTGCTCAAGGCATTACCAGAGGGAGGGGAAAAAAAAAAAACCAGGAGAACCTAAATGAGGTGCACAAAGAAACTAAAGGACGATTTGGGCAAAGGCAGACAGGTTAAGCCAACTTGATCTCCCTGAAAATAATTATGGGGATTGGGGGGCGGCCAGAGAAGAGAAATCTAACTTGAACCTTAACTTTAACTCGACCCCTCTTCCTGTCCTCTGCAGAAATGGTCTAGTACGGCTTCCAGGCTTCTTTTTGTTTTGTTTTGGGTTTTTTTGCTTTTTAAAATCTGACATAAATAACGATGAGAAAGCAATGACAAAGCTGCTTCCTGCCGGTCTTCTTCACAGCACCCCAACCGTTCCCCTGCAACCTTCCATCCCCCTCGCCACTCACACACATTTGGAAAAGTTTCTCTCAGTGCCTGCCTTACCTTGACTGGGCTGCCATAATTCAGTCTGTAGAGCTCAAGGTCTGCCGTCCATCAGCGCCTCCAAGCCGCGGCCCTCCTGCCGGCGCCGCGCTCACCATTTGCCGGGGCCGGGCGGGGACGATTCCCCAGCGCGACTCCCCGAGGTGACGGGACTACCTGCTCCTGGAGCCCGGGCGTCCTCAGCGCAGCCTCCGGCTCCGAGCGTATTGGCTCGCGCTAATCCTGATAGACATCCGGGCACTGGGGCCTCTGCAGGCGCGCTCCACTCCGGACCGGCCGGGGGAGCGTCGCGTCCGAAGCCGACAGCGACAGCGATCCCTGCGGGCGACTCCGGAGGAAGGGACGCCGCGAGGGCTCCCTCGGCGCCGAGCCCACCAAAGCGCAGCTCCCTCCGAGCGGCGCTGGCACGCCGGCCCGCGTTAGCAGGGGAAAAGAAAACCGTCCTTGGGCTCACCTCGAGGTGTCCGAGTTCGCCCGGACACCCCCGCCCACAAAGTTCTGGTGGTACGTCCCGACTCCTTAAAAGGGCAGGGCGCTCGCCCGGGCGAGCCCGAGGCTGCGCCGGGCGGGGGCGCCGAGCCCCGAGCGCCGACGCAGCCCAGCTGGCCCGCTCGCAGCCGAGCCCCGCCTGCAGGCTCCTGGCGACCGCTCTCCTGCCAAGGTTTTAGCAATGTACACACACGGCCGGAACACGCAGTACCCCGACGCTCCGAACTCCATCCCCGGTTTGAATCGGTGTTGAATATTGGGGCCCAGAACCTGAAGTGAACTAGGAATTAAAAAAAAAAACAAAAAACCCACAGCAGCAGATCAAGTTCTCTACTTTTGATCGTGCCAATGCTTGCAGTCAGGAAATGTGCGACTACCGCACACTTGTTAGACTTTGTTGGCTTTCAGTTTTGATTTCGTTTCACTGAAACAAATGTTTACAAAACGCCCTCTATGTTATTGGACNAAAAAAAAAAAAAAAAAAAAAAACCACAGCAGCAGATCAAGTTCTCTACTTTTGATCGTGCCAATGCTTGCAGTCAGGAAATGTGCGACTACCGCACACTTGTTAGACTTTGTTGGCTTTCAGTTTTGATTTGAAACAAATGTTTACAAAACGCCCTCTCTGTTACTGGACAACATGCAGACACGAAAAGGCAACAGCCACTCGTTTGGCACTGAAAGACGTCAGTAAGGAACTGACCAGTTTTTAGAAAATAACTTAGAATGCAAGCCGACAATATATTAAACGCTATAAGTACAAACGAAACCGTGTCCTACTGGGAGGACCAGGGAAGGCATTTAAACTCTGCCTAGAGCTAAGCAAGAGACAACGACACTAAACAGGTGGAAAGGTGGGCTTCAGCATCTCACTGGGGACCAGCAGCACGCTGTAGGGGGCTGAAAACTTAAATGCATGTCCCCCTGCCGNTGACTCACTGGAAAAGACTCTGATGCTGGGAGGGATTGGGGGCAGGAGGAGAAGGGGACGACAGAGGATGAGATGGCTGGATGGCATCACTGACTCGATGGGCGTGAGTCTGAGTGAACTCCGGGAGTTGGTGATGGACAGTGAGGCCTGGTGTGCTGCGATTCATGGGATCAAAAAGAGTCAGACACGACTGAGCAACTGAACTGAACTGAACTGAAGTATCTGGAAAATCCAGTTGACTCTTGAACAACTCAGGGATTAGAGGCACCCTTCCCCCTTTTCAGAAATACCATGTACCACTTAATAGTGCGCCCTCTATACCTGAGGTTCCTCCTTATTTGAGATTCCGCATCTGCAGGTTCAACCAACCCGGGATTCTGTAATGCTACAGTACACACTTATTGTCAATAATCCCAGTACAAGTGGATGTGAATAGTCCAAACCCATATATTCAAGGGTCAACTGTAAAACATGTCTAAGGAACAAAACGTTGATTCATAACCAATTAAACCTTTTCCTAATCAAGGACCTATAAGTTATTGAGCTAATTCAATAGTTTTAAGCATAAGGATGGATTCTTTAAAGAGAACACCTCAGCAGTGGGAGTTTCCTAACTATCCGGTGGTTAGGACTCAGCATTTAAACTGCCACGTCCCAGGTTCAGTGCCTGATCAGGGAACTAATATCCTGCAGGCTGGGCAGTATAGCCAAATTTTAAAAAGAAAGAAAGAAAGAAATTACAGTAATTTTATTTTACAGTATCGCCTATGTTCTCAGAAAGCAAGGGTCAAGTTGAGAATTCTGAGCTGGGAAGCTGTGAGTGCCCTGGACACCTCAAAGCCACTGGCCTCATGCCTTCAAATGCTTAACAACTTAACAGGTTTAACACTTTTCACCTGGAAATTCACAGAAAAATGACTTTCACCCAAATATGAAAGTATTTCTCAGTACGTGTATTTGAGACACTTGCTTGGCCACAGTGAAGAGCACGATACTGGGAATCACTTTGCTAGTGATATGAATGACCAGTGTTTGCTGATTGCCCACAGCATGTCTGGCCCTGCTCTAAGTGCTCTCCTGATATTAAATTAATTCCCCACCACAAGCTGTTAAGCCAAGTACAGTATTACCATCCTGCTCTGCTGCTAAGTCACATCAGTCGTGTCCGACTCTTCATGACCCCATATATGGCAGCCCACCAGGCTCCCCCGTTCCTGGGATTCTCCAGGCAAGAACAATGGGGTGGGTTGCCATTGCCTGCTCTACAGGTAAAGAAAGTGAAGTCCAAGAAGTCGGGTAATTTTCTCTAAGTCATGCAGCTATAAGTGGTGGGACTGAGCTATGACCCTAGCACCCTCACCCCACGGTCCCATTCTCAATCACCGTGCCCTGCAGTCTCTCCAGAGAAGCTACCATTACCCTCTCGAGAAACAGTCATAGGATGACTTTTGCAGTCTTTAAGGAAATTATTTTTCCTGCCATCTAGCTGTGTTTCATCACACTCACTCCCAATTTGACTTCTGAGCCCAGCCGGATGGCTTCTGCAAAAGGCAAATGGTCATTTATTATCACGGTGGGTTGGTCTGGTTTCCTTTAGGAATTTTGGGGGTTGAAACACAATGTCTGGGACCAGAGTATCTGCCAATTTTCTATCACTATTTACAAAAAAGCGATCGGAAGTAAACATGGAACTCCAGTTCCCTTTGTTTTACTTGATATTTCAGGTACCATGAACACTAAAGTCCCCTACACAGAACTCACAAGTCACACTGAAGATGTCATTTTCGTCCTTCAGAAAAAGAAGGTGGTGGAAAGTCTGCAGAGCTGAAAGTTAATACGACCAAGTCTGGAGGGTAACAGTCATTCATCCAGGCTCACATGAGATCCCATGGACTGTAACCCACCCAGTTCCTCTGTGCATTGCATTCTCCAGGCAAGAACACTGGAATAGGTTGCCTTTCCCTTCTCCAGGGGATCTTCCCAACCCAGGGATTAAAACTTTGTCTCCTGAGACTCCTGCATTGGCAGTTCAATTCTTTACCACTGAGCCACCTGGAAAGCCCAGTGTCATCTAGGACAACCTTTTCTGAACAGAAAGCGGTTTTAAAATAAGAGCTAACTTGGCTGAAATAATTTCAACTAACAGCAATTCTCTCCCTCCCTTTAACAAATGTATTATTGCAAGGGGCCATACAGGTAGGCTGGAGCTTTCCAAGAACCTCATATAAGTGGATCTCAGCTGAGAGACCAAGATAAAATGATAAACAAAAAAACTATTTTCTACCCAAACAATTTTTCTAATACTCATACATTTATTTATCAGAGTTGAATCAAGTTCCTGGGAAATACTCTTTCTGGCCAGACTTTTACTGCATACGTGCAGTGCAATACTTAAGCCCAAGTTTTTCAAAAAACTTTGATGACATCTATAGCATGTTACCCAAGATACCTTTGGCAAGCACCTCCCTGGCCTATGCACCGATGGTACCTAGCAGTTGGTGGCTAGTTGTTCCTGGAGGGCACCCTCTGTGTGGGCAGTCTGAAACTGCTCTTGGGGAACCTGGGGTTTCCAGAGCTTGTGTTGTGAGCTCTGGCACACAGCTCTTGGGAGGTGAATTCCATGCCCAATGTTTTCTTCACATCTCCGATGTCGACAGTCAACCAAGGTTCTTTGGGTATTACCAAAGCAAGGGTTGGAGAGGGAAATGGCAACCCACTCCAGTATTCTTGCCGGGAGAATTCCATGGATGGAAGAGCCTGGCAGGCTGCAATCCATGGGATCGAAAAGAGTCGAAGACGACTGAGTCACTTCAAAGCAAGGGTGCCAGGCCTCCCTACCCTGAAGGGAGCCTTGATCAGGAGAAAAGCTCAGAGCAGCTTCCTAGGGTCGATTAGATAATTCAGCCCAAGCCCTGGAGTTCCTGCTCCAGCCCATTCCCCCCACACACTCCCCTCCCCCGCCCCGGACCCCCACAAGAGGTATACTGATTAAATAAAGTTTTGAGTACAAGCAACACCACGGCTTGCACATAATAGTAAAAGATTTGGGGAAGAAAAATCCGTGGGAGTGGCTACTACATAAGGAACAGAGAGAAAACAGAAAAGACATTCAATCCTCTTCCTTATTTCATGAGTAAGAAACTCAAGCACCAGGGTTTTCCAGGCTTAAACAGACTTTAATTTGAAGACTTACACACACACACACACACACACACACACACGATACTATTACCCCACCTAAAATGTTTCCTTTAATCTTAATTAATATTTATAAAATTTTCTTTTGCTAACCTCAAATATCCAGTTAGTATTTAAGTTTAATTGGTGTGCCCAGATCTAAACAGGATCCTTTTTTTTTTTTTTTTTAAAGTTGCCGAGTCGTGTCCGACTCTTTGACACGCATGGACTATATAGTCCATGGAATTCTCCAGGCCAGAATACTGAGGTGGGTAGCCTTTCCCTTCTCCAGGGGATCTTCCCAAACCAAGGATCAAACCCAGATCTCCCACACTGCAGGCGGATTCTTTACCAGCTGAGCCACCAAGGAAGCCCCATATGCAACATAAGTATACATAAATAACATATATTTTTAAAAAGTAAGTAACTTATATGGGTATGGGTTTATAAGGAAATGAACAAAATAGTAACACTAATATTTAGTTAGTACACTACAATTTGAAACAGACACATTTGAGAACTGAATGATTTGACTGGGTTGGCCAAAAAGTTCGTTCAGGTGACTGACCCAAGTGAACTTTTTGGCCAACCCAGTATTTGTTTTTTTAAAAAAACTTTCTAAGAGTTCTTGAAATGGTGCTTGACTTCTTCTTGCCACATTAACTCACAACAAAAAGCAAACATCTTTTTCTATACTTTGGCAAACCACCATATTCATTTTGAAGTATGGCTCAACTTCCAACATTTTATCCTTTGCTCCTCAGGGTGGTGAACCATCTCCAGGACTTCTTTTAACATGAGTGCTTCTGAGGCACTGCTTCCCCTGGGACATCTTCATCCTTTCCGTCTCAACCTCTTTCCTTCTTTTTGTCGGTAAGTCACTGTCACTCTGCTCCTTCAGGGCTGCACACGCCCAGTCAGCTATTTCACCTTTAAGTTCATTTATGCTCAATCAGAATTTCACTTCCTGCTTCGTCACTTTTCGTTTCTTTCCTGCACTTTTGTCTTTATTGGCCAGTTCTCCCTTTCGATTAACCATTTATGGGAAGTGTCTTATTGGTTTATCACTAGGACACATGGAGCCAACAAACTAAGATACGCTTTGCTATCTCTGCATGAATTAAATGAGCAACTCAGAGACCAATCACCAAAAGGCTTTAAAAAAANTTTGTTGGCCAGTTCTCCCTTTCGATTAACCATTTATGGGAAGTGTCTTATTGGTTTATCACTAGGACACATGGAGCCAACAAACTAAGATACGCTTTGCTATCTCTGCATGAATTAAATGAGCAACTCAGAGACCAATCACCAAAAGGCTTTAAAAAAAGTGATATGCTTGGCTATGGATCGGAGGCCATTTGTTATTTATACAGTCATGTGTGGAGTAACGAGCTAGCAGCAAAGTTTATACTTTGTGAACTTGCTGTGCTAACTGAAATCTGAACCACTGTCTTGGGGGACCGGTGTCACTTAAACCACGTAACTACAGTTTGTGCATACTGGAACTGGGGCAAAGTAAGGACTATGATTCCTCTCGATAAACATAAACCACCTTCAGACACTATTAAATCCATCTGTTCACTGTTGCTTTCATCTTTTAAAGCAACTCCTCCCTCCAATTTTAATTCAAGTTTTGATTTATAATTATGTGTAGCATCTAATAGTTCTAAAGTGAGCCCCAAAGCAAGGTACCTTCAGGAGAGTTTACCATCTATTTTTGTCCCACCATCAACGTTTGGTTTATCCTATTAATATTCTCTAATATAAGCAAATACATGTACATTTTCATATTCTTCCTCCCCTCCTGGGTAAAAATAGCATAATTATACATGCTATTCTACATCTTACTTTCTCAAATAATATACCATAGAGATCAAACACCAGGAAAGAAAAAAAAGAGAGAGAGACAGTCCTCATTTCCTTATAGTTGTATAATCCTCCATTGTGCTGAAGGAGCAGATTTTTTATTTTTAACATTTATTTGTTTGGCTGCACTGGTCTTAGCTGCAGCATGTGGGATCTTTAGTTCTGGGATGCAAACTCTTAGTTTTGCCATATGGATCTAGTTCCCTGACAAGGGATTGAGCCTGGGCTCGCTGCATTAGGAGCATAGGATTTTAGCTACTGGACCACCAGGTTAGTCCCAAAGAACCAGATTTCTTTACTTTTTAAAACCAACTCCCTACTGACATGTGGATTACTTCCAGTCTTTTGCTATCACAGAGAGTCTGTAATGAATAAACTCGTAGATATCTTTTTCTTATTTTTGCCAGTATATCTTGGGGATAAATTCCTAGAAGTGAGCTGGCTAGATCAGAGGTAAGTGCCAATGTAATTCTGCAGCCTACTGCCAAATTCTCCTCATAGGGTTATTCGTTTCGTATTTCCATCAGCTGAGTGAGAGCACAGCACTTTCCCTCCTCCAGTCTTATCAACAAAACATGCTGTCAAAAACTTGTGCTTTTTACCACCTTGCAGACGAGATATGATGGAGTAGTGTCCTTTCATTTGCATCTCTCCTTTCATGCATGAATGAGCGTCTTTTCATCGTAAAGAGACATTTGAAAATGTAACCGCTTTGACAGGTTTGATATTTTATAAGAGTTTTCAAAGACGCTTTACTGTTAAACATAATCCTTAATTCTGAGTCATCTAAATACACCCTTCCATACTCACTCACACACACACACAGAGGCTTTATTCATGCCAGTTTATCTAATCAACATACATTTGAGGGGTCTGGTGCCCCGGGACCTGGTTCTGCTATGCTAACACACGTGGGCAGAGGATAAGGGAAGGCCAAGGATGAAGAGTTTATCTGGCACCCCAGTGGTCTGCACGGCACTGGAGCTGAGAGCATCTGATAGAATTTTCAATATGGAGTAGTTCATTGGGCTAAAAGAGAAGGGTTTTCTAGGCTTTAGAGGTAGTTTAAGGAAAAAGTAATAAACGGTCACAGCAGAGCAAGCCTGCCTTTTCCATTAACAAAAAAAAAAAAAAAAAAAAGGTGGTGGAATAGCCTACGGGTACCAGAGAATTATGGTGACAAAAGCAGAGACAGATACAAGCAGAAGCCTGCAGGCACGCTAAGTCGCCTCCTAACAGGCTGTAGCCCTCCAGGCTCCTCTGTCCATGGGATTCTCCAGGTAAAAATACTAGAGTGGGTTGCCATGCCCTCCTCCAGGGGATCTTCCCAACCCAGGGATCAAACCCGTGTCTCATTATGTTTCCTGCCTTTGCAGGCAGGTTCTTTGCCACTAGCACCACCTGGGAAGCTCAGCAAAAGCCTAAGTGAAAGTGAAAGTGTTAGTCACTCAGTGGTGTCCGACTCTTTGGAATCCATGGACCGTAGAGTCTCCTCGGTGGGATTTTCTAGGCAAGAATACTGGAGTGGGTTGCCATTTCCTTCCCCAGGAGAGGATCAAAGATGGCAAAAGCCTAAGAGTACTGTAATAAAAACCTGAAATGAAGTGCCTCTAATCTAATGCAATACCAAACACTGATTAAGGAGTCCAAGAAAAAGTCATTCAAAAATAAAGAATCCAGGAAGGTATTTCATCCAAGGCCAAGGATATAGCTCCCAACCCACATGGGTGGAATCCTTTCTATTTAGGATTACAATCTGAGAAAGGAGCAGGCTTCCTGTGAAACTTTACACTGTGCAATTTACCAGACAGAGTCTGTCATGATATAAACATGAAATGTAACAATGAGAAATGAGCTACCACCACCAATGAGACAGCATAAAAAAAAAAAAATCAAATCACTCAGAGATTCTTTGATCAAAGTAATTAGACATCTAAACAAAAACCCCAATACAGCTAAACCACTTCATAGCTTAGTTCTCATTAAACCCATCAGCAACCATTTACCTTTTCCCTCACACCCACAATTACAATTGTAAGAGTCAACACAACCCAGGGCAGAATACATGGCTGATTCATCTTCGTATCCCCACAGCACCATGTGTGGTAGGCACTCAATAAATATTTGGTGTATGAAAGAATGAAAACACCCTGCCATAGCAACATGCCCAGACTTTTCCATGGGAGGCTCTTTCTCCTGAAATTATAAGTTGGGGCAACTCCCTAATAAACCTTTCAAATAAATGCAACAAACGCTCCTGAAGCATCCAGTATGCCCAGTGTTAGGCACTATTCTTGGCACTGGCATGTAAAGATGAGTAACCCATAGTCCTTAACACCCTGAGGGAACTCAGTCTACTGTGAGAAATTCAAACTATAAAACACAATGGGAAAAGGCCACCGAGGAGAGAAAACATTGTGGGAACACAGATAGAGGAACAAGTAATTATGCTGGGAATGAGGGGGAAAGGTGAGCTCAGAGAACCCACAACAATTCAGCTCCAGCCCTTTCCTCCCCAGTACACACGCTCCCATACGCTCACACTCCCTCTAAAACGGCACTTGAAAGAGAGACCCATGAGCAAGTCACTCCACACTGCAAATAACCCTCCAAGGATCTAGAGTAAGTCAATGCAAATTCATGCCCACCACCACCCTGTGTGCTAGACATGGTTCTGAGCATTTTATTATAAGTACTTAATCCTTACAATGACCTGATGAGGTCGCTGCTACCATCACCTCACTTTTACAGATGAAGAAACTGCTACAGAATTTCAAAAAAAACAAACCCTTGTCCTAGACAGTGGGCAGGGGCTGGCTGAGCTCTGAGCCCAGCTCTGGCACTCAGGGTTCCTTTTGTAAGCACCTATTTCTCTGCCTCAAGTCCTGCCTCTGGGCTTTTTTGCACTATAAAGCTTCGATAATACCAAACTACTTTAAATTCTGTAAACACAACTCAAATATCTTCAAATCTTTGCACTTCTGCATGGGAAACCCGTCAGCCACCCCTCACCAAACACTTCCACTGTATCACGATAAAAACTGCGGGTGCCCCTCCCATGATCAAAGTATCTTGTGTTATATCCCTCCATCACTGAGTGTATCACAATGGATTATAACTAGTCAACTGTATTTACATTCTATCAATAGGTCTTCTCCACTTCAGTTCAGTTCAGTCACTCAGTTGTGTCTCTTTGCAATCCCATGGACTGCAGCACACCAGGCCTCCCTGTCCATCATCAACTCCCCGTTTACTTAAACTCATGTCCACTGAGTCGGTGATGCCATCCATCCATATCATCCTCTGTCATCCCCTTTCTGTGATAACAACCTTTGCTATGCTTTACCGGAATTATTTCTTTAAATGTCTTTTTAAAAGTGCCAGCTCCTTATAGAAGCCAATCCTGTCTCTATTTTATCTAAAACTAATTTTCCAGGAGACTTCCCTGATGGTCCAATGGTTAAGACTCCGAGCTTCCACTGCAAGGGGCACAGATTCTACCTCTGGTTGGGCAACTAAGATCCCACACACCCAGCAGTGCAGCTGCTTCAATTCTTCAAAAAGAATTGATTTTCCTACTCACCCAGGTTGCTTGCTTTCTCAGATCAATGGCTGTCCCTTGCTCATAGTATGTCTCACAGATCCATTTTAAAAATTTCATGTGTCTCCCCCTAGAATATATGCTTCACGAGGGGCAGGAAGTATAACTCTTTTGTCAGTATATTTTCAACACCTAACCCTAGGACATAGGAAATACTAACAAATATTTGTCTATCTGCCCCCTTACACTATTAAATCCTTTAAAAAGAAAGGACTGTCTTAATGAGTTCTGTATCCCTAGCACACAGCTCACAGGAAGCCCTCAATAAACTTTTGTTGAACTGAAACCAAATAAAGGTTGCTGCTGCTACTGCTGCTAAGTCGCTTCAGTCGTGTCTGACTCTGTGTGACCCAATAGACGACAACCCACCAGGCTCCATCCCTGGGATTCTCCAGGCAAGAACACTGTAGTAGGTTGCCATTTCCTTCTCCAATGCATGAAAATGAAAAGTGAAAGTGAAGTCGCTCAGTCATGTCTGACTCTTAGCGACCCCATGGACTGCAGCCCACCAGGCTCCTCTCTCGCCCATGGGATTTTTCCAGGCAAGAGTACTCGAGTGGGGTGCCATTGCCTTCTCTGAAATACAGGTTGCTGCTAAGTCGCTTCAGTCGTGTCCGACTCTGTGTGACCCCACAGACAGCAACCCACCAGGCTCCGCTGTCCCTGGGATTCTCCAGGCAAGAACACTGGAGTGGGTTGCCATTTCCTTCTCCAATGCATGAAAATGAAAAGCGAAAGTGAAATACAGGGTAAGGTAGGATAAATAGAATTTCCCTAGGAAAACAAAATAGTGCTGGAAGATGACTCCGGGCCTGGGACCAACATGGTCAGAAACACAGGAGGCACGAGACGTGGCTTTTAGGGAAAACCAGTGAAAAGTCACGCTGCAGTAGAAGCAGCTCAGGAGAGAAGGAAAGAAAGCAGGAGAGAGGTGGGTGCCCAGCAGGCTGCAGACGCCTGCAGGATTTGTCTTTAGGCAGCAATGACCGAGTGGAGTTTTTAAAGCAGTAAGGGGTTTAGAAAGATCCTTCCAGTAGATGAAGGGGATGGAGGCAACAGGAGTCAGCTGGACGTATAAGAACTGTAGCCGACTGGGAAAAATCCAGGAAGGACTGTCTTTATATATATATAAATTTGACCATGGCATATGGGATCTTAGTTCCCCGACCAGGGATGGAACACATAGCCCTTCCGCGGGAAGCATGGAGTCTTAACCACTGGACTACCAGCGAAGTCCTCCAGGTGGGACTGTCAATAGCATTCATAGGACAGGGAAAGAAAGGGGGCCTGGAATCTGAGACCAGAAAGGACGGCAGAATCCCCACACCACAACCTGATAGCTTCATCTTTTGGGTTGTGACCCTCATCTTGAGCTAGTCAACAAAGTTCTTTTCTGAATGCAACCCATGTGACCAAAACATTACATCCAGCTTTTTCTTTTAAGTGTATACCAAATGCTTTCCTGTGGTTTCACATTGTTGGCTTTCAAGATACTCAATATGAATACTGTTAATTAGAAGACATACCACCCTTTCAGGAAATCACAAGTTGGCCATTCTTGATGGCATTTCCTATTTAATCCCTTCATCTGCAGTTAGTCTTAGAAGAAAAGCGACCTCACAGCATCCAAAATGACAATGGTGGGAATGCCACAAGAAGGAGTCTGTATTTAATATAAACCCCTGCATTGATAAAAAAACTCTCAAGTTTAAGTCGGACTAAGTGGAATTCTGCCACAGCAATGCCTCAAACAAGACGGTAAGAGGCCAAAGCCCTTCCGTACCTCCCCCCCTAAAAATGAGAGCAAAAATGAATCAGGAGAATCTTGGTTCTTAGCAGAAAGACCACACACACAACAGGTCACCTCCTTCTGTGATCCTGTAACACTTTATCTACCCTTCACTTTAGCATTTATCACAGTTTCATAATTTATGCGTGCACCTATCTTCCTGGTTAAACAGGGACCCCTCATACTTTGATCATCTTTGAGATACTAGATTTTAACATATCATCTGACATAGTAAATACTCCATAAGCACTTGCTCAATGAATGAATCAATGAAAAACCTCCGAAAAGGGGGAGGGGGGAGCTTTCATAACAAAAACTTTCTTTTTTCAACCATTTTAAAACTTAATTTTATTATTTTTGGCTGCGCCGGGTCTTTGTTGCTGCGCGTGGGCTTTCTCTAGTTGTAGTTCACCGGCTTCTCGTTGCAATGGGTTCTCTTGCTGTGGAGCACAGGTTCTACAGCATGGGCTTAAGTTGTTACGGCACTTGGACTCAGGTGCCCTGCGGTATATGGAATCTTCCCGGACCAGGGCTCGAATTTGCGTCCTCTTCATTGGCTGCTGCTGCCACGAAGTTGCTTCAGTCGTGTCCGACTCTGTGCGACTCCTCCCACCGGGCTCCCTGGTCCCTGGGATTCTCCAGGCAGGAACACTGGAGTGGGTTGCCATTTCCTTCTCCAATGCATGAAAGTGAAAAGTGAAAGTGAAGTCGCTCAGTCGTGTCCGACCCTCAGCAACCCCATGGACTGCAGCCCACCAGGCTCCTCTGTCCATGGGATTTTCCAGGCAAGAGGACTGGAGTGGGGCGCCACTGCCTTCTCCTCTGCATTGGCAGGCAGATTCTTTACCACTGGACCACGAGGAGAGTCCAATAAAAACTTTCTTAGTCATCTTCTGATTCTAGGAAATAAAGCTAAGCAAATCTGAGTTGGAAATTTCCCATCTCTACCAAATCAATCTCCTTCCAAAAATAATAAGGAGAAAGTTAAGCTGCAGTGCTAGTCTAAATATTTGCAGTAAAATTGGAGGGTCACACCATAATTTGCACACTTTTTTCCCCCTACTGCAAAGGGTGTGGGAATTTAAGGGGAAAAAGTGGGAATTTGGAAAGGCCAATGTAAAATTCAGCATAACCCACTAGGCATTATTTCCACAGTGTATCACACTCTCACCCGACCCCTCCTCCCAGAGGCTGCAGCTGCCAGGTGTGAGTGGGGCATAGGACCCAACCTAACTGGTCTCCCCGCCTCTGGCCTCTGCCAGCTCCTCCACTTTTTGCTGCCAAAAGAACCTCCCTACAGCAAGCACAGCTGGTGATTAACAGGACCAAGATGAAATCATTGTCCTCCTCCCTCCAACGCCTCCGTGCCGCAGAGCACTTCTTCAGGTCGGTTGCAACATCAGGGCCAGATGCCTCAGGGGTGTCTCTGACCTCCCAAAACCAGCAAGTGTAAATCCTCCAGCTTGGTCATTCGCAGTTTTCTTCCATCCCTCCCCTTCTTTGCATTTGCCTTGCTTTTACTCCTGCTTCCAAGGCTACCAGAAGGCTTAGCCTAGATCAGCTGTGACCAAGAGAAAAATACGGGCAGCTACAACTAGCGATTTTAAATTGGCCAGGAGCCACATTAAAATCGTAAAAAAAAGCCAGTGCGGTAAATTCTAAATATGTTTCATTTAAAACCAATATATCCCCAAAGTGTTTTCACTGTTTAACTTGTAACCAATCTGAATGATGAGATCTTTGACATTTTTCTCCAGACCAAGTCTTTGACATCTGTCCGTACTGTGCGTTTCCAGGACATCAGGACTGATCTCTGTTCAGACCAGACACACTGCGAGGGCACTACAGCCACACGCGGCCAGCAGCTATTGTGTTGAACAGTGACACGGAAGGCTTAGATGCAATGGACCCATCGCGCCATTGCCTCCCTCTTGTCTCCTCTTGAAGATCCTTTAAGCGTTAGTTGCTCCGTCGTGTCCGACTCTTCAAGATCCCATGGACTGTAGCCTGCTAGGCTCCTCTGTCCATGAAGTTCTCCAGGCATGCATACTGGAGTGGACAGCCATTCCCTTCCCTGGAGGATCTTTCCAATCTAGGGATGGAACCTGGGTCTCCTGCGCTGAAGGCAGATTCTTTATCATCTGAGCCACCAGGGAAGACTCTAATCCAGCTGAAACAGATCATTCCCCCTAAACCTCTTTGCTTCCACGTCACTCCTCTGGCTGTCCCTTGAGCAAGGCTTTTCCCCAAACTTCAATATCCNCCATTCCCTTCCCTGGAGGATCTTTCCAATCTAGGGATGGAACCTGGGTCTCCTGCGCTGAAGGCAGATTCTTTATCATCTGAGCCACCAGGGAAGACTCTAATCCAGCTGAAACAGATCATTCCCCCTAAACCTCTTTGCTTCCACGTCACTCCTCTGGCTGTCCCTTGAGCAAGGCTTTTCCCCAAACTTCAATATCCTATTCAACTGCTACCTCCTTCATGAAGCCTATCACATACCCTCCCTTCCTAATCCCTCCTTCTCTCCTTCGCACTTCCAGGTCATCTGTGCAACTCCGTAACATCTGTGGTTTTGCCTGTCATACCCAACAGACTGTAAACTCCTTGAAGACTCAGTATTGCCATAACTCAGAAAGAACACAGCACAGTGTCTTGTTGTTGTTCTTTTGTTTTTACTGGAGTATAACTGCTTTACCATGTCGTGTTAGTTTCTGCAGTACAAGGAAGTGAATCAGCTACGTATATACATATATCCTCTCCCTTTTGAGCCTCCCTCCCACCCATCTAAGTCATCACAGAGCACTAAGCACCCTGTGCTATACAGCAGGCCCTGCTAGCTATCTATTTCACACATGATTGCTTCTTAGCCTTTTGACCAAGATGAAGTGTATTTTCCACACAATAGTGTGTATGTGTGTGTGTATATATACATATATATGTCAATCCTAATCTGCAAGTGTGCTGCACATTGCAAACCCCTGATAAACTTCTGAGGAAGTAACTTCTTTAATTTATTAGCCTGATAAGAGACAAGTATACTCTTAACACGAATGTATGCCCAAGGTGCCCGTAGTTTCCAGGTAAAGTAAATTACCGCTCAATACCTATTGGCAACACAAGACCTGGTTGTTGGGTGCATCGCAACCCTGTCATGGAAAAAGTGGCATTTTCACTCTGACCCAGAATTTTAGCAAATATCAGAGAGCAGAAGCGTCATATTCAAGGAAGAAGAGGACTGAGACCCGAACCCCTGGACATTCTACAGAGCATCATGGGCTATGTTCACAATAATTAATCACAGATCTAACTATTAAAAATAATGTGCTCTCATCATATACTAGGAAATGGGAATTCTCTGGCTGGATACCCTTATCTGTGTAACAGAGTGCTGAAGTGACAACTAGAAGTCAGGACCTGATTCCTACTCTGTAATGTTTTATGTTCCTGTTGGGTCCCCATATGGCTCAGTTGGTAAAGAATCTGCCTGCAGTGCAGGAGACCCAGGTTCGATCCCTGGGTTGGGAGGATCCCCTGGACGAAGGAAATGGCAACCCACTCCAATATTCTTGCTTGGGAAAATCCATGGATGGAGGAGCCTGGTGGGCTACAATCCATAAGGTCGCATGAGTGGGATACGACTGAGTAACTAAACCACCACCACCAAACCTTAGACTTTCTGTGTGGAATGAGAGGCAGAGACAGTTTCCCCTAAGCTGCTGTTGCTCATGCCCACAGTGGAGACATTTAGTTCTACTCTTCTGGTCAAAACACTCAGATGGTTTTCCAGTCTCCCTTTCAAAAGCTACAAGGGTCTCTACAATCTGGCCTCCTGCTAGCTCTCACCCAACCACACCCAGCCCCATCACCCTGGCTGCCTTGCAGAGTACACACTGTCTCAGGGCCTTTGCACAGGCTCCCTCTACCTGAAAAGTTTTCCCCACCTCAGCTTCCTAGTCTGGCTTATCTCCTTCAGGTCTCTGTCTAAATACTGCCTGATCAGAGAGCAGGCCTTTCCTGATGACCTAAAAGAAAATAGCATAACTTTCCCTCACAGACCCAACACTAATCACCCTCACCAATCCTATTTTATAACCTGACCTGTTGCATATTTACTCTTTGTCTCCAATAGACATGAGCACCAGAAAAGTAGAAGCATGTTGGTTTTATTTCCTGCTATATAGCCTCACCTCATAGACCAATGCCTGCAATACAATGGGAACACAAATATTTATTAGATGAATAAATGAATGTGTAATATTTTAATTTTCTTAAGGAAGGATGAGGGACTATTCCTTCACTTTTTCAAATATTTCAGAAAACATTCATTAATATCTTAAACCTGACTACAAAACTAATATATGCACATCATGAATAAAAAATTATTCCACTAAGTCATTCCACTAAGCAACCAAAATAATTCTATTCCCAAGAAAATTAACGTTACAAGAGCTGGGGCTTGTCCTCTCAGATTCATTTTAACGCATGTTTGTCTAGATAGATGCAAGCATCCTCAGTCACTTCAGTCGTGTCCAACTCTTTGCGATCCCTTAACCATAGCCCACCAGGCTCCTCTGTCCATGGGAATCTCCAGGCAAGAATACTGGGGTGGGTTGCCATTTCCTTCTCCAGGGAATCTTCCCAACCCAGGGATCGAACCCACATCCCTTATGTCTCCTCCACTGGCAAGGGCGGGGTACTTTACCACTCGAGCCACAGATAGAGCTCTATACTCCTCGCCATAAAACCTGACAATACCTTGGATTCTGTTCCATAATTTAGGTAGTATATTATGCTATGTTGAAACACACAGAATTATCTGATCCTTTTTAATAACTACTCAATTTTCTATTTCGTAGATCTAGCTAATGTAGTATCCAATCTCCTACCAAGGAACTTATTTGAGTGTCTTTCACTGCAGTACAAAAAACCACCACCACCACCACAAAAAACAACTCAGGCCAAATAACTCACACTCTAGCTAAGACATGAGAATCTCACCTACACATCTGGAGCCAGAGCAGAAACCTACCCACATTAATGAAGCAACAGAGAGGCACTCCGTGCAGAGGGCACCGTGCGAGAGCTCAGGCCGATAAACGAGACCTTCTGCTTCTACCACACGGCTCCTTCTCCCTCCGCTGATTCGGCAAGCACTTCTGAAACCACAGGTGATTCTGGGGCCCACCGTGCCTTCTCTGTCCTCTGCTCCTTTCTCCACCTTCGAGAGATGGCTGATCACAACCCAGACTAAGCCCCATGCAGACTTACTCTTACCAATTCTCCTTCACCCACGTGTTAGGCGAAAGGGATCTATACAGGGTCCCCCTGAGACCCTCCAGGGCAGACTGCATTTCCTGAACTGCCTTTGTAATTTACACAGGAGTTTCTCCCACTCTCCCATCCCCAGCAGCGGCTTTCCAGAACAGGATGTGGCTCGTAAATCTTTTCCCTCAGCTTACCTACCACCCACCAACTAGCTTATTTTCACAAGACCTGCCATTTCCCAGACTCCCCTAGTATAAGCCTCCCATGGAAGGTCACCAGAGCGTGGTTCCTAAGACAAATACTCTTCTGTTATCACTTTTACATGGAATCTAAAAAATAAAATGAATATACATGAGGAGGCAGAAACGGACTCACAGACAACAGAAGACAAACTTGTGGTCACCACTGGGGAGAGGGACGATGGGACACAAGATAGGGATAGGGGATAAAGAGATACAAAGTACTATATATAAAACAGATGGGCAACAAGGTTGCAGTGTGCATCACAAGGAACCACAGCTACTGTTTTGTAATAACTTTAAATGGAGTATAATCTATACAAATAGTGAACCAGTATGTTACACCTTGGAGAAGGCAATGGCACCCCACTCCAATACTCTTGCCTGAAAAATCCCATGGATGGAGGAACCTGGTAGGCTGCAGTCCACGGGGTCGCTAGGAATTGGACACAACTGAGCGACTTCACTTTCACTTTTCACTTTCATGCTTTGGAGAAGGAAATGGCAACTCACTCCAGTGTTCCTGCCTGGAGAATCCCAGGGACAGGGGAGCCTGGTGGGCTGCCCTCTATAGGGTTGCAGAGAGTTGCACACGACTGAAGCAACTTAGCAGCAGCATGTTAAACCTGAAATTAATATTGTAAATTAATTATTCTTCTGTTGCTTAATTACTAAGCTGTGTCCAACTCTTTTGAGACCCCATGGACTGGAGCCCGCCAGGCCCCTCTGTCCAGGCCCCTCTGTTCATGAGATTTTCCAGGCAAGAATACTGGAGTGGGTTGCCATTTCATTCTCCAAGGTTATCTTCCCAACTCAGGGATTGAACCCACATCTCACACATCCCCTACATTGCAGGCATATTCTTTACCACAGAGCCACCAGGGAAACAACTATGCTTCGATTAAAACAAAAAAAGAAGCATGGCTCTTGTGATGGACAAAGACCTCAGGGAAATGTCATACATCTGCCATTATGGGTGTAGAAAATTCTACACGGGGCTATGAAGGAATGTTGACATATTTAAAAGCACATGGTAAATTTTCCAGAGAGAAAAATGTCAGGCAAATCACTAAGAGGCATTACCATTTCTTGATGGGTAGAGGCCAATTCTTATTTATCTTTAAAATTATTTAATTAGTTCATTGAGTATCTTCTGAGTCTAGGTACAATGCCAGCCCTGAGAGACACAAGGATGACAGCTCTTAATCAGCTGTTCAATGGTAGAATCTTGTAAGAAAGATAAATATAAAAGCAATGAAGAAATAAATGACAAAATATTGTATCTTTAAGAGGCAGAGGTCCATTAATGCTGGCAAGTGAGAGAAGTTGCACAGAAGAGGTCACTGAAGCAGCAGCTGAATAGCATCAGATGCTCTGAACCACTAGGGCCTCTTCTCTTGGCCCACAAGGTAATAATAGTCTCCTGGTTTTCCTCCCACTTCTCTGACAGTACCTTTCAATCTTCTTGAGTTTTCCTGCTGATTAGTTTCCTGTTCTTAGGCATTTTCACCCTCTTACTCTCCTTGGGAATCTCATATACAACTCTGATTCAATTTCTACTGAATAATATACATCCTGAGCCCAGATCTTCTCCAATGAGCTCCATTCTTGGATAACCAATTACCTACTTAACATTTCCACTTGCAAGAATTTTCACAGGCATCTCAAACTACACTCTCCCCCAAAGAACATGTACCATCATCTGTCTTCCTCAACACTATCACAGCATCTCCCAGGAACAAAGCCAAGAGGTTGGGATGTCTCTTGATCCTTCACTTTTACACATCATTTACATCCAACTACCTACATATCCTTTTGTTGCTGTTGCTGTTATTTTCCCCCAATTATCCAGAATCCAGTCTGTTCCCTCCATCCCTCCTGAGGGACTACTTAATAGGCCCCCCCACTGGTTTCTGAGCTTCTGCTTCAGCCACACTAAACTCCATTCCCCACTTGTAACTTTTTAAAAGCAAATCTACCATTAATCTACTTAAAATTCTTTGATGGTTTCCCCATAAAGTCAAGTTTTTTAGCATGCCCCCCAAATCAGTTCCTGGCCTGGTGCTCCATGTTCCAGCAGCACTTAAGTTCACAAAGTTCCTCCAAAGAACTCTATGCTTTTTATCCAAATCTTCAGAAGTATAATTCCTTTCCACCTGGAATACATTTCTCTTCTCATTCTACCACCCAGCTTTTTCAACTGATTAACTCCTCAACATACATTAATTTTCTGCCTAACCATCACTTCCTCCAAGAAGTCTTCCCTGATTATTCTCTAAACCTACATTTAGGTGCCTGCCCTTCCTTTGTGTTAGTCCCTCAGTCGTGTCTGACTCTTTTCGACCCCATGGACTGTAGCCCACCAGGCTCCTCAGTCCATGTAATTCTTCAGGCAAGAATACTGGAGTGGGCAGTCAATCCCTTCTCCGGGGATCTTCCCAACCCTAGGGATCGAACTCGGGTCTCCTGCATTGGCAGGCAGATTCTTTACCATCTGAGCCACCAGGGAAGCCCTTCCTATGTGCTCCTGTAAAGCTCTGTACCTCCCTGACAGGACTTACAGATCAAGGAATGAATGAATGAAGCAAGGATGGGAGGAAGGCATAGCATATGCCAAGGCCTGGTATTTGAAACACCAAGGTTTGTATATGGAATTGTGAGAGCTTCTGTACAGCCAGGCAGCAGGGCTGGCAGAAAGACAGAAGTGATGGGAGATGGCTTTAAGACTGAGGGGGCTTCCCTAGTGGGCAATCTGCTTGCTAATGCAGGAGGCAGGGGTTCCATCCCTGGTCTGGGGAGATCTCTCAATGCTGTGTAGCAACTATTGAGCCCGTGCTCCAGAGCCTGAGTACTGCTTCTGTTGAGCCCATGCACCCTAGAGCCCTTGCTCTGCAACAGAAAGTGCCACAAAGAGAAGCTTGCTCGTTGCAATAGAGAGTAGCCTCTACTCACCACAACCGGAGAAAGTCTGTGCAGCAATGAAGACCTGGTGCATCAAAAAAAAAAAAAAAAAGACAAAGCTGAGGCCCAGAGGATGGAGGATCTGAATGCTCCATTAAGGGATTCAATCTCTAAACTGTAGGTGATAGGAAGCCCTGCAGGTTTTTAAAGTAAGGAAGCAATGAACATAGGGGAAACCTAACATAATCAAGTTTCTTCCACTGAGGAACCATCAAGTTAGGCTGCACTTACGGAGGCGGAGAGGAAACCACTCAGGGAAGTGATGGCACTCCGGAAGTAGTTCCTGGCACAGAAATCCAGAGATGGGAGCACGGGGGTGGGGCAGGGGAGGGGTGGTGATTGTGCAGAGAACACTTGTGGTGTAAGGAGGAAGGGAGTCACAGACAGAGGTCTGAGAAGTCACAGCTTTTTATCAGGTGGGTAAAGAGGGAGTTTCACATGAAAGTGAAAGAGGGCCATCAGAATGGTAAGGAGCTTATGAGCCAGAGGAGCGTCCCTAAGAAAGGATCAGGGAGGGAGGGGTGGAATGTCCACATCCTGTGTCCAACTTACTGTGCAGCACTCCCACACAGTAGGTGCTCAGCATTTGCTGACGTGCATGTAAGTCTGCATATAAGTCCCAGATTACTAAGTCACTCTCTTCATCCAGAAACTGTCACCCCGGGGAGATGGGGAAGATAAAAAGCACATCCACCCAAAACACACATTTATTAGATTAAAAAAAAAAAAAAATCACACCCACTCCCTAATTCAAAGGATGCCAGGTGTGAATCCTTTTGAAAGGAGACCACAGCATTTTCTTCATACAGATTATTACCCTCTATTTTTTCACACTGGGGGTTTTAACATATCCTCTGTCTTCAGAGAGAAGAGATAATGTTGTTTCTCATGTGGAAAGGTCATCTACGTGGGTGCGAGTGGGGGATGATGGTTCAAAGAATTGGGCAATGAGAGACAAACCCTGATGGAGAAGATTGGGTGGGGGCGGAGATTGGGTTGGGGCAAGGGAAGGTAGATGCAAATATCCAGGAGCTAAAACGGGCACCTCTTAGAGGATCAACCGGCTGAATGGCTGAACCAGATAACTTTCTGTGCTGGTGCGCAGTCAAGCCTGACTCTTTGTGACGCTATAGACCGTAGCCTGCCAGTCTCCACCGTCCATGGGATTTTCCCGGCAAGAATACTGGAGCAGGCTGCCATTTCCTCCTCCAGGGGATCTTCCTGACCTAGAGACTGAATCCATGTTTCCTGTATCTCCTGCACTTCAGGCAGGTTTTTCATCTGCTGAGCCATCAGGGTAGCCCTTAATTCACAAATGCCCATTAGCCACATAATGATTCCCCTTGTTAATATTTCCTTTCTTGAGCCACATGAAGTACCCATCTCCAAAACGCAGCCAATCCTCCAGGTCCTCTGGCAGCACTGCTTTCCTGGACACAGATTTACGATGCCAAAGGAGGAGAGAAAACGTTCTCCCTATGGGCTACTCCACTTCTCCCTGGTTCCTAGGTTGAGAACTGGCTCAGCAAGTACGTGTGTAGAGCCTCACACGTCTGTTTCAAAACAGACGAAAACATTGCTGCAAGATGACTTTGACAGATTAGCCTGAAAAGTGAAATACAGGTGACTTTTTAAGCATCATTGCTTATAAGGCTTGCTGTGCTTTGAAGCCATTTGTTTTTAAAAGGTCAACAAAGACAAATCGGTAGCAGTAAATTACTGTTTACACAATTCTGAAAACTTTATACACGGGCCTTAAAGTGTAGTTTTCAACACTTGGGTCAACAAGCCAACTGCCTCAATAGCTACGGGATCTCACAGAAACACCAAGTTAACCCATTAGTGATAGAGCAAGAAGTTTGGGCTGTTTTTCCAAGAAAGGGCAAATAAATACCCATTATAACCATCATCCATCCTCCATCCCTACGACNAAAAAAAAAAAAAAAAAGACAAAGCTGAGGCCCAGAGGATGGAGGATCTGAATGCTCCATTAAGGGATTCAATCTCTAAACTGTAGGTGATAGGAAGCCCTGCAGGTTTTTAAAGTAAGGAAGCAATGAACATAGGGGAAACCTAACATAATCAAGTTTCTTCCACTGAGGAACCATCAAGTTAGGCTGCACTTACGGAGGCGGAGAGGAAACCACTCAGGGAAGTGATGGCACTCCGGAAGTAGTTCCTGGCACAGAAATCCAGAGATGGGAGCACGGGGGTGGGGCAGGGGAGGGGTGGTGATTGTGCAGAGAACACTTGTGGTGTAAGGAGGAAGGGCGTCACAGACAGAGGTCTGAGAAGTCACAGCTTTTTATCAGGTGGGTAAAGAGGGAGTTTCACATGAAAGTGAAAGAGGGCCATCAGAATGGTAAGGAGCTTATGAGCCAGAGGAGCGTCCCTAAGAAAGGATCAGGGAGGGAGGGGTGGAATGTCCACATCCTGTGTCCAACTTACTGTGCAGCACTCCCACACAGTAGGTGCTCAGCATTTGCTGACGTGCATGTAAGTCTGCATATAAGTCCCAGATTACTAAGTCACTCTCTTCATCCAGAAACTGTCACCCCGGGGAGATGGGGAAGATAAAAAGCACATCCACCCAAAACACACATTTATTAGATTAAAAAAAAAAAAAAATCACACCCACTCCCTAATTCAAAGGATGCCAGGTGTGAATCCTTTTGAAAGGAGACCACAGCATTTTCTTCATACAGATTATTACCCTCTATTTTTTCACACTGGGGGTTTTAACATATCCTCTGTCTTCAGAGAGAAGAGATAATGTTGTTTCTCATGTGGAAAGGTCATCTACGTGGGTGCGAGTGGGGGATGATGGTTCAAAGAATTGGGCAATGAGAGACAAACCCTGATGGAGAAGATTGGGTGGGGGCGGAGATTGGGTTGGGGCAAGGGAAGGTAGATGCAAATATCCAGGAGCTAAAACGGGCACCTCTTAGAGGATCAACCGGCTGAATGGCTGAACCAGATAACTTTCTGTGCTGGTGCGCAGTCAAGCCTGACTCTTTGTGACGCTATAGACCGTAGCCTGCCAGTCTCCACCGTCCATGGGATTTTCCCGGCAAGAATACTGGAGCAGGCTGCCATTTCCTCCTCCAGGGGATCTTCCTGACCTAGAGACTGAATCCATGTTTCCTGTATCTCCTGCACTTCAGGCAGGTTTTTCATCTGCTGAGCCATCAGGGTAGCCCTTAATTCACAAATGCCCATTAGCCACATAATGATTCCCCTTGTTAATATTTCCTTTCTTGAGCCACATGGAGTACCCATCTCCAAAACGCAGCCAATCCTCCAGGTCCTCTGGCAGCACTGCTTTCCTGGACACAGATTTACGATGCCAAAGGAGGAGAGAAAACGTTCTCCCTATGGGCTACTCCACTTCTCCCTGGTTCCTAGGTTGAGAACTGGCTCAGCAAGTACGTGTGTAGAGCCTCACACGTCTGTTTCAAAACAGACGAAAACATTGCTGCAAGATGACTTTGACAGATTAGCCTGAAAAGTGAAATACAGGTGAATTTTTAAGCATCATTGCTTATAAGGCTTGCTGTGCTTTGAAGCCATTTGTTTTTAAAAGGTCAACAAAGACAAATCGGTAGCAGTAAATTACTGTTTACACAATTCTGAAAACTTTATACACGGGCCTTAAAGTGTAGTTTTCAACACTTGGGTCAACAAGCCAACTGCCTCAATAGCTACGGGATCTCACAGAAACACCAAGTTAACCCATTAGTGATAGAGCAAGAAGTTTGGGCTGTTTTTCCAAGAAAGGGCAAATAAATACCCATTATAACCATCATCCATCCTCCATCCCTACGACAGCCACGACTACAACAGCCACAAAGTCAATCACTCATTAGTGGCTGGTTATTTGCAAAGCACAGAGATAATGCGCAAAGATTAAACAGACCTCCAGTGTGAAAGAAATATACAATTTACACAGATGTGTGATGTAACCCTGAGACTGAGAGAAACAAGCACCAGAGATCATACTGGCCAAGGCTTAATCAGCAGAGAGAAACCACACAATAATCTGAACAGAACTGTAATACAAAAAATGCTGGGGGACTCCCCTCGTGGTCCAGTGATTGAGAATACGCCTTCCAATGCAGGGGACTCAGATCGATCCGTGGTTGGGGAAACTAAGACTCCACAAGCCGAGGGGCAACTAACCCCGCCGCAACTAACTACAGCCACAACTAGAGGAGCGCACAGGCTGCAGCTAAAGAAGGCTGTACAGTTCAGCAAAGAGCCCCTGTACCACAGTGAAGACCCACACGGTGCGCTGCCCTCAACACACACACGCAAATTAAACCGTGATGGGGGAAAGGCCTATCCTGCTAGCCCAGTGGTAAAGAATCCACCTGCCAGTGCAGGAGACTTGGGTTCAATCCCTGAGTCAGGGAAATGCCCTGGAGAAGGAAATGGCAACTCACTTCAGTATTCTTGCCTGGGAAATGCCATGGACACAGGAGTCTGGTGGGCTGCAGTCCTTGGGGTTGCAAAGAGTCAGACATGACTTAAGACACTAAACCACCGCCACCGCCAGGGACTTTAAGAACATCATTGAGTTCAGGGACTTCTCTGATGGTCCGGTGCCTAAGACTCCACATATCCCCAGTGCAGGGGGGCCTGGGTTTGATCCCTGGTCAGGGAACTGTATCCCACATGCTGCTACTAAGGGCTCCTGTGCTGCAACTAAGATCCTGCATGCCATAACTAAAGATCCTGCATGCCACAAGTGAAAGAAAAAAAGGATCCCACATGCCACAACTAAGACTCAGCATAACCAAATAAATAAATATTGGGCAGGAAAAAAGAACTTCACTGAGTTCAAATTCTCTGCACCCAGAACACTAAAATTATCAAAGGCGGTCAACAGAAAGGGAAGAAAATTACTATTTATTAAAAACTGATTCAGTGCAGGTACAAGGGTTTTAAAAAATACATTATCTCTTGCAGTTTTCATTATATTATTTTACAGATGAAGGAAGTAAGAATTTGGAGACAATCAGTAAATTCCCAGCATTACACATCTAGTTAGGCCTGGAGTTCAAGCCCAACTCTCTGACTTCAAAATAAATTCACTTTCCCTTGAACTGGGATGCCTCTCCAGGTGAAAATTTAAGGGCGGAATCTCTCCAAGCCTGGAAGAAGTGTTCTACTCACTTGAGTCACTACTTTGAGTTGGCAACAGGAGAACAGAGAAGAAAAGTAACACTGATATTAAAAACTTTTCCAAGTGTCTTCCCATTTCATTCCATTCATTGCCTTGACTCCCACCTCTTCATTCTTCACAAGGAGCACATATTAAAGTTTCAGATATGTTTTCTAGACAAATAAGTTATATCCCTTCTCTCATTTATTAAATATTCTCTGTTTTGAATATCAACACCTCCATTCTTAAATTAAGGGTGATTTCATATCTTAGTTATCCAGTGCAGAGGGCATGTACATTTCTGCCGGATGTTAAAGATCATTTAGAAGGAGAACTGCTCCAGCTTCTAACGGCTGAGAGCTTGAGTTACGCACAGGGTCACCACCTGACATGTGTGCAATGCTCTACAGACTGCAAAGTGATCCAGGGGCAGAGCGCACACGTCACCACTCCGAGAGCACGACCACAGCTCTAACTCGTCTCAGGATGCACACCACTTCCAGCTTTCAATTTTAAAATTAATCCATCCCTTTCTGGTCAGCAGCTCATGAGTCATCTCTATCCTTTGCCATCCTTCCTTGTCTCCACCCCACCTTCCACACCCCAATAGAAAAATCCTGGCTTTGAAGACGTCCCTGGTGGTCCACTGGCTGGAACTCCATGCTCCCAAGGCAGGGGGCCCGGGTTCAATTCCTGGTCAGGGAACTTGAGCCCATATGCTGCAACTAAGACCCAGCACAGCCAAATAAAATAAACAGAAGGTTTTTTTGTTTGTTTGCGTGTTTGTTTTTTAAGATATTGTCTTTGGTCCTGCAGGAGAAAAGGATGCATGTTTCTCTGACTATTGGAGCCATGCTGAAGCCATCTCCCAGGAAGGTTTTATTTAGTACTCCTTTACAAAGTCAGAGGGTTTCCCAGGTGGCTCAGTGGTAAAGAATCCACCTGCCAAGCAGAAGATGCGGGTTCAATCCCTGGGTCGGGAAGATCCCCTGGAGAAGGAAGTGGCTGCCTACTCCAGTATTCTTGCCTGGGAAATCTCACGGACAGAGAAGCCTGGTGAGCTACAGTCCATTGGGCCACAAGAGTCGGACACGACTTAGTGACCAAACAACAACAACGCCAGAAAAGAAGGTCAACCAAGAAGATTTCTGGCCCAAGCCTCAGTTTCAAACCAGAGCTCATAAGTATTTCCCTGCCACAGGCTTCTAGCAAGACAATGCAGACCAGACTTGAAGTCTGCTGCTGGCATCTGAACTCACAAAGCCGTGTCAACCAGGAGCGTCTCCCACATTTACGCCATTCCATATCTCGGGGAAAGAAGTCCTTGAACATTCTCTTATCTCCACTTGAAAACGGCTCAGCTGGAAGAGAGCTCCTCTCTACCCCTCCAGCTGTGACCTCTGCTCCTTTCTCAAATCTTACAACTTGTTTAGAAGATATACTCAGAAGGTGATTGCCAAACACTTGGGAAGTCAGTAAACACATTAGAATTCTTGGGTGCCCAGAGCCATACAGGTTCCACTCGGGTTACAAAGGGTCACTCTGGCCCCCCATCTATTTAAAATCTGGCTAAGGTTTGGACCGACTGCAACAAAGAAGCCAAGTGAAAAAACAGCAAGAGAGAGAAAAGCTTGATGGGAAGATGGGGACGCTGGAAAGAAAGTTTATTGGAAGGTGGACCTTCAGCTGCAGGATTGAATTTAAAGAGCAGTTTCTAGGTCTTGGGTCCATAAAATGCTAGATTTCTCTTGCTAATAACAGTGTTTTAATAGTATTGCTTTCAGTATAAATGGTGAACATGAAATGTTCAAATACTGTAATTTTGGTTCAAAGTTTCAATCCAATGCAAGCCTCATAGTACAGAAATGAAAGGAGTACTAACTTGAAATGTAAACTTGAAAACAACAGTCTTTGGACTTCGGTGTAAAATTCTAGGAATTTACTTCAAAACTGACCTCTTTCTGCCTTGCACAGGAGGGAGGCCTTTTTCTCTTGATGCTGGGTGGGAAAAGGAACAGAGGAGGGGTCTAAGCCCTCAGTCTCCCCTAGAGGAAGAGGGCTCAATAGTTTCTGCCCTGTTCCCCCTTCTGGCAACAAAAATAAAGCTGGAGCCAAGACTTCAGTCTTCGACCTCACAGGGTACCTGGGTGGGGGTGGGGGGGGGAGGGCATTTGCAAACCCTGGGTAACACAGGCTGCCTCTCTGTAACCTTAACAAAGATCTCCAGTGAGAGCCGTCAAAATTCAAACGGAGAGCAGACCCACGGCGCTCCGCTAGGAAACCCTGTTTTCTTTTAATTAAAAAAAAAAATGTCGAGGTCACCCCTCAGCTTTGTTTACAAGTAATGAGTCCAGCAGCCCCCATTAATCACCCCTGGAGATTCTTTTACACTTTGATGTGAAAAGAGGCAGGGCCCATTGTGATGTCCACGACTCCAACAGCAGCCCTTTCACTTGCAAACGAAGCTTGGGCCCCCAGTAAGAACTGATTGTCAGAAAAAAATTCATTGCCTTTCCTTCCAGTGATTTATCAGAGATGGGGGAAAAACGGTGGCTTTAAGACAACTTTCCGGAAAGGATTCCCAGCACATCACTACTGCATTCCCAGCCTCCTCTGCCCCACATGCCCACTTCTCAGAGCCTGGGAAAGGCAACTTTCTTCTCGGGAAGCCATCTAATCTGGGGGAACTTTCCCTCCCTCTCCTGCAAGCTTTCCTGGGGGCCTGAGCTGGCTGTGCTCAGTTGTGCCTGACTCTGCGACCCCGTGGACTGCAGCCCGCCAGGCTCCTCTGTCCCTGGGATTCTCCAGGCAAGAATACTGGAGTGGGTTGCCATTTCCTCCTCCAGGGGATCTTCCTGACCCAGGGATCGAACTCTCTTTTATCTCCTCCACTGGCAAGAGGGTTCTTTACCATTAGCGCCACCTGGGAAGCCGTTGGTGGGGGGGTGGGGCAGTAGGGGGCGGCGCACGCTAATGGTACTTAACTGTTCTGGTGTCTCTAGAACAAGGTTGACACCAATACCTGGTTTGCCCATAACAGACCCAAAACCATCAGGCACAAGATATCCGTTTCCCCATCTTTACCAGTCTCTTACATGAAAAGGAAAGAGGATTTCTTGAAGAATCTGAGGTGGTAGTCAAAAAGAGGAAGGTTCAACAGCAGGACCAGGAAGATTCTTTTTTTTCAAGTAAACTTTTAAAATGAGAATATAACATGCATTGTATAAAGTGCTCAGCTCACATGTTATTTTCACCAGGTGACATACCCCTGTAACTGGCATGCAGCTCCAGTCATGGAAAAATAGCAACATTCTTGGACTAGACAACTCTTTTGAGTAGAAAGACTTAGGTCAAATGTTTAACTGAGCTTTAGCGCTCACTGCATTCTACAGGAAATACCTGGAACAGAAACACATAATTCTCAAACTCAGCACCAACAGACACAAGGACACAGAAAAGGATTTGTGGTGAGGGCCATTCTGAGTACCGTGCAGCGTGGAGCAGCAGCCCTGGCTTTCACCCAAGAGATTATGACTATGAAAATCTCCCCAGACACTGTCAGATGCCCCCCTACCCCCACCTCCAGGGAATAAAATTATTCCAGGTTGAGAACCACTAGTCTATAAGAACAAAAACACATTAAGAGGAGCAGTCAGATAAATCTACAAAGTAAAACATACATTCAACTCAGTTTCCTCAAATGGTCAGTTTCTGCCCCCACCCCCATCATCCCCAGCAAATAATTTGCCCTGCTTACAGGGCAAATGCTCTGGGTTAAGACTTGACAAAACCTAACACAGTATATAGGCTTCCCAGGTGGCTCAGCAGTAAAGAATCCACCCGCAATGGAGATGTGAGTTCAATTCCTGGGTTGGGAAGATCCCCTGGAGAAGGAAATGGCAACCCACTCCAGTACTCTTGCCTGGAGAATCCCACGGACAGAGGGACCTGGCGGGCTGTAAGTCATGGGGTAGCAAAGAGTCAGACGTGACTGAGCCCACGTGCACGCATATGCACACAACACAGTCAGCATTTTGGGGAACGCTTAGCAACTAAAAAATAACAACAACGCAGGATACGCACTTTGATTTGACTGAGTCAGGATGTAAACAACTTGAACAGACATTTTAAAACAATCTGAAAAGTGTGGAGACAGGCTAATTCACAGACGAATCTAAAATGTAATTTTATTAGGAATGAGACTGGCATGCAATTATGTAGGGAAAGAAATCTCCCTTTTAAAGGAGACGCACGCAAGGTAAAGCCAAAGTGAAAAAACAGATGTCTGGGAATGGCTTTAAATCACTCCAGCAAAGAACAAAAGGAAAAGGATACTTTTTTTTTTTTCCAAGTGTGGCAAAATATTGAGAAATGTTAAATCTGGAGAAAAGGCTATTTGAAAGTTAATGAAATATTCGACTTCTACTGTCTATGATAAACTTTTTTCTTTCAAAGTGAAGGGAAAAGAGTGGAGGCAAGAAGTATAAGATCTATACTAAGTTAGGTTTTCATGCCCAGTCAGGACCAATATTTTTTAGTGCTGTTACAACACACAAAATTTCTGTCTTTCTCTTGCCCCTTCATCCCATTTCCCTCCTTCCCAGTCTCCCTCTTTCTCTTTTCCTTCAGACTGTCTCCCCCTTAACAAGAAGTCTGGGACCATCTCATGCTTTCAGCGGCTTTAATAAGACCTGTTCACTTAACTATGTCTAGTAACATCTTACCTATGTAAACACGTACAATCCAGTGTCTAAAATCATTTTAAAGCAACAAAAAAGGTGGCACTCTGCCTTACAGGTTAAGAAGAAAGCATTATCTGAAGAAAAGCATCAAAATTTGTTGGTCAAAGGCAGAAATTGCCTAATAACATGTTAAATGTCATTTGGTAGAGAAAAATTTTCCACCAAAAACAAACCAGTTGCTCCAACAGTCCCTATAGCTTGATTCATACAGTCAACTATTAATTCCTCCACGCTTTTTCCTCCTCCAGTACAAGGAGGCAGATTACCATCTAACCTAACCACATTACAGGGTTATCATGAGAGACAGAAAACAAGACTCAGATTCTGAAATAATGTCCTCCAGGCTTCTGGAAAAGAGGAAACTGAAATATTCATCTTAATCCTGTTCCACAGATTCCCAAGGAGGCTGACGGCTACTGCTTTAGAGGAAAAGGATTGTTATAACTGAAGCCGCCCCAAAAGAAAAAGGTTCTTACCCAAATCAGGATAGTATAAAATTAGTATTCGTACAAAGATGGTATGAAAAGTGAAAAAGTGAAAGTGATAGTCCCCCAGTCGCATCCGACTCTTTGTGACGCCACGGAGCCCGCCAGGCTCCTCTGTCCATGGGATTCTCCAGGCAAGGATGCTGGAGTGGGTTGCCAAGCCCTCCTCCAGGGGAATCTTCCCCACCCAGGGATGCAACCCATGTCTCTTATGTCTCCTGAATTGGCAGGCACGTTCTTTATCACTAGTGCCACTTGGGAAGCCCTATCCCTGGAGTAGCTCACAAAGGAATCCTTTCCACCCAAAGAGCTGCCTCTAAACAAAGTCTTTCTCTTTTGAGGTAGAGTTGTGGAAGATATTTATTCTCCTGAAACCCAGCTCCCTAATAGTATCCCCAGAGCAGGAGAATTAATGATTCATGAAGGAGTTTATCCCAGGCGCTGGGATAAACACTTTACATACATTATTCTCGGTATCCTCATCTTAATGAGGCTTAAAAGTTGAGCAATTTGTCCAATGTGTCAGAGATCTAAACACAAGTTAACCCAGCCCTGGAGTCCCACACGCAAGCCCACTACATCACTCAGGCAATACAAAGTCAGCTGGACATTTTATTTATTTTTTTTTTAGACAAACTGTCCTCTTTATCTATTCATGGCTGTGCTGGGTCTTCACCTCTGCACAGGCTTTTTCTCCGTTCACAGCGAGCAGGGCTACCCTCCAGCTGCAATGCACTGGCTTCTCTTGCTGCAGAGTATGGTCTCTAGGGTTCATGAGTTTCAGCAGCTGAAGCACGTGGCTCAGTAGGGTGGCTCCCAGGCTCTAGAACACAGGCTCAATAACTGCAGTGCGTGGGCTAAGTTATTGCTTGGCACATGGGATCTTCCCAGATCAGGGATCAAACCCGTGTCTTCTCCACTGGCAGGCGGATTCTTTACCACTGAGCCACCAGGGGAGCCCCTCAACTGGATTTTACTGGTGAAATTACTCAATAGTCTACAGTTGACTCCCCCCCACCACCACCACCACACACCCACTCCCCACCAAATTTAACTGTCCATTTGGGAAATAACGAATTCTGAAAAAGATTTCCTCAGGCCTGAGATACGTCTGAAACCAAACTCTTTTAAACCCATCAAACTGAACGACTCCTCTTAAACTGTATAAGACAATGACACACCGTGAGCAACCATTTTCTAAAATAAAAGGAAACCATGCATTCTGTATAAGAAACATTATTGCGTTTGTAAATCAGGCCTAAAACAACTTGCTGGGGAAACACAGGAAATTTCACAATTCCAGGTGTGGATTATTTACAATGCCCAGGCCAATCACAGTTTCAGGAAAACACAGCTTACAGCCATTAATCTCTCTAGTGAGCATCTGGAAGTCAGGCCCCTGATTTACTCACACAAAGAAAATCTGTCCATATAATAGGTGTTAATCAGCTTAACACCTTGTAGCTTCCTCACTAATTGAGGGCTCCCCTTAATTAGGAGAGGTAAACGTTATTTCAGACTCTCCTGGGGAAGGAGGGACTGCAGGAGTATAGCACTATGGTTCAGGGTTCACAAAATGCAATCACTCAAATCCTTCCCCCAAACTGACAAGCCTATCAGCAGATCTCCGAACACACTGAAGGGAAAGAAGGGGAACAGGGTAGTGACATAGCAAAGGGGCATGTTCTCTCTTTCAACAATGAGAGAGAAAAGTAACTGAAACACCAGGAAAAATAAACACACCACCCAAAGATGAGGCGATTTAAAATGTGGCATGAATTTGAGCAGTTCACTCAGCTATCAGTTCACTTGTCCTGATCAATATGAAATGTCTCAAGTGGTACTTGGGTTGACTTTGAACCCGCAGAGAAGAAATAAAACCCTAAACGCTATTTTGCTGCCCAATCAAAATAGTGGAAATAGTGCTTCTTGGTTTTTCAGCTTTTATTATTAGAAGACAAAGTTCGCAAAGGCACAGATGCTTATAAAATGTGCTGTCAACCTGGACAATTTAAAACTAAAAGCAGGGGACTTTCCTGGTGGTCCAGGGGTTAAGAATCTACCTGCCAGTACAGGGGACATGGGTTCGATCCCTGGTTCGGGAAGATCCCACGTGCCTCAGAGCAACTAAGCCCAGGTACCACAACTACTGAGCCTGTGGGCCCTAGAACCCATGCTTTGCCACAGGAGAAGCCACCACAATGAGAAGCCCAAACACTGCAACCCGAGAGTAGCCTCTGCTCTCCACAAGTAGAGAAAGTTCTTGCCCAGCAGCAATGACCCAGCGCCACCAAAAAAAATAGTAGTGATTAATTTTTAAAAAAATAGTAAAAGCAGAGCTAACAGTTGGAAGGTGGAGGAGAGAGAAGTGGAAAAGAGTAAGGATAACTATACTGTCAGATTAGACAATGAAAAGTTGATGGACATTTAAAAATTTTTAATATTGATTATATAGTAAAACATAGTCCATTCATTTAAAATGCCTTATTATAAAGGTATATAAAGATATATGTTTGTGAAATAAAAGAAAAATAACAAAAATCTTTTTGCCTGTTCATACTGGAGTGGTTTTCACTAGTGGACCACATTTTGTCAGAACTCTCCACTATGACCTGTCCGTCTGGGGTGGTCCTGCATGGCATGGCTCATAGCTTCATTGACTTACACAAGTCCCTTCGCCAGACAAGGCTGTGATCCATGAGGACTGGTGTGTTGCAGTCCACGGGGTTGCAAAATCAGACATGACTTAGTGACTGATTGACAATAACATAAGCGTTGAAACTGAATAGACACCAAAAAGAATATACTACTTGATTATTTTAAAATAAAAATCGAAAGCAGGCAAGACAAATCCAGTGTTAGAAGTCAGAATAACAGTAGGCTTTGAGAGAGAGAGTAGCTAAGAGCAGACAGGAGGGGCTCCTGGGGAGCTGGTATTGTTGTTGTTTGATCGGTTACACAAGTGTGTTCACTTTGTGGAAATGCATTGAACTATACTAACAGTGTCAGCCCTTTTCAGTTTGTTACACTCTAGTAACAATTTTTAGAAAGAACAAAAAGGGGAGGGGAAAGAAGGGGAGGAGAAATATAAGTACATCAGATTGAGTAGCATCAAATGTTGATAAGTCTGGGAGCCAGGGGAATAAGCTTATTTGTAAGAACTAAAATAAATACTGTCTCTACACATGACATTAATATTCTGGCCATGCTGATGACTTCTCGTAGCCCTGAGCAGACTAAAGATTCACACTCAGACTTCTATGTAGTTTGTGCAATTAATACCTGCCTGCTCAATACACATCCGTTTCCTTTAAAATATGTGCTAGTCCACACGAATTTGGTTTTTTGGGGGGATGGAGAAGACTCCTGAGAGTCCCTTGGAGCGCAAGGAGATCCAACCAGTCCATTCTAAAGGAGATCAGTCCTGGGTGTTCATTGGAAGGACTGATGCTAAAGCTGAAACACCCAATACTTTGACCACCTCATGCGAAGAGTTGACTCACTGGAAAAGACTGATGCTGGGAGGGATTGGGGGCAGGAGGAGAAGAGGACGACAGAGGATGAGATGGCTGGATGGCATCACCGACTTGATGGACATGAGTTGGGGTAAACTCCAGGAGTTGGTGATGGACAGGGAGGCCTGGAGTGCTGCAATTCATGGGGTCACAAAGAGTCAGGCACGACTGAGCAACTTAACTGAACTGAACACAACAAAACATTTAAACAAGGGAGCTATTTGATATATACTAAAAATAGAGCTTTATTTAGGATTTCCTCTAACTTACTACTTGTACTGGATACTAAAAGGACTACATCAGGGAGTTCAAGAGCTGAAAAGACAAATGTATTGAATAATAAAAACAGCTCTGTAATTGCTAGAATGCTGCTGCTGCTGCTGCTAAGTTGCTTCAGTGTCTGACTCTGCGACCCCATAGACGGCAGCCCACTAGGCTCCTCTATCCCTGGGATTCTCCAGGCAAGAACACTGGAGTGGGTTGCCATTTCCTTCTCCAGTGCATGAAAGTGAAAAGTGAAAGTGAAATCGCTCAGTCGTGCCTGACTCTTAGCGACCCTATGGACTGCAGCCCACCAGGCTCCTCCGTCCATGGGATTTTCCAGGGAAGAGTACTGGAGTGGGTTGCCATTGCCTTCTCCGAGAATGCTACTACAAAGGGCAATTAGCTAGTCTAACAATTAGCAACAACAGAAAACAAATGTAAATAATAGAGTACAAAATATATTTTTTAATCTTGCCACTGATGATACTGTTCAGTATTATAATTATTATAAACTATGATTCTTCTAGAAATTACTCTGGATACAATGTGAGTAATCAGAAATAGTTGAAAAATCATACCTCCAAAGTCTTAGAATAGAAATTTAAAATTTCTTCACCCTGATACATTTTCATTAACCTGATATTTAGATTCCTTTGTAGAAAGACCCAGTTTTAATATTCCATAGAATTCAACTCTTAATTGATTAATTCAAACTCCAATCAAGATGCCAACAATTTTCCTAGAAAATGACAAACGACTTCAGAGCACATGTGGAAATGTAATCAGATGTGACTAGCTATAAAAATTCTAAAAATGAAAAGTATTGACAAAGAATCTGCCTAAATATTAAAATCTATAAAAACACACTGAAATCGTATAGCACCGTTGGCAGAAGAGACAACTGATGGCACAAAAGGGTCCACCAACAGACTCGAGAATGTGATAGATTTTGGACATGGTATTCAAATCAGTAAAGATAGATGATTTAATAAATTATGTTGGAACAACTGGCCAGCCTTCTGCTTAAAAAAAGGCCAACATCCCCCAGACTTTTTCATTTTCCTATTAATATGGAAATTTACAACACACACTTTACACTAAAATCAATTACAGATGGATCAAAACAGCAAAAAGTCAATGACCTAAAGTGGGCAGCAAATGAAGAGGGCAAAGCAGCTAACTCATCTGTGAACCCAGCTGTGTGGGAATTGCAGCGGACTAAAAAGGATCCGTGCTTCCCCAGCTTTTCGTTCTTTCTTTTTAAACATCAAGTCTCCCTGGAACAAGCAGACAGAGCAGGTGTCTGTCTGTAAGAGGAAATCGGGTGGGCATTTGGGAGTTCTGGCTGGGGAGAACTAAGTCTCAGCACACCTGAAAAGTAATGGCACACCACTTGAGAAGTTTTGAATTGGAAAGCTCATGACTTCTCAAAAAGAGAAGGAGCTCATCATTCGATTCCATCTGAGGAGTGCTCTATGGCAATGCAAACCCCGTGCTATTAAATTTTTCAAGAGAAGATGGAAGTCTAGATCTGTATGTAAAAATCATTGGCATATATATATATATTTAGGACACGGTGAGAGGCCAAACAAAACCCATCTGTGGGCCAGATCTGCCCCACAGGCCACCGGCTTACAAGTTCTAATTTAAATGCAAAAAATGAAACCTTTCAAGTGCCAGCCGAGAACACATGACATTATTATCTCAACCGTGGAATAAGAAAGAACTTCCGAAGCACAATCAAAACCAGAATCCATAAAAGACCAAGACATTTAACAATTTAAAACTTATGTGTAACTGAACATTATGAGTAAGCCTTAAAAAAAAAAAAAAGGATGCTAACAGTTTCCCCTCTGGCTCCAGCAGCACGTGGACTGCAGCAGCCTGGGCCACATGCCTTCCTCTGTCGGGGAGGAGAGTGCCCCAAGTTCAACACCAGGACCACCTGGACCACCTGGAGTGAAGGAAGAGCTTCCTAAATGAGCCAGAAAGGAGGAGGAAGTAGGAAAGCACCAGAATGGTCCAGAATCACAGTCCCATCATCTATTACTCAAGAAATATTAACTATTTCTGAGTCTCCATGTCTCCTACTTTAATAGGTATTTGAGTATCTAATAGTATAAATAAAAACTGATCAGGGATATTAAGCATTCCTTCTGAATACCAAATTGGTCATTCTTAATAACTGCTTCAGAATATAAATACGCTGCCTGCAAGGAACCCTGATCATGAGCGATATGCAGGAAGGCAGTCAATTATGTACAGAGTTGGAAGGAGAGATGGTGATGGTTTAAGTCTATCTGACAGAATTCCCTCCTCCAAGCTTCTCACAACAAGGCCGGTTTCCTCATATCTGTTTCAGCACAAGCCAAACAGGCGCACATTTTCCCAAATCAGTGTGACCTGGGCCAGTTCCTCGAACACAGAATTAGGATGCTTGATCTAATATAATATCACATCCACATGTTAAAGAAATGAGTTACAAGACTCAGAGACTACTAGATTTAAAGAAAATATGTAGCCAGTCTAACAGGTTTGATTTCATCCAGAGAAGACAGAAATTTTCACACCTTTTCCTGCACCAGAGAGTCCATAAGTCACAAAAATAAAAGGACCAACCTTATTCTTTGAAAAATGGATTAGAAAATTCAACATCAAGGTATCTTTGCATCATGGACTTCATGGTTACCTGTTGCTGCTGCTATTGACTCTTTCGGTAAACGCCATTGCTGCCAATTAGTAGAAAGCGATGAGTCTGCTCATCTGAAAAAGAAACAGCAGCCTGTGAACATCAGCACATAAATAACTAATTGGTACACCTGAACCAGAAGGCATCGTACTGGACACAGAACTCAAAGCTCTCATTCGAATAATAGACTGGTTCTTCACCAACTCTCAAATTGTGTGAACAAACCGGCCAGCATATACCAAAGGCCAAATGCACTTTTAATTTTAAGCCTGAAAACAATTTAAGCCAGGAAAAATTTGGGCACATGTATGTTGTTTATCACGAGGCAGGAGAAAGGAAATAACATTTCCCCAGTGTCTAGTTTGTGCCAAGCCTTTAAAAATGACATTTCATGTAAACATTACAATACACTTGCAAGGTACATACTAATACCTCATATACTAAATGGCCCATTTTATATATAAGAAAAGTGAAACTCAGTTTTAAGTAATTTGCCTAAAGTAATAGGTTGTGTCAACAATCTCACTAGAATCAAAAGGGGGAAAGGCAAAAGTATAGACAAGAAAGAAAAGTTGATCTTCAAGGCTAAATAAAAAAGTGAGCCCAGTAAAAAAGCCAATCTTGAGATTTTACTTCCACTCATAAAAGGGACTTAACCCCAAAGCAATTCTGGAGAGTTCTCTTAAAACAGTACTAGTTAAAAAAAAAAAAAAAACCCAGGGCAGACTGTTATCCAACCTGGGCAGACTGGCCTTGGTACCTATCTTGTATATATCTCTAGAAACAACCTTTCTCTCTGTGTCTAACACCATCAACAGCTGTTTCCTTTTCCCTTTCTTGTGTGTATTTGTAAATTTACTGCTCTTATCCTAACTTGCTTTAAATAGTTTCCATTTTTTTCAAACATCCTTAAGGCAAAAGGGTGTGTTACTAAATTATCTTAGTACCAATTTAACAAACTATCTGATACAAATGGAAATAAATACAGATGTTAAATTTGTAACAATTTTTAGAGTGCCTGCTACTTTAAGAGTTTAACTGTCATACTTTATGCCTGAGGCTGAAGAAACACTGGAACAGAGTCCTTCAGCTCTACACTGCCTCTAGATAAGGTCTTTTATCTCCCCTCTCCATGACTACAATGTTTCCTTATTAGTAGATAACCATTTGTCAGTCTATCTCCTCCCCCAGAAAGAATGCAACATGGATGCTACAAACATTCTAATCAGATTCACCTTAGTAGAGCTCTGAAATTTTCAAGGTCAAACATGCTTTGGACTAGGACACTCCTTCAGCTGGCTATAGTGGCCCTAGGCAAGTTTTTTAAATTCTGCAAATCAAATCCCCATCGCCACTCCCCTTTAAAGAAAGTAAGTAAAGTCACTCAGTTGTGTCCAACTCTTTGAAACCCAGTGGACTGTAGCCCATCAGTATCCTCTGTCCATCCATGAGATTTTCCAGGCAAGAGTACTGGAGTGGGTGGCCATTTCCTTCTCCAGGGAATCTTCCCAATCCAGGGATCGAACCTGGGTCTCTCGAATTGTAGGCAGCTGCTTTTACCGCCTGAGCCACCAGGAAAATCGGAATAGAGTCCATGATGGTTGTCCCCAAAACAGTCCTCCCAATGAAGATGCCTCACCTGTTAGCTGCTCAATAGCCAAGAGCACCTGCCCCAGCGCTAATTGCTGCAAAAAGGAGGAGGTGGGGAGCGAGGCTATTGAGGGAGTCTCATGGGCTCAGAGGTTAAAGCGTCTGCCTGCAATGTGGGAGACCTGGGTTCGATCCCTGGGTCGGGAAGATCCCTTGGAGAAGGTAATGGCCACCCACTCCAGTACTCTTGCCTGGAAAATCCCATGGACAAAGGAGCCTAGTGGGCTACAGTCCACGGGGTCACAAAGAGTCAGACACAACTGAGTGACTTCACATTCACCTAACAAAGAGGTTCTGAGTTTCCTTGTTTGTTCATTTACTCAGTGGGCCAACAAAAAAAAAAATTTTTTTTTTTAAGATTTTTGGGCTGTGGGCCATTTTTTAAAGTCCTTATTGAATTCATTACCATATTGCTTCTGTTTTATATTTTGTTTTCTTGGCCAAGGGGCATGTCAGTCCAAACCCCCTGCATTGAAAGTCAAAGTCCCCACTCTTGGACCACCAGGGAAGCCCCTGGAGCCAACAAATATGTCTTGGGCATCTACTGTAAGAAGAGGAGAGTGAAGGAAATGGGCATTTGCCATCACTGAGCTTACAAACTACAGAAGGTGAGCAAAGATGAAGCATTCTATACAGATGTTCCACTTGAAAAAGTGTCATAGAAAAAAACTGAGAAGTGTAGAGGGCCAGAGAGGAAACGAGGTAAGGTGCTGCAATTTTATATCAAGTGGTCAGAGAAGGAAACATTTCAGAAAGGGCTTAAAGGAAGTGAGGAGCAAGCCACGCTGAGCTGTAGTAAGAGATGGCCTAGCACTCAGGGTGATGAGGTGTCTGGGCTCATGTTTGTCAATGGTAATAAATGTACCACCCATCTACCACCAGTGGGAGATACTGAGTGGTGGAGAGCTGGGGGTGGTGGCGGGGACAGGGAAGTCTATGAGCAATCTCCGTGCCTCCCACTCTGTTTAGCTATGAACTTAACTGCTATAAATAAATAAATAAAGCCTTTTTTTTTTTTTTTTTTAATGCTCCTAGCAGAGAAGGAAATGGCAATCCACTCCAGTATTCTTGCCTGAGAGATGCCATGGACAGAGGAGCCTGGTGGGCTACAGTCCGTGGGGTCGCAAAGAGTCAGACAGGACTGAGCAACCAAATCAAACAAAATCATCCTAGGAACTTTGAGATGTCTAAGGCAGAAGGAGTCAGCTGACTCCCAGGTCTCACAACTGGTTTCTTAGGCGGGTGAGTGAAGTACAAAGTGAAAGAGGCATTCTGAGTGATCTGGCCGTAGGCACAACCCAGGACTTGTATGTGCAACTTAGACTCATAACTCTGCTTGGTGACTCAATCCTGTCCACAGAGGCAAGGGCAAGGAGGCTGCATCAGTTCAGTTCAGTTCACTCAGTCGTGTCCAACTCTTTGCAACCCCATGAATCCCAGCACGCCAGGCCTCCCTGTCCACCACCATCTCCTGGAGTTCACTCAGACTCATGTCCATTGAGTCCGTGATGCCATCCAGCCATCTCGTCCTTGGTTGTCCCCTTCTCCTCCTGCCCCCAATCCTTCCCAGCATCAGAGTCTTTTCCAATCAGTCAACTCTTCGCATGAGGTGGCCAAAGTACTGGAGTTTCAGCTTTAGCATCAGTCCTTTCAAAGAAATCCCAGGGCCGATCTCCTTCAGAATGGACTGGTTGGATCTCCTTGCAGTCCAAGGGACTCTCAAGAGTCTTCTTTAACACCACAGTTCAAAAGCATCAATTCTTTGGCGCTCCTTTCTTCACAGTCCAACTCTCACATCCATACATGACTATTGGAAAAACCATAGCCTTGACTAGAGTCGGCAAAGTAATGTCTCTGCTTTTCAATATGCTATCTAGGTTGGTCATAACTTTTCTTCCAAGGAGTAAGCGTCTTTTAATTTCATGGTTGCAGTCACCATCTGCAGTGATTTCAGAGCCCAGAAAAATAAAGTCTGACACTGTTTCCACTGTTTCCCCATCTATTTCCCATGAAGTGATGGGAC